>VMDR010000684.1:0-190099 GCA_007922815.1 Macrotus californicus | reverse complement strand
GGATGGTGGATGGATGGTGGATGGATGGGTGGATGGTGGGTGGATGGATGGATGGATGGATGGATGGTGGATGGATGATGGATGGATGGGTGGATGGATGGATGGGTGAGTGAATGAAAACAACCTTGTTTTACTAGGAACAGGGACAGTTTCTGTCCAATTGTTTTTGAAATGACAGCTGGAGTTGGGGCACATGGTAGGGCAGCGAGGCCTGGGGACCCAGCTGCGGGGACCTGTGGCTGCTCTACCTGCCCCTCCCTCTGGCCCTCCCAGCTCCTCTGTGCTAGTCAGTCCCATGATCACTGACCTTGAACTCTGACTCCAAGGCAGCTTCGCCATCTAACTCTGCCAATCACCCCTGCCCCATCGGGCAGTGCCCTTCGCCCCTGGAGTAGCCGCCCCTGAGCCAGATGCCCTCTGCGGGCTCCACAGTGCTCCGGGGCACAAAGCCTGCCACCACTGTCTGAGCTGGGGTGGGCGACTGTGGCTGGGTGGCCGCCACGCAGAGGAGCTGTGAGGTGGGGCCCGCCGCGCCTCCCATTCCAGACCCAGTGCAGCCCATGCAGCTCCCAAACAGAGCCTAGGCACCAGTGCACCCCCCGGGGCTGTCCTCGTGGGGGCTCGCCCGCCTACCGCTGGCGATGTCTCTGCTGACCCTTCCTCTGCTGACCCTGCGGCCCAGCACCAGCTCTTTCAGGGGGACCTGAGTCACTAACAGCGGGCAGAGCCACGCAGTGAGCGGGCTGGGATGTAAGCAGGCAGTGAGCCCTGTGGGAGGTAAAGGACAGCAGGGGAGGGGTGGTGGCAGATTGACTGCGTGGGGGACAGCTACTGTGAGGGGGTGGATCTTCACTCCCGGTGCAGCGGGCTGACGGCAGGTGTGCTCTGTGGGTGGTGAGGCCTTTGGCCGCTCGGTCGAGGGAGGCCATGGGGAGCTGTTTGGAGGTCCCTGCTGGAATCCGAGACAGAAGGTCCCAACAGTGGCATGCAGGTGAGACTCAGGGTGACCTGGAAGGCGGTGCCCAGTGCTTTGCTCCTGGCAAGGGGTGGAGTTGCAGTCAGAGAACAGGGGCCCAGGTTTCCATTCTGAGCAACTTAGAACAGAAGGCACTCAACCTGGGGACCTGGGGATGCAGCGGGCCAGAGCCCTGCACCATCAGGCGGGGTCTCCTGGCACTGCCCCCAATGCAGCCTGGACACCAGCTGGACCCTCGCAGTCACGTGAGCTGCTCACTCACCAAACACCCACTAGGTTGTGAGCAACTTCCACCCACACACACCCCGGGGCTGGAGCACTGTGAGTTCTGACGTCACGTCAGGCCCTTGTCCCCTGGCCCCAGCCCATGGTGCTCCTGAGGGCACCCCCCCACCTGAAGGCTTACCCCCACCCCTTGCACTAGTCAGGGGTACCGTGCTGAGTCCACTTTAGGGTCCCCTCTCCATGAGGCCCCTCCCCTCATCTTCAGGGACTGTACATACCCCTCCCCCAGGGCCAGCCAGACCCCCTCCCCCAGATCTCCCCACTGCCTCCACCAGCCAGCCACCGGGTCCACACCAGCAACAGCATCAGGTGGTTTCCCAGCACTGGGCTCCCCACCCATCCACGGTGCAGGGTGTGGGGCAGGGCAGCCCCGGCGTGGGAGTACCCTGTCAGGGTTCCCAGGCTGGTGGACACGCCGACCCCGCTCACCGATTCCGGCTGAGGCACCGACTCAGAGTGTCCAGGGCCAGGGCCCAGAGTCCCCATTTGTCCAGAGCCCCCCCAGCTGGCTCTGAAGCTCTGCCTGAACAGCACATGTCGGTGCCTCAGAGTGTCCGCCCTCTGCCTGTGATCGCTGGGCGAAGCCCCTTCAGGGGCCCACACCGGACACGGGTCAGGAGGGGGCTCCTTTGCCAGGCTCCAGCCGCCTCGTCGGGCTGGCGTGGGCTCCTCCGCATCTTGTGTGCGTGTTGTCTGGTGCGAGTTCTTGGGGCACACGAGGCCAGGACGACAAGGAGGGGAAGGGCCCATGCCCTCACCGAGCGCCTGCACAGACAGAGCTTCACCCCAGCGCCCTCGTCCTGGTCAGATGCACGTGACTAAGCTCACTGGATCGGGGACCGGGCTTGGCAGCTCTGCAGGCTCTGGGTCAGCACTATGGAGTTAGGGGCTGGGGGGCCAGGGTGTTGGCGGTGTGGTATGGGGGTAATTTAGGGGTCCCCTCAGCTGACTTCTCCGCCAGGCCCTGCCCGTCCCACAGACGCTGACACTTGTGGGGACTTGAGGTCCCCTCTCTGCGTCTGCTCAGGGCCTCTGGGCGTCTCACAGAGCAGGCGTGGGCCACCTTTGATGGCTGCCTGTCTCGGATCATGCTCTCCTTGGTCCTGGGCTGGGGGGAGAGTCCGGGCGGGGGGTCCCAGGGGCCACCCAGGGAAGGCCAGGCCTGGGGCAGACAGCCCAGCCTCACCCTCCTCGTCCAAAGAGAGGCAACTAGAGCCTCTCGGCTGGAGAGGAAACAGAAACCCAGAGAGGTCAAGCAGCGGCCCAGGGTCACACAGCTCAGAGCAAGAATCGGGACAGGCTTTCTGGCCCCCGTGCCGGCCTGGGTGTCAGGCCCCCAGTGTGTTTTTTTTGCTCTCAGTTTTCTTTAAAAATACAATGATATTCCGGTGTCAGTTAGGAGTAAAAAATAAAATAATGAAAAATAAAGCCCCAAACAGCCCTAACGTGAGGCAGGATGTGTCCTTCAGAGAGAAAGGCCGCCCCTCCGGGGAGGACAGCCAGCCTGCCTAGTTTGGTGGAATAACTGATCATATACATGTTTTATTTCAGTGCCCACAAACTCCTTCCCACCCTCCCACCCCCCTAAAAAAGAATTGATGTCCCCAGTGTCCCCCCCACACTACATCCTCGTCAGGGACTCTGCCACCAGAAAGGGACGCTGTGAGCCTGTGTCTATCCTCAGGCCAGGCGCCTCCCGCCTCCAGTCCAGCACCTGCTCTCCCCGGTCACATCACTGAGGCCACATAACCCAGGACACCTACATGTTGACGGCAGGAGGGCCAGAGCTCCGAGAGTCCCCTGGGCCTGGCAGGCTCTGCAACAGGCAGGGCGATGGCAGGGAGGCTGACAGGGTTCACAGAGGGGACATGGCAGACCGGACCCCCAGGCCTGCCCATTCCAGCCCCAGCCCTGGCAGACTCCCCATTCTCTCTGGCTTCCTCCATCACGGAAGCCAGGCCAGGTGGCCACCAGTGGGGACAGAAACTGGAAGCAAGCTGTCTGAAAGGCGGGAAGTGGCTTTGGTGCCCCTCCAGGTGAGCCACTGCCGGGGCTGTCCTTGGTCCTGAGAGGCCCCCTCCCTCGTCCTGCATCATGAGCCCCTCTGGGCGTCTCTGGCGGCCAGCCCCACGCGCTCCTGCTGGTGGCTAGGAGCAGACCTTGCATTGCCCAGAGGGAGGCTGTGCGGCCAGCAGCCCAGGCGGAGGGCCCGCATGGCGTGTCTGCGCCTGATGTCATTTTGCAGGTTGACAGTGGACGTGGTTGGGTGTGCTGAGGCAGATGAGTCTGTGCAAAGGAGGGGGAATTTGGAGAAGGCCTGGTGGGGGCTGTGTGGGCGCTGGGGCCCTTTTAGGGCGGGGGGGGGGGGGGGGGGGGGGGGGGGGGGGGGGGGGGGGGGGGGGGGGGGGGGGGGGGGGGGGGGGGGGGGGGGGGGGGGGGGGGGGGGGGGGGTGCGGGCGGAGTGCTGCCTTGCACCCCCCCCAGAGGAATTCAAGCACCAAAGGAAGCTAGCAATCCCGCCCCCACCTCGTCCCTGCTGGCCCCCACCCCTACTTATTAACAACCCAAAGGGGAGGGGCTGGGCTGTGAAGACCACCCCTACCCCGCAGCCGTGTCCTCCACGGTGGTCCTTCTCGGCGTGTGTAGGAGTCGCCACTGCTGCTGGCTGAGTTTCCGGTGGAGGCAGTCACAGTCGACCCCGTACTCAGTGTCTCAGACAACGCACATGCACTACCTGGGCGTCCTGGAGGCAGGAGGTCCAAAGTGGGCTTCGTGGGGCTGAAATCAAGCCATCTGCAGGGCTGCCTTCCTTGCAGAAGCTCAGCGAGGTCGAGTGGCCTCCCAGGGGTCACACAGCTCAGAGCAAGAGTCGAGACAGGCTCCTTCCGTGGAAACTCCCACTCTTTCCTCTCCCCGTGCAGACCCCAGATCTGCTCCTGCTCTCAATTAGCCCAGAAGGGGAGAAGCCACCCCTGCATTCTCCACCTTCCAGAGGCTGCCACGCTCCTTGGCTCGTGGCCCCGCCTCTCCCCAGCTTCTGCCTCGTTGTCACATTCTGCTCTCGGACTCTGCCGCTCACCCGCCCCCACGAGGAAACAAGGACACTGGTGATTAAAGTGAATGCACCCAGATAGTCCAGGACCACCGCCGCCCATCTCAGGGTCCTTCAGTCACTCAGCCACATCTGCACAGCCCCCTCTGCCCTGTGAGGTCATAGTCACAGTCCCAGAGGTTAGGACAGGGGCATCTGTTGGGGGGGGGTGCGGTGATTGTTGTGTGACCTGCCACGGACAGGGTCTGGGGTGCCCGTGAGCCCTGCGGGCACTGCCAGCCCCTCAGGGCCCAGGGTGCCTAGGCCTCTGTCTCGAGTCTGCGCCCTGGCCCCCAGCCTGGGCCCTGCAGCACGGTGCGGGAGCACGGCGCAGGGGACGCATGGGCTCCTGGCCTTCCTGGTGGTTCTCAGTTTGTCACAAGCGCACCTTGGTTTTTGTTCAGATGCTCAGTCACAGGCCACGCACTCCCCTGTTGGAAATGTTGCTCTGACAGCGTGGCAGCCCGTCCACAGCAGTGCCCTCCCTCCAGGCCCGGGTAGGCACACAAGTCTGAGAGGGACCCGCTTTTGGTAGATCAGAGGAGGGCCAAGGGTATTTAGGTCTGCATTCACACTCACCTGTGTTCAGCAAAGGACTCTTGCTCAGCCGTATGCAGCAATTTCTCACACTCACCCGTGTGTGGGTTCACATACACTCACCTGTATGTATTCACTGTCACCTGTGTGCAGGTCCACATACACTGTATGCACACTCACCTGTATGCACACTCACCTGTGTGCAGGTTCATATACACTGTGTGCACACTCACCTTTGTGCAGGTTCTCACACACTGTGTGCACACTCACCTGTATTTCAGACCCCGTTTATGCTGCACCTGAGACTCTGGGGACTGGGTGACTTCCTGAGCCCAGCAGGCTGTTGGGGGACCGAGTCAGACCTCCCATAGGGACCGGGGCAGAGGGCTCCCCCTCGCCCTCTGTCTGCCCAGATCACTCCTGTGGTCCTGGCTCCGCTGGAGCCACCCTGGCCTGGCCCAGGCTCAGGAGTTGGCAACAATGACAACACCCTCATTGTGCTTTAAATGGCAGGTCAACAAATCACTCTTCCTTCTGACAGGTGGGAGTCCCTAGTGCCCTGGGGGCTCTGGGTTTTGTGCTGTGATGTCTGGGTCACAGACTGAGGGAAGAGGCCAGCACCAGCCCCTGGGGTTTCTGGTGACATGGGTCACAGGGCAGGCAGCGGTGAGGGCGGATGTCCACAGCTCATGCCGGTCCCTGGGGGGAGCCTTGGGTCCGAGGCCTCTGCGTGGCCGGAGCAGGAGGGGTGTTAGGGGTGCCCTCGGTGTCCCGCCCGCAGCTCCCGGGCCCGTGTGAGGACAACAGCCCTCCTCCCATGAGTCTCACGCAGTTGTGTTGTTTTCTGGGGCCTGGCCTTCCCTGGGCACTCACAGTCTGCAGGCTCTGTCCCCAACGTGACTGCGTGATTGCACCTCTGTCCCTCCGGGATGGCGGCACCTCTGCCCCATCTCCCAGGGACGGACGGTGAGGCCAAGCAGACACTGGCTCACAGAGGCGTCTCCAGGGACCTCCACTGGGCCTTCCAGCACCATGGGCATCCCTGACTTACAACTGGGGAAACGGAGGCTCCGGGAGGGCTTCTGCTGAGGGCGGAGCTGTAGCTGGGGGTGCGGTGAGGTTTCTTGAGTCCGAGGTGCCTGAGCCGATTTGCCCGCCCTCGTTCCTGGCAGCCTGGGCTCAGCGCTGCCCCTTGGCCCGGGCTCCCGGTCCCCAGGTGGGGTCACTGGGCCCCTGCGAAGCACTGAGTCACAGGCAGGCTCTCAGTGGGCACAGATGGCTCGCTGCCCACGGATCCGCTGGTCTGCTTCTCAGAACTCACGGCCCCAGAGACGTGCTGCCAGAAATGGTACTCCCGGCCCGGAGGCATGGTGCCGCTCGTGCTCCACGACGCTCAGCGCTCACTGATTCAGTAAATAGACGATTCCTGAGAACTGACATGTGTGCAGAGCCCGCAGGCACTCGGCTTCCCTCCCTCGGTCCAGCCCAGGCCCCGAGCCTCTCCACCTGCTGCCCAGGTGGGCCAGGGCTGCACAGAACCCAGGTCAGGAAGTGCTGCGGCGTGTTTACGTACACACGTGTGTGTGGAGTGACCCTGACAGTTGTCACCCGCCGTGTTTCCTGCCCCGTTGCATTGTCCTGTGTCCTGGTTGCGGCTGACCCTGTGGCTTTCTGACTAGGGGCTTCTAATTGACAGGCCCTCTGCCCACGAGGGGCCTTGGTTGGCAGAGTCTCCATCCCTCCCCCAGATCCACATGCAGTCCCGGTCAGGAAGGGGTGTCCTGGGGATCCTCATTCTGCTAGGAGCATGTCTGGGGCTGGCGCCAGCACCCCCATGAAGCTTCAGGGTCGGCTGAGATGAGGGTTTTGAACGTGGCCCTGACAATATCAGGATGTCATGGCCGAAGGGAAAGAAAACAACAGAAAAGGCCACTCACTGACTTGTGAGGTTTGGGGTCTGGGTGTCACCAGGCTGCCCACCACCATGATCTGGAGAGTGGCGACCATTTTCGGGTGCCCCTGCACACCGGGCATTATGGTAGGTTCGTCACGTAACTGTCCCGGGATCTTTCCTCCCAATTCTCAGGCAAGTGAACTAAAACCCCAAGACAAAGTTCCATGTGCCCAACACTCACCACAGTGCAGGGCACAGGAGGGACCCCTCAGATCTGCCCACTCCCCCAGCCCCAGGCTGGGGCCAGGACCATATCCAAGTGGGGGAGGGATGAAGACCCTTCAGGCCAAGGCCCCTTGTGGCAGGAGGACGATGGTCACGGTGCAGATGTGGGGACATGGAAGGAGCCATGGGGCAAGAGTCAAATATCGAATGAATGAATGAATTGAGTGAATGAATGAAGTGAATGAATGAATGAATGAGGTGAATGAATGAATGGAGACATCGGGGCACCCATCAGCAGTTGCCATGAAGGCCCCTGCCACGCTGTGGGAGACAGGGTTGACCACCTGTGACAGGACCTCCACTCTGGGGTGTGTGGGGCACCCAGCCCTGAGCCCAAGGTGCCAGACAGCCTGGGACAGCTCACCCCACGCCAGCAGAGAGACCCAAACAAGACGTGTGTTGGGGGGTGATCAGGATAACACTGAGGGGTAAACTGAGGCAGGACCTAGAGGGGACGGCACAGGGGGCTCTGTGAGCACTGTGGACCGGCAGTCCCAGACAGGAGGAGCCGGCCGAGCTCTCCATCTGCTCAGGGCTGGGGCATGGCAGCACCCGGGCCCTCACCTGCAGAGAACAGACTTGGCAGAATCCAGAGGTCTGGGCCCCACGGGGCCCCTGCTGCGCTCACGCCATCCCACCACCGCTACCGCTCAGCTTCCTGCTGCCGGAGGCGGGTTTGCGTCTTCCAGAATTTGATGTGAATGGAATCACACTGTCCACAATCTCTCGGAATCTGGTCTCTTTCACTCGGCGTCATCATCCCAGGACCCCCGCGGGAGCCTGTCCTTGGTGCCTCTGGATTTCCCTGCGGGTCTCGTTGTGGGGCCTGCCTCCACGTGGCTGCCCGGAGAGCTGCTCCACACCAGGAGGGGTGCCGGGCCGCCTGCCTGTGGTTTCCACCCACGTTTCTCCACCGCTCGTGGTGCTGAGCGGCTGTGAGTGTGCAAGCGGCTGTGTGTCTTCTTTCTCGAAGCCAGGACCAGAAAGTTGTGGGGCAGGCGAGGGGCTCTCTGTGACCTCCTCTCCCTTCCTCTCCTCTGGCGTGGGGTCCAGTCCTGGGACCTGTATCTTTATTGCCTCACAAGCAGGGTCTGTGTCCCTAGGATCACACTGATAGCTCAAAAGAGGTGTTTGACGCGTGCACACGTGTGCCCCCCACCTCCTTCCAGCCCTGGAAAAGCTGGAGACCGCCTTCCCCAGAAGATCCCTTGGAAAAACCCAGGCAGGATTCTGATTGGCCAAACTTGGGTCACATGACTATCCTGAAACCAATTCCCCTGCAGCCTGGGACGTGGGAAGCTCTGATTGGCCAGGACTGGGTCATGTGGGCCCTTAGGATCAGAGAGGGTGTCCTCCCATTGAGGTATTAAGGCACCTCATCTGCAGCCTGCAGAGAAATAGGCTGCGGTCACCAGCAGACAGGGGACCCCTGTTGCCGCCATCCCCACCACCTGACCGCTTCTCCCTCCTTGGGTCTCACCCCTGTGTCAGCCCACCCGCTACCCCTGCCACACCACGCCTGGAAACGGGAGAGGACATCCACCCCCCAAACCCAGGGACCAGCAGAGAAAAACGCAGACGCAGCCGCCACGCCCTGCTCCCCGGATCCCTGCAGACATCAACCAGCCCTGTGCCCCACAGGACCAACGTCCCCTCAGAGTGCTGGCCTGGCTTTCCTCTGGGGCGTCCCCCTAGGTTTAGAGGAGGGGACAGAGCCCAGGCGCTGGGCGTCCCCAGCTGGTGAAAGGGCAGGTTGGTGGCTTGGAGCTTCCTCGGGAATGGGCGCCATAGCTGGCTGCGGCTCTCAGCTGCTCCTCAGCCAGCCGCGCTCTGGGCACACAGCCCGGCTTCCTGGGTGGCCCAGTCACCAGCCACAGTGGGTGCCAGGGGTTCGAGCCCCCGGTGAGGCAGGAAGGAGGGGAGCCCTGGAGGCCACACCTGCACTCAGCGGTGGGCACTGCTTTGTCTTTGCACCCCCAGACTCGGCACTCCACCCAGACGGCCCGCTCCGCTCTGCCCAGTGCACTCGCTTCCCCGAAAAGAACGAACCCTCCTCCCTTCGCCGGGAGCCATGGGCAGGCCGGCCACCCACACTGGCCACGCGTGGGGGAGGTGCTGTGGAGTTGCCCTCCAGGAGGGCCAGTGGCCAGTCTTCACAGCCATGGCCTTGGGGGAACCCCAGTGCTTTCTCCCAGCGGGAGGTCCCCCAGCTCTGGGAGCCCTGCGGAGGTCAGCTGCCTCCAGGCCCGTCACACGCACTCTGTGGAACCATCCCCGGCATTTTCCCTAGGTTGTTAGGCTGAGAGCTCCCCACCAGGAGTGTTCCGGGAATGAAGGGTGGCTCTGCGTCCTCGCCGCCTTCAGGACACCGCCTCATCCTGAGTTTGCTCCTGAAGCTCCTGGCCGGCAGGGGCGTTTTCAAAGAGGAAGTCGGGATCCAGGACCCATCCTGGGGGTGGAGACGGCTCCTCCCCCCGCCCCGTCCCCAGGACAGAGGTCCCCCGGTACAGTGCCCGGCAGCCTCTGTCTAGGTTCCTCCTGTAGGCAGGTCTCCCCCTTTAGCAGAACCCGTCCCAGCCGGATGGATATCAGCCCCTACACCCACCTATCCTCACAGCCCTTCAGGAAAGCGCCCCAGCCTGCTGTTCACCTAGCCTGGACACGTGTCACTCTTGTCTCTGCGTTCACTTCGGTGGCCTATCTCCTCACTAGGTGTCGGTTCGAATAGCCCTGTTTATGTCAAGCAACTTGGGTTGGAAAGTACATGCTCGGTGTCAACAGCCTGCTGCCCCCCGACAGTGAGCACAGGGTATAGCACCCGAGCCCCCTCAGACAGCTGCCAAACACTGCAGCCCAGGGGGCTGCCGCAGTGGGCGCTCAGGGCCTTGAAGCCTGGAGGCCGGGAGGGCCAGTTCCCTCCAGGGCACCCCTCCTGGGTTGCAGATGGCCCTCATTTCCACAGAGCCACTGCCTGACACCGCACACCCCACCCCGGCGTCTCTTTGTCCAAACTTCCTCTCCTTAAGGGGACACTAGTCAGACTGGCAGAGGGCCCACCGTGACAGTCCCATTGTTACCTCGGTCGCCTCTTTAAAACCTTGTCTCCACATACAGTCTCATTCTGAGGTCTGGGGGCTGGATATGAACGTGTGAATTTGGGGGCGCACATTTCAGCCCACATGCGTCCAACAGAAGGCACTCTGCCGTCCAGCGTTGCATCCGTTGTGACCTCTGCATTTGACTTGGGGGGCAGGGCAGCGCCCCTCGGAGATGGTAGTGGCTATCAGCGGCCACTCAGAGCATCCCAGAAGCATCCTGCCGTCCGTGAAGGCAGACAGCACTTCGGCTGACAGCTGGCAGCGGAGCCGGCGCAGCCGGGCGGGGTGCTTCGATCGAGTTTAGCAGACAAGTGGCTCAGCAGAGCTCTCTGTCCAGGTGACTAACGAGGGACTTCACAGGCGCTGAGGCTTTCCTGCTCAAATCAATTAGACTGAGGCGCCCAGCGGCCTCCAGACAGGCAACCGCCACAGGCCGCTGCGGAGAGGTCAGGGCAGAAGTTAAGTGAACTCCTCCTTAACCGCCCACCTGCGTCAGCCCACGGGGCTGCAGGGTGTGTGCCGCCGGTGACCGCCGGACGGGTGGGCGCGGTGAGGCTCAGCCTCTGGGAGCACCAGCCATTTCTTCCTTTGCCAAGATCAGCCATCACCTGTGTCTTTGTCACTTGTCATTACGGACCTCAGGAGGAGCCTGGGAGGGTAGTCCTGGCATCCATTCCAGCACTCAGGCCGTGGGAGCCACCTTGCGCCTGGTGAGCCTGGGGCGGATGACAGTGTTCTCATCCTCAGGTCGGGAGCGGGGGTGACCAGTCCCTGTCCAGCATGGCTGCGGGGTCACTTCTCCACGCCCAGCTACCAGCGGCACACGGGAGTATGAGACCGTGGAGGGCTAGAGGCAGTGACGCAGGGTTCTGTATGACGCACAGCAGCACTGCCGGTCCGGGGACTGCGGGGGTTTCGGGAAGGGCCGTGGCGTTTGCGGCAGTGCCCTCTTCACTTTTGTCTGAGTGCGATTCACATAAGAAAGGAAGCAAACTTTTTATCTTTTGTATTCGATTGATTATCCTATTACAGTTGTTCCAATTTTCTCCCCTCTGCCCCCTCCAGCCTGCAGCCCCCACTCCCTCAGGCACTCCCCCCACCATTGTTCATGTCCATGGGTCATGTATGTAAGTTCTTTGGCTGCTCCATTTCCTAGGCTGTGCTTTACATCCCCGTGGCTCTTCTGTAAGTACCTGTTGGTGCTTCTTAATCCCCTCAGCTCTACACCCATTTCCCCACACCCCCTCCCATCTGGCAACCATCGAAACACTCTCCGTGTCCATGATTCTGTCTCGTTCTTCTTGTTTGCTGAGTTTGTTTTATAGATTCAATTGTTGATATGTATGTATTTTTTTGTCATTTTATTGTTCCTAGTTTGGATCTTCCTCTTTCTTAAATAAGTCCCTTTAACATTTCATATAATAATGGTTTGGTGATGGTGAACTCCTTTAATTTTGTCTTGTCTTGGAAGCTCTTTATCTGCCCTTTGATTCTAAATGATAGCTTTGCTGGGTGGAGCAACCTTGGCTGTAGGTCCCTGCTTTTCATGATTTTGAATATTTCTCGCCAGTCCCTTCCAGCCTGCAAAATTTCTTTTGAACAATCAGTTGACAGTCTTGTGGGAACTCCCCTGTAGGTAACTAACTGCTTTTCTCTTGCTGCTTTTAAAGATTCTCTCTTTATCTTTAACCTCTGGCATTTTAATTATGATGTGTCTTGGAGTGGGCCTCTTCGGGTCCATCTTGTTTGGGACTCTCTGTGCTTCCTGGACTTGCATGTCTGTTTCCTTCACCAAATTGGGGAAGCTTTCTTTCATTATTTTTTCAAATAGCTTTCCAAATTTCTTGCTCTTTCTCTTCTCTTTCTGGTGCCCCTATGATGCAAATGTTGGATTACTTGAAGTTTCCTCAGAGGCTGCTTATACTGTCTTCATTTTCTCTTCTTCTTATTGTTCTGATTGGTTGTTTTTTGCTCCCATATGTTCCATGTCATTGATTTGGTTCTCAGCTTCATCCACTCTCCTGTTGTTTCCTGTAAATTGTTCTGTACTTCAACTAGTGCACCCTTCATTTCTGACTGGATCTTTTTTTAGGCTGTTGAGGTCCTCACTAACTTCCTTGAGCATCCTTATAACCAGTGTTTTGAACTCTGCATCTAATAGATTGTTTATCTCCATTTTTAGTTTTTTTCTGGAGTTTTCATCTGTTCTTTCATTCAGGCCATGTTTCTTTGTTTCCTCATTTTGGCAGCCTCCCTGTGTTTGTTTCTATGTATCAGGTAGAGCTGCTTTGACTCTGTGCCTTGGGAGTGTGGCCTAATGTAGTAGGTGTCCCATAGGGTCCAGTGGCACAGCCTCCCCTGCCACCCAAGCTGGATACTCGAGGTGTGCCCTTTGTGTGGGCTGAGTACACCCTCCTCTTGTAGTTGAGCCTTGGTTGCTGTTGGCAAGTCAATGGGAGGGACTTACCCAGGCCAGTTGGCTGCAAGGACTGGCTGTGACCACTGGCCACCAACTTCTGACCTCAGTGCAGGGGCAGGGTGATGGTGCTCCGATGTGGCCTGTACTTGTCCACTGGGTGCACAGGCTCTGGGGTTTTCTGGGCGGTGCAGGCCAAGGTCAGCCCCGCCTGTGTTTTGCCCGGGGGTACCCTGGCTGAGCTGTAAGGCAATCTGAGGTGGCTGCTACTTGTGCTGGGCTGGGAGCTGCCCAGGTGAAGCCAAGCTGTGAATCTAGGCTGGCTGCTCCTAGTGCAGGGCCTGGGGCTCACTGAGGCCAGCTGTTGTTTGTCTGAGAGGATTGAGGAGGTTGTGAAGTGTGAGCCAAGACCAGCCATTCACATGGAAAAGTCACCGTTAACAGTTTGGGTGGGCTTATAAGTTGTGTGGGATGGAGTCTCAGGGGGTCTCCAGGGTGAGGCAAACAGTGTCAGCCAGGCTGATGGAGTCTCAGATGTGCTCCCTGCCTGCCAGCTCAGTGGGGAGGGGGCTAAAAAAAGGGACAGTGGCCTCTGCCTGCCTTTCTGTCTGGGAGAAAGCTGTCCCCCAGCTCTTGCCTTGATGTCAGGCACTTGAGTTCCTCCCTGTACGCCACTGGTGCCTTCCAAGCTGCTACCTCTGTGCTGGAGCTCAGAGTGAGTGAGTCTAAGTAAGTCCTTGTGTGGGTTCTTTAAGGGGAACTACTTAGGAATCCAGAAGTTTCTTCCACTGACTCAATCCCTGCTGGTTTTTGCAGCCAGAAAGTTGTAGTGACTTGTCTTCCTGGCACTGGAACCCTGGGCTGGGGGGCCTGGTGTGGGCCTGGGACTCCTTGCTCCTGAGATATTCCTCCTGAATTTCTGTTAACCACTTATGGATGTGTGACCAGACCATTCCATGTCTCTGCCCCTCCTACCAGTCTGGATGGATGTGGTTTCTTTAATTCCGTAGTTGTCAAACTTCTACTCACCTCTATTTCTGACGGTTCTGAGTGATGGTTGTTCTATAACGTAGTTGTAATTTTGATGTGGTTGTGCAAGGAGGTGAGCTGTGTTTACCTACGCCTCCATCTTGGCTGAAAGTTCCTAGAAATTTTTTTAAAGATTCCATTTATTTATTTTTAGACAGAGGGGGGAAGGGAAGGAGAAAGAGAGGGAGAAAAACGTCAGTGTGTAGTTGCCTCTCGCGTGCCCCCTGCTGGGGACCTGGCCCGCAACCCAGGCCTGTGCCCTGACTGGGAATCGAACCTGTGACCCTTTGGTTTGCAGGCCATGCTCAATCCACTGAGCCACACTCGCGAGGGCCCTAGAAATCTTTTTTAAATGCCCACTTCTGCAACTTCTCTTGTGGCCATTGATGACCAGACAGAGGCTCCACAGACAACAACCTGAGCTCAGACAAAATCTATGAAACTACAGATCCTTAAGACTGGGCGTCACACCACAAATGACAGTGACCAGTGAAAGATGGGAATCAAACGAAAGCCTCCTCTGACTGCCCCAGCGACCGGCACTGAGGGTGTCCTGGCTCTGCACAGGGAGACGGACCCCGAGCAGAGGCTGGACAGGTACTCGAGTAGCAGGGACGGTGCCGAGAGTCCAGGGAGACCACAGTGGCTGCCAGACAGAGGGCCAGAGAGGACACAGCTGCACAGAGAGGGGCCCCTCGTGTATTCGGCAGTATTGATCAGTGAATGTGTGTGAGGAAGTCACCAGAGTATTGGAGAATGATGTCTGGAACTGACAGAGGGTGGGGAGGGAGTGCCTCTTCCCACCCACCGGACTGGAAATAAACAAGGACCCCCGTAACTCCGGGGGCACGGGGAAGGGCCCTCACAAGGAAGGCTCTTGCTCTCCATTCTGGACTCTGTTGGCCCCAGACCAATCGTGGCTCTGGTCCCACCCAAGAAATCTGAAAACCGAGACCCAAAAGACTCAGATTCTTTCCAGGTAACTTAGCGGCACCCAGAACAAAGCTCAGGAATATTTATAAGAATACAAAAATATCCAGCAATGTGTGGCATTCGTTCAGAAATTTCCGGGCACGCAAAGACACAGGTAAATGCAATGCACAGTGAGGAGAACAGTCCACTGATCACAACTGACTGACATCAGAATCGGCAGACGAGGATATTAAAGAGTAATTATACCTGATTGTAATGTACTCCATAGCTCAGAAAGTGTATAGAGAGGTGGAAGATAGTTTAAAAACTCACTGAACCTGTATGCTTAAAAACGGTCAAGATGCCATATTTTGTGTTGTGTATGTTACCACGATTAAAAATATGTTATTTTAAATCAAATCACCCTTCCAGGGATGACAACCGCAATGTCCGAAATGCAAAATGCACAGGAGAGAGTTAATGGTAGATCAGACATTGCAGAAGAAAGAATAGTGACCTTTGGAAGTATCATTAGAAATTATCCCAAAGGAAACACAGAGAAGAAAAAGTGGCATCATCGTTTTCTCAAAGAAAGAAAGAACAGAGCATCGGGGAGCCGTAGGACAACTTCCGGCAGCCTGGCGTGGCGGTATGAGTCCCCGAAGGAGAGGAGGTTGTGGTTGGGAGAAAGGCAGAAGAAATATTTAAAGAAATAATGACGGTAATCCTTCCACATCCGAAGTAAACTATGAGCTCGCAGACTCAGGACACTCAATGAACCCCAAGCGCAGGACACAATGGGGAAAACACAAAACACCAAGCAAGGCACGTGGCTTTGGGGTTGCTCAGAACCAGTGATAAAGATAAAAATCTTAAAAGGCTCCAGAGCGGAAGAAGGATGCATCGCATCAGGAAAACAAAGACAGGATGACAGCACACGCATTTTCAGAAACAACACAAGTGAGAGACCAGAGGCAGAATGTCTTTAAAGTAGGAAAGGGAAGAGAAACAGACCATTTCAAAAGCGAAGATAAGGTAGCGACGTCTTCAACGTACAGAGACGGTAATACTTCGTCACCAGCAGGCCACACCACAGCCACGTTAAACCACGTCTGTCAGGGACAAGGGAACAACACAAGACGGAAGTACCGACAGGAAGGAAGACCAGGAGTGCAGACTGCAGGGCTGTATACAGACGTCGGCCTGCTGTTAGACGCCTCGAGAGTCATCGGCTTAAACAGAAGTCCTGACGACGTGGTGTGGGCATCAGAACGTGGGCCGGTGGTGTGTGTGCGGAAAGGGGCGGGAGTGCAGCGCTGCGGAGTCTCGCCCCGTGCCACGGATCGCAAGGAAGGGAGAACGCTGGACACACAAAAGTGACTGCTCAGTGACACGACCAAGAACAGAGCTAAGGAGCTGACGGGGGAGATGACACGGAATCGTAAAAACACTCAACCGAAGAAGAAAAAGGACAGGACAAAATACACGCAGGACTCACGAGAAACGTAAATGGGAAAACAGCTCAAGCTAACCCTGTCGATAACCACGTTCTGCGTAAGTGGTATGAACACCCCCAGTCAAGAGGCAGGATTGCCACGTGGGATGAAAAGCAGGAGGCTCGCCCCCACAGCGCACAATGAGAAAGACACAAATATGTTAACAATCAGAGAGTGGAAAGCATGTGCCACACTGACACTAATCCGAAGAAGCCTGGGGTGGCTGTGTTAGAATCCGAGTAGACTTTAGGGCAAAGAGAGTTAACAGCGAGAGGTTAGTTAGCAACGATAAAAGGGGAGTTCTGTAGAGGGACGCGGAGCCCTAAACACTTACGCACCCAATAACAGAGCTTCAAAACACAAAAGCAAACCTGTTCGAGCTGCAAGGAGAACTAGGTTCACGATTGCAATCAGGTATGTCCACACCCTTCTTTCAACAACTGTCAGGACAAAACGGGCAGAAAATCAGGACACCAAAAAGTGGAATGACGCCTTCAACCAGCTTGACCTAACTGACATTTACAGAACTTTCTATGCTTTCTTTTGAAGTTTACTCAAGACAGTCATCAAGAAAAGCCTTATTCTGCGTTCTAAAACATGTCTCAATAAACTCCAAATTATTCGCCACACACACGTTTTCTCAGACCACAGTGGAGTTCTGTTAGAAACCAATGAGAAAGATCTCTGGAAAAGCCTCAAATATTTGGAAACTGAATAATCTTGTACCAAATAATGGTCAAAGCAGAAATCAAGCGGGAAATTAGGAAGTATTGGAGCCGAACAGAAATGAAAACTCAATACATCAAAATGTGCGGAGCAATACTAAAGCAGCCTTCGAGGAAAACTCATGGCCCTAAATGCCTCTGTTAGAAAACAAGGAAGAGCGTAAATCAAAGCCTTCAGCTAACGGAAGCATAGATTAAACCCAAAGTAACCAAGGGAAAGGGAATAACGAGGATTTCTTCACAGCAATCGAAGAAATAGAGAATGGAAAACCACAGGGAAAACTGATGACCCCGAAAGGTGGGTCGTTGAGAACACTAATAAAATGGATAACCCCCCACCCCCCCCCACCCCCGGCTGGTGTGGCTTAGTGGGTGGAGCACCGGCCTGCAGACCCAAAGGTTGCTGGTGTGACTCTGGGGCGGGGCGCATGCCCACACTGTGGGCCAGGTCCTCAGTGGGAGTGCGTGAGAGGCAACGGATTTCAAAAGCGAAGATAAGGTAGCGACGTCTTCAACGTACAGAGACGGTAATACTTTGTCACGAGCAGGCCACACCACAGCCACGTTAAACCACGTCTGTCGGGGACGAGGGAACAACACGAGATGTTTCCCTCTCTCTCTCCCTCCCTTCCCCTCTCTCTCTAAAAATAAATAAATAAATAAAATCTCTTTAAGAAATGGATAAACTTCTCCCCAGGCTCATCCAAAGGAAAACAAAAAAACTCCATTAAATGGCCTCGGCCCTTCGTTCACAGCGCCGCTGGCCGCGGGCCTAGTTCGGAGATCCCTTCTGTCCTGCTCCCGAGTTGTCCGTCTTGGCGCCTCGATCTTGATCGCTACATCTCCATAAGGAGCTCATTCTCCAGCCTCGTTCCCCTTTGCCAGTCATGTCTTGGCGATCCTAGGCATTGCGCCTTTCCATCTGAACCCAACACTGAGCTCCTTGTTCTCGGCCAGGTTTGAGCGGACTCGCTCTGACCCCGCGTCGCTGAGGAGGACGGGCATCTCAGCCAGACCGCGCTGGGTCGCCCGCCTGAGCTGGGCCTGTCTCCACGGGGCCAGGCCTCTCACGCTCTCAGCCGCGTTTTCGGTCTTGCCAATGTTTTGCACGTCTCTCCCTAACTGTGTCTTGTTTTTGCCCGGGTGCGTTTAAGTTTCTGTTTGCGGTCGTGTGCTGTGATCGCCCAGAATTACACCTGACGTGGGACCCGTGGTCTCCGCAGGATCCCATTCATTCCAGGCCACGGAGTGTGCAGCCCTGGGCAGGGCGGCCTGAGGCAGGGAGACAGGGGGCCGCTGTCTCTCTCCGCCCCATCACCTGCCTTTTGGGCGGGAGCCGGGCAGGAGAGCGCGCTTACGTTTCGGGACGGGGACGGTGGTGTATCTTCAGAGGACAGCTCCTCAGTTCCTATTAAAACCTTAAAGGCCAGTGCCCACGGTCCCCGCCGTGCACGTCTAGGACTTTGTCCTGCGGCTCAGCTCGCACAGGCGCATCCACGCCAGGACAGTCGGCGCAGAAGGTGCGGAGGGTGCGCAGGCGTCGCCCGAAGGAAACGATGGGAAGCGAGCAAAGCAAGGAGCAGAGCTGCGCCTGGCGGGTGTTGCTGCCCGTGCAGGGCCAGTGGCGTGGAGCGCGGAGCACTGGACCGTCTGCACTGCTTTTCTCTACACTTAAAACTGCTCTAAAAATGGAGTCTGTTCACATGGGAGAAAGCCCCAGAGCCGTGTGCGTGCCCACGCGCGCTCCGGAGACGAGTCCCGCGGGGAAGCTGTGTGGCCGTCACGCCCTCCAGGAACCCAGCGGCTCTGCGTTGTCATCATCTCTCTGTCCGTCTCCCACTCAGGACACCGTGGACAGTCTCGTTCGGCTCGCTCGCCCCGTGCCTACCCCAGAACCTGGCTCTCTGCACATTCCAGGGTCTCCGGGAGGGAGGCAGTGGACGGGGCGCCCGGCTGTGCCCAGCCCTGGGCTACAAACTTTCCCGAGGGTTGTCACAGGCCCACCTCCTGTCCCTGCGAGGGGGCACTGATGTTGTTCACCTGTTACACATGGAGGGAGCCAGGCACCCAGCTGAGGGTGCAGACCCGGGTTTGAACCCAGGCAGGCAGGCAGGCTCCCGCCCCAGCTCTGAGCCCCGAGCTCCTGTCACGTCAGCACCTGTACGAGGTGACAGGCACGGGCGGGCACTCGTACGGGGGTCCCCAGCAAGGCCGGGCTGCAGGGAGGGGCCGCTCTCAGGAGCCCAGACTGGGCCCAGGGCTGCTCCCCGGCCACTCCCGATGGAGGTGCCTCTCCGTGAACCCCAGAGAGACCCAGGCCCTGTTAGAGACCCCGCGCCCCTCCTCTGTGAGCACCGGCGGGAGTGGGCCCGGGCTCCCGGCCGCAGTTGGGCCTCATTCCCCAGCTCCATGTGGCATTTCTTTGTTTCAGAGATGAAGGATGATCAGAGTTCCTCATGGCATTTAGTCTCAATTGGTATTTAACATATTTGCCAAGACTGTCATTTTGAGGGGGACGTGTTCAAATAGTAGCGGTGACTCAGACCCAGCTCGGCGCCCGTGTAGACCGGCCTCCACCTCTCGGCTGCAGGAGACGCGTGCCCGGGTCGCCTTCCCCCCAAGCTGGGGGCGCCGGCCTGCGTGGGCGCTGCTTCCCTGGAGCCCCTGGGAAGCTGAGGGCCCCAGAAAGCTGCTTGCCTGCCTGGGAGTTTCCAGGTCCAGCCCCCCAGAGTCACTAAGGATCTCGGCCTCAGGTGGGCCCCTGCGTGGGGGGGGCGGGGCAGGGGCTCTCTGCTTGTCTGTCCCGGCTGTGATGAGTGGGTGGCCAAGCTGGTGGGATCAGGGGCTATGGCCGTGAGGGCTCTTCGCTGCCCCCCGCCCCCTCAGTGCTGCCAGCCTGGCCCCTCCCCGCTGGAGAGCTCAGGACACCAGGCCCCCAGCCTCCCGGGGCCACCTCGGGCCTCAAAGCCAGAGCTGATCACTCAGCTCACCTGCTGCTCCTCCAGAACAGGCTTCCAGAAACTTCCATGGCAGAGACCGTAACTCGGAAACTCACTGTGGCTAGTGGGTTTGTATAGGTGCATGCTTTCTGTCTGTCGTTCACTCGGGCCTGAGACCAGTCGGCCGCCTGCCCCGGCGCCCAGACAGACCTGCTGCGGGAGGCGCTCCGTAAACGTGAGCAAAGGAGCAGAGCTTTGCGTGCGCCTGGTGTGTAAGGAGCCCTTGAAACGTGGAAGCTGTTCAGTCCGCATGGGTCAGAGCAGCCGCGGCTCTGAGAAAACCTGCCAGGCTCCACACGAGCGTTCACGGCAGCTTGGTCTGTAATCACCAACACCTGGAAGCCACGAGGGTGTCCTTCAGCAGATGACGGGTAAATACACGGCAGTCCTTCTAGACAAGGGAGTATAATCCAGTGATGAAAAGAACAGCGCTGTCCAGCCACAGAGAGACCAGGAGGGGACTTAAACGCGTGTCACTGAGTGAAAGGAGCTGTCTGAAAATGCCACATACAGTGGTTCCGTCCGCATGACCCTCTGGGAAAGGCAAAGCGACAGAGACAGTGATGGGCTCAGTGGGTGCCAGGGGCTGGGGGGGAGGGGTGAACAGTCAGAACACAGAGGACTTTAGAAACTGCTCTGTACGAGGCTGTGACGTTGGATACAGGACATTATACACCCGTTCAAACCCACGGAACGTCTAACACGGAGCGGCCAGCCCCCATGTGTATCGGTATCAGGCCATCGGCTGTAACAAATGTGACAGTCATGCACTTCTGTAAGAGGGGAACTGGTGGGTGAGGGTGAGGGGGACTGCTCTCCGCTCAGTTTTTCTGTAAACCTAAAAATGTTCCAAAATATAAAATCTGAATTAAAATAAAATGTGATCGGGTACACCCCCTCAAGTTCTTACCATGGCAGAGAGGAGGATTCTTAGGAAGCCCGTCACCCAAAGGGGACAGATAAGAGACGCCGTTCTAACCCTTCTGCAGAGCTGCCCAGGGAGCCGTGATCGGTGTGTCGCTGACCTTCCAGTCTGTCCGAGGGAGGACACCCGTTGGATCCCATCAGAGCCGAGGTCCTGGGAGGAAAGTGGGACGTATCAGAAGTGGCCGGCAGGTCAGGGAAGTGTGTGTGACACAGGCCGTTAACGTCATCTGCTTCTCTCCAAAGAGAGACCACGTGGAGGCTGTGGCCCACACCGGGGACTTCCTGCGGCCATCGGTCCCCACCCCCTCAGGTTCTCTTCCACAACTTTATTCAGACTGCAACTTCCCTGCCCCACCCCGGCTAGCTGTCCCCTCAGCCCACAGCCCAGGCGCCCCAGCCCCACGGGAGGCTGGCCGGCGTGCCCGAGCTCTGGCCTCCAGGAGCTGTCTGCACGCTCTTCACCCGTCCGCCCCGGGTGCAGACAGGCCCCAACCCAGGGGCTCTGTGTTGCCACCGGCAGCGCCTGGGGCCCCGAATCGCCCCTTGGGAGCAAGCAGCCCCTTCTCAGGACTTTGCCTGGGGGAGCAACAACGCCCCACGTGGCCCAGCTCTTAGTCTCTGGGGCGGCGGCGTCAGCTCTAGCAGCAGGGTTAACCAACAGGAAGGCACGTCACACATCCTGCCTTTGAACCCCGCATCACCAAGATTACCACGGAAACCCAAGACTGTGGAGGCAGAGGGGGCCTTTCCAGTTGTCCAGCCCAACCCCCTCGTTTCCCCGGGGAGGGGCGTGCCTTGCCAATGCTGCTTGTAAAGGGGGCTGACCTCCAACCGGAAGGGAATCGGGAGTGGAGCCTGGGTGAGCGGTCAGCGTGAGAGAACTGTTGGCGGTTTTCGTTGACTGGACCGTGTCCCTGCCCCCAAATCCGTAGGCCGAAGCCGTAGCCCCAGTTCCTCAGAAAGTAGCCGTGGTTGCAGATAGGGCCTTCAAAGACGAAAGTGAAAATGAGTTCTAGGGTGGGCCCTAACGCTGTGGGACTGGAGTCCTGAAATAAGGAGATCCGGACACAGGCACACCGGGACAACTGTGTGGGGACACACGGGGAGGGCAGCCGTCTGCACGCCCAGAAGAGAGGCCTCAAGGGGACCGGCCCTGTGACACCCAGCTCTCTCGGACTCCAGCCTCCAGGACGGGGACCGTGAGGGTCCGTGGCTTCAGCCGCCCTGTCTGCGGCATTTGTTACGGCCGCCCCAGGAAGCACGGGGCCCAGGTAGAGGTCAGGTGGACTTGGTCCCTTGCTCATCTGCCCTATGAGCAGGGTCCACTCTCTGGCCGCATGGCCTGGGGAGAACCTCGGGCCGCAGGCCTAACGGACACCCAGCGATGAGCCCCCAGAGTGGCCCGCTGCCCACCCGATGGCGGTCCCCAGCACCTCAGCCCGGGTGGGAAGTGACGAGTGGCCTTCCGGACACGCGCCTGGGGACCGGGGCCGGGGAAATGAGGCGGCTCATCCCCGCTGAGAGCTAATCATTTGCTTTGGGGATTAATTTGTCAGTTGTTGCCGCTGAGTGGAAGCACTTGATAAATTACTCGCCATGATATCGGAGCTAAATCGAGCTATAAATCTCCCCAAGCTTGGCGTTGAAGCCCGAGCCTCGGCCCACGCTTGCTCAGGGGGACGGGGCGGGGGGGGGGCACTCACACGCTCTTGGCAGTGAGACCTGCATGTGGCTGACGCCTCCTCAGGGCCCTGCTGGCCCAGAACCCGGCCGGCTCCTCAGGCTGGGCCGGGGCAGCACTCGCTCCCAACGGGTTTGAGTGCACCCCTCCCCCCGGGAAAGGCCAGCCCACTGTTCCTGGTCAGAACGGCTGCACCCTGGACATGCCCTCCACCCTCCCCACCATCTGCTCGTGCAGGTCTTGTTACTTCAAAGCCAAAGTCAAAGCCACTCTCCCAGTGAGCACCCCGTCATCGGGCTTCTTTCCCCCACGAAACATGACCCCAAATGCTGCCCCAAGTCACTCACTGCGCTTAGGTGTGTCCCCCATCTCCAGTGAAGGTGCAGAGCCCGGGAGGTGCCCACACCGTGCCTCAGGCTGGGGAGGTGACAGATGTGCCAAGCGGAGGGCCCCTGGGTGGCCCCACCATCCGCCAGCCTCCCAGCGGCCCTGACTCGGGTCCCCAGTCCGGAAGCCAGCAGCCCCGCCCCAGCACTCAGCTCCTTGCACACCAACGGCCAGGCGGGTGAGCACGGTGACGTGTCACCGGTGTGCCATGTGCACCTGTGTCCACAGGTGGCGTTGGGAGGTGCAGCCCGACCGCCGCCCTCTGAGGAGACGTGGTCACTGTCAGGGTCACCGCAGAGACAGTACCAGTGCCCGTCATGGAGTGGACTCTGTCCGCGTGGCTGCTGAGGGGGGGCGAGGGGGCTTGCGGGCTTGGTTTCTTTTGTTTAAACAAAACAGGACTGGCCCCGGCTGGAGTGGCTCGGTGGGCTGAGCGCCGGCCTGCGAACTGAAGGGTCGCTGGTTCAATGCCCAGTCAGGGCACAGGCCTGGGTTGCGGGCCAGGTCCCCAGTGGGGGGCGCGCAAGAGGCAGCCACACACTGATGTTTCTCTCCCTCTTTCTCCTTCCCTTACCACCTCTAGAAAATAAGTAAAATCTTTAAAAAATAAACAGAGTCAGTCTAGAGAAATAATATGTATAGGACCCAGGCCACAGGGCTGAAGTCACGAGGGTGGAGCCCAAACGCTGCAGCCTGGGGTGGGGGCACCCGTGGAACGCGGCGGCTCTCCGTGCCTGGGGGGGGCTGAATGAGGCACAGCATTCTGAGTCCAACTGTTGTAAACCGCCCGGAAACTTAAAATGAGAGGCTGTGGGAGGTGGGTCCGGGCAGTGGTCCTTGTGTCCACCAGACACATGGCTGCAGGCTTGGGACTGGCTTCTGTGCCTGCTGGCTCCCAGGAAGTGACTGCACCTCGCCCCCAGACCCCACCGCCGCGCCGCTGTGGACCGCCTCCAGCCTGCAGAGCCCGCCCACACGCAGGAGGGCTCTCTGGTTTATTTCAGACCGAGCGAGCCTCGGGCTCGGCGCCGTCCAGCGACTGAACTTTAAGGAAAAAAAACAAAACAGCAGCGTGCAGAGCCCAGCCTCACCCCGCCACTTCCCGCAGGCCCAGGCCCCTGGCTTCCAGACGCAGGGGCCAGCTGGGAGGCCGGGAGGTCTTCTGGGACAGTGCCCTCCTGCGGGCGTGGTGGGCTTCAGCCCCAGTGACTGCACCAGGTGGCCAGGTGTGGTGACATCTCATGGCCTGTACCTGGGGGTGCGGGTCCTGTCCCCATGGCCGAGGGAGGGGCTGGGTGTCTGCAGAGTCACCCAGCCTTCACTGAGACTGCCTTGGCCATGTGGCCTCATTCAGGTCCGTGCCCCGTTCCTCGGGTCCCCAGCCGAGGAGTGGGACAGCCCGTGGGGACGGCCCTTGGGTTCATTGTCTCCTTCCGCCATGGTGAGGAGGAGGTTTGGGAACTCGACACGGTGGCAGTCACACAGGATTGTGACTGTCGCCGCTGAACTGTGCACTTTGAAAGGGTGGGTTTTACGTTAGTGAATTTCAGCTCCGTTTTTTTAAAGTGCAGGTTCACAGGCACACTCGCTTCATTGCACTCACAGGTGCCATTTATTTGTCTTATTTTTTTTTCAAAGATTTTATTTTTAGAGAGAGGGGAAGGGAGGGAGAAAGAGAGGGAGAGAAACATCAGTGTGTGGTTGTGTTTTGCATGCCCCAACTGGGGACCTGGCCCACAACCCAGGCTTGTGCCCTGACTGGGAATCGAACCTGCGACCCTTTGGTTCACAGGCTTGTGCTCAATCCACTGAGCCACACCAGCCAGGGCCCTAGGTTAGATTGTAAAATTGGGTGAATGTTTCACATATCATTAAAGCCCGATTAAATCAACATGTTTTTAAATCTCTAAAACATCAAAAACAAAATCACTTAAACAAAATAAACGAGCACCACCACGAATTCAGTCAGTGGCACTCACAGAGAAATGATTTCAAACGAGACGCCGCATCTACCACGAACACAGAAGAACCCCGAAGCCCTTCCCCGTGGTCCCTCGCCAGTGGTGACATTCCCGTTGTCGGCCTGCAACTCCGCCGAGCGTGATGCTAGACGGTGACTGGCGGAGGCCAGGCAGGCGAGCACGGGGAGCAGGTCCGTCATTGTGTGATGTCAGTCATCAGGGGCCAGATTTCCAGCAGAGAGAGAGGGATGACGCAGGTGCAGTCAGAGACCCTGCGGTCCTTCCTCTGAGCAGTGATGATGGGCACACACTCACAGAGAGCCCAGGGTCTCACCCGCAAGCAGGGTGGGGGCGGGAGACGTGGTCACCTGGGAAGGGCTGGCAGTGAGCTCGAGGGGGCGCCACGGAGCGTCATCCAGGGAGCAGGAAGCAGGTGGAACCCAGAGTGGGCACCTCTCAGGGTCACGGCAGCTCCCAGCAGCTAAAGCTGGAACAGGCTGGCAACAAAATAAAGTAGTTTTGAAAAAGTTAAAGTCGGAAGTATGCAATAAGTATCACGTCCTGCTGATGTAAGTAAACAACTGAGTAAGTAAATAAATGAGAAGAGACCCATCCCACCCCCCTGCAGAATCCCTAACATTTCCGGGGTGCTGCACCCTCACGGAGGTGGGGGATACCTGCCCAGCCCCAAGGTGTGGCTGGGCACAGGGACACCCTTCCAAAGGGCCGTGTGCAAAGCGGAGGGAAGAGGAGCTGGGCAGGGACAGGCCTGATAAGCACACCTCGGCCAGGCGAGCCAGGTGGCCATCCCAGGAAGGGTGGCACCAGGAGCATACGCCCTGACAGGAGGGGCCCCTCACCCCGGGGCTCCCCCCAATCCCACAGCCCCAGGCTAATAATGGTGACAAAAAAGGTCCGGTTCAGGACATCCCACAAAAGCACTGCAGGGCCCTCAAAACCACCCAGGTCATCGAGAACACAGGCATCAGAACCTGCCACGGCCCAGGGGCGCCACGGGAGACAGGGCGCTGAGCATGGTGTGGGTCCTGGAGGGGGTCCCGGGACAGAAAGGACACTGGGTAAAAATGAAGGAAATCTGAATAAATCAGAGCCCTTAGTTAACACGAATGTGTCCACAGTGGCCTGTTCAGTGTGACACACGTCCACCTCGATGGGGGAGGCACAGAGCAAGGGAGATGGGGTGGGGTGTACCGGTTTTTTGTGCTATTGTCCCCGTTTTCTGTAAATCAGAAACTATTCTAAAATACAAGGGATGTTTAAAAGCAAGGAAGAGTCACTGCAGCAGAGTCCAGCACCGGGGGGCGTCAAGCTCAAGGTCAGCCTCTGGGTTGCCTGCAAGGGGCCAGAGGTAATGGTGGGACTGTGAGTGTAGCGGCTCCTTAACTAGGGCCGCTTAACGGAGCCGGCGCCGCCGCCGGGAAACAGGCGCGGGGCCTTGGGTTTGCCGCCTGTGCCCCAGCCTGTCCTTGAAGTGGAAACAGAGATCGCTTTTTCTAAAGGAGCAGAGCGCCAAACGGGAGCACTGCGGCTTAACACTGCTGTGGCAGAGGGAGGTTTTGACGGCTGGGCCCGGAGAGACCGTCGACAAGAGCGTCCCGGGAAGGGACAGGTGTGGAAATGTAAGAGGAGGGACGACGAAACCGGAGGACCGTGCGGAAGGCCCGCCTGGGCCGCGCCGGTGCCGCAGCGGGAAAGCGCAGAGGACGCCTTGGCGGAGCCCTGGAAGGAAGCTTTCCCCGCGCGAAGGGCAGGCGTTGCCTCGTGCACAGGGTGCCTGGGCCTCGGGGCGAAAGCAGGAAAGGGGGACCAGGAGACATTCCACGGGGCTCTGCATTGCGGGGGGGCGGGGCGGGGAGCGAGATTCCCTACGAAGCATCAGGACACGAGTGGAGCCAGATCCCCGGGAACGGAAGCAGCGGAGCACCGCCCCCGCGGCTCCCAGCCGCCCGGCCCCGCGGGCACTGGGCGGGGAACGGAACCCGCACCCGCCCTGCGGGGGAAGGGTTCCGCGGCACCTGCCAGCTCCAGGTGCCGGCTCCGCTCGTCTGGTCTGGGTCTTCACTGGCTTTGTCCGGCCGGCCCGTCAGTGGGAGGGGGCGGCGGACACGTCCTGCTGGGTCTGCCCGCCGCCGCCTGTCTGTCCGATTCCGCGCCCGCGGCGGAGGCCGCGTTACTGGGTGCGCAGGCGTCCACGGCCGAGACAGCCCCCGACGACCCCCCGAACTGTTCTCCGAGAACGCTTTCCCCGACCAGGTGTGACCGACCAGCAGCACCCGAGCCTCCCGGAGCGGAGCGCACGCGCGAGGAGGGCGGGGCGCCCCAGGGCGCGGTGTCGGCGCGGTCCGATCCCGGCACGTCTGGTCCCCGGAGAGAAACCTCAGGCCGCGCCCAGCCAGTCTCTGCTGTCGCGAACAGTGCCGCCCGGCCCTGCTGGGGACGGGTATCGGGGCGGACCCGTGTTTTCAGTTCTCTCGAGACCACGCCGAGGAGCAGGGTGCCTGGGTCCTGCCATTTTGAGGAGCTGCCAAACCTGTTTCAAGGTGGCGGAAGTCCACTTTGTCCCGCCTGGGGCTAGCTCATCCAGCCTCTCTGTGTCCTTGCAAGACACATGCACACGTACTTCACGTATATTTAGGTCATTTTTTTTTTTTTTAAGATTTTACTTATTTATTTTTAGAGAGAGGAGAAGGGAGAGAGACGTCAATGTGCGGTTGCTTCTCGCGCGCCCCCTACTGGGGAACCTGGCCCGCAACCCAGGCACATGCCTTGGTGGGAATTGAACCAGCGACCCTTCGGTTTTCAGGCCGGCACTCAGTCCACTGAGCCACGCCAGCCAGGCTTGGTCTTTCTTTTCAATCCTTTATGCAGTATCTGCTCTTTAGCTGGAGTTCCATCCCATAATGTTTAATATAATCACGATGCTGTTAAATGTAGGTCTGCCGGGCGATTTGCTTCCTGTTTGTTTCCTGTGTTCTCCTGCTGTCCCCTTTGCTGCTACATTCTGGGGGGGGGGGGGAGGTTATCAGTTTTAGAACTCTGGGTTAATCTATCAGCGTTTGGCTGCACCCCTTTATTGCCTTCTGTCCACAGACGGCTCTGGGATTACAACACTACCCTTAACCGCTCAGCCCACACCAAATTCTGATGGCACGTCCCCGGGACCCTAGAGTCTACGGAGACCGAGGGGTGCCCACGTCACCCCGCCTCCCTCTCTGCCACACCCGTCACCGGGGTCACTCTGCTCGAATTGTAAACCTCACAAACTATACTACTTTGTCTCAAACAGACACATCTATTTAACAAGAAAGAAAAGACTCTTTCACATTTTCCCTCGGCATTTATCCTTCCTGGCACCACCCGCCCGGACGGCCTAGGACCAGTCCCTTCCTTCCTGGCTTCTCTTGGAGCCGGCCGGCCGCACGTTCTCTTGGTTTTCCCTTATCACCCCCTCTGCCTCCGTTCTTTAAAGATACTTTCACTGGACGTAGCGCTCGAGGCTGTCTCCCTGTCACAGTGGGAAAATGTCAGCCCAGGCTCTCCCTGTCTCCATGGCTTGTGACAGGAACCCACAGCCGCTCACACATTCGTTCCTGACCCGAGGTCGGGGACCTCGGTTTCCTCCCTGCACGGGGCTGTGGCTGTCTTCGTGCTGGACCATCCTGCTTGTCCTTAGGACTCGGCTCGCTTTTGAAAATCTGTGTTCACCCGGTCGTGTGGCTTGGCTGGTTGGAGCGTTGTCCCGAAAACCACCATGTCGCAGGTTCGACTCCCAGTCAGGGCACATGCCGGGGTTGCCAGTTTGGTCCCTGGTTGGGGCGTGTGCGAGAGGAAAGGATGGATGTCTCTCCCTCCCTCTCTTCCTCCCTTCCCTTCTCTCTAAAATCAGTGAGCATGTCCGCGGGCAGGAATTAAAAAAAGAAAAAAGAAAGTCTTTTCACTGAGATTTCATATCTTTTGTGTATTATATTTTCCTTTACCGAGTCAGGCGTTGTTATAATCGCTGCCTCACAGCCCTTGTCGGAGCTAATTCCTCACGTGGGTCACCTCCAGGGTCACCAGGCAGGTTTGTGTTGTGCCCTGAATGCTGTGGACGTTGCGCTGTGGACTCTGAATGCAGCCGAGTTTCTCGGATGGGTTGGGATGTTTTGTTTTAGCCGGGACTGCCCCGGCTGACCCGGAGGGCCAGCCGTGTGGCCTGCAGTGGCTCGCATTCCAGAGCGGGCACTCTGGCCTCGTCTGCAAGCTGCCCTGCGTGGGCCCTGAGCACGCGTGACTTTTCATCCCCCGGGGATCCGGGGGCAGGGGGGCTGCACACAGAACTCCTCCCGGGGCTCTCCCCTCACTTTGGCAGCTGTGACCACCCCGGGCTCCATCCTCTGCTGTCTCGGGGAAGACAGACTGCCAGAGCTGGAGAGGACCCGCCCCACGCCGCCCGCGCCCATGGCCGGGAGCTTCCAGGGTCCTTCTCCCATCCCAGACCTCCTCCCTTTTCTTCTTTCCATTTCCCAGCTTTCAGGGAGCTGTGTGTGAGTTTGGGGGTGGGAGGTGCACCTTGACCCGACTTTATAGTTGCGCCTGCAAGCCTCCTTGACCTTAGAGTAATTTCAGGCAGCCCCAAATTTTATACCCATTGGAGTGAGAGATAAAGCCGTTTTCAAATAGACAATATCGGAGGGAAAAAAAGCAAAACTATCTCCCAAACTCCTTTTATTCAGAGAAGCTGCTAGAGAAAGTCTTTTACCAAAAATGGGGTTTTGAAAAATCAATACAGGGAGCCGAGGACTGAGGCGATCCAATGAGAAGAATCAGGGGGTCCCGAGGGCGACGAGGGGGATGGAGGCCCAGAGGGTGCCGAGCCACGCCCTCCGGAGCAGAGGTGGCTTCGTGGAGACGAACGTCACGGTACGCGGTGTATTCACGGATTCTGAAAAGAGGCGGCTCGCACAATTAGGAAGGGTGTGGATTTGCGTTAATTAAGTGTGTGGAAAATTAAACCAATAAGCAAGCAACGGGAGGTTATTCCGCTCCAGGGGAAACAGAACGCACAGGCAAAGGGGAGTGACTTGTCCCCACCCTCACGCTGTGGGTGGGCCTCCCTGCGTGGTCCTGACGGAAATCCTGAATCCGATCTCATTCAAATGACGGCTAACTATGACCACAAGACAAAAGCCATGGGAAGTGGGGGGCGGGAGGACGGGGGGATGAGAAAGAAAAGAGGTAACTTAGTGGTTCTCAACCGAGGGTGACTTTGACCTCCCAGGGGACACCTCGGTACCTGAAACCACTCGTGGCTGTCATGTCTGGGGGGAGGGGATGTTGTTGGCGTCCTGGGTAGAGCCCAGCGATGCTGCCAAACACCCTGGAAGCGTGTCCCCCACGGAGTGACTGGTCCACACCGCTGTAAGGCCACCGCCGGGAAACCTGAGCGAAATCGCCTTCCGGCGTGGGGGTGTCTGCAGCGAACACCTAGAATGTGGGGGCCAGCGGCTGCGGGGTGAGCGAGTCTGGAAAGGCCGTGAGGGTTCGAAAGGGAGGGGCGGGGCCTTGGGAGGGGCGGGGGTGGGGGGGTCCTCTTGGTTTTGGAAGGAGTTTGCTTTGCGGAACTCTGCCTCTTGACGCGCGAGTTTGATACTTTAAATGAGAATTTAAGTGGAAGAAGAGAATTGCTTGGGAAGCTACAGGAGTGTGCAGGGGGAGGCCTGCCTTTCTGCTCTTCACAGAAGCTCCCTGAATCGGGGTGACCGCCGGCCTGGGTCCCCGCCCTGTCCCGCACTGGCGGGGCCTCTGCTCTGCAGTCACCCGTGTGTACGGAGGGACGGTGCGTGGGGTGTATTGCAGGCGCCCTCACAGCTAACTGGACCTGTGTACAGCTTGCGAGACTAGAGTCCCGGCAGCCTCAGTACTTGGCCCCCACCTTCCACAAACTCCGGGGGAGATGGAGGCCACAGCCCTCCCGGTGGCGGTGTGCCCGCATCCCGGGTCCAGGTTTTCTGAGGGACACCGGACCCCGTGAACCATCAAGATGCCAACCAGGGCACCTCAGGAACAGTGAGCCTTGTGTCTCGTCAGCCTCTGGCGTCTGTTTTAAGGATGGTGGCTGGTCGCTGGTCCCTGAGCCCCACCTGCAGGCTGAATTCCAGTTAAAGGCCAGGAAATCCAGAGCACTGCGGGCTCTGTCCCCACCACGGGAGGAAGGAGAATGTCACTGAGTGTGTGCCCTTCCCGGCTCGTTCCGTCCGGGTCTTGTCTGTCCCAGGCGGCTGTGTGACCTGTGCCTGTGGTCATCATGGGAGGGTGTTAAGAGGCGTCCTGCACACATCAGGTGGCACCTCCATCCCCCCACCCCCCCCCATGACAGCAGAGTGCTCACCTGCACCCAGGGAGCGGGCCCGTGACACCCCATATAGCCCACGGCTCTGAGTGGGGCATGTTTCTTGCTTTGGGGGAAGGAATCCACCCCAAGCTGATTTACGCTGTAGCGCAGGCTGGGAATTTCAGACGGGTGCGGTTGAGGGGTGAGGGAGGGGAGCAGGGGCCCAGGGTTGGCATGAGTTCTGTGGCGGGCCGCTGTCCCCTCTGCGGGCTACTGCCCGGGGAAAGGAGGCTGCTGGGCTGGGGGCGGGGACCCCTGCTGTGCGTGTCCCCCTGCCCCCCACCCCCGGGAGGAGCCTCTGGGACTCACCAGATGTGAGGCATTTGAGGCAGATGCTCCCCACAGGTGGATGAAGACTGGACCCTGCCCCTGGACCCCATCCTGCAGGGCACCCCTCTTCCTGCACTGGGGCTCCCGTGGCCCTCAGGAGAAGAGAGGCAGGATTGGAGCCCAGAGACCTCAGGGACGCCTGAACCAGTGGCAGAAATGGGGCCACCTAAAAGCCAGTGTCTACTTATGGAGCAGTGGCCACATTTCCGTGCCCAGTGAGGGCCCCACCAAGAGGGATGATATTGGATGGGACCCCCGTGGGCTTGGGGAGGGGGGGTTGGTACAAACACAGCCTGGTCCAGGGGCTCCCAGGCTCCCACTATCCTGGGGTCTCTCGCCTCCCAGGGTACCCGAGGGCAGGAGAACCCTACAGAGCCACTGCCTCTGAGGCTGACCCCCAGGTGTCCAGGTGTTGCCTCTCCGTGAACCCCAAGTCCCACAACACTCCCTCGGAGGCCCCACGGACAGAGGACCTCGGCCCCGGGGGCTCCTCCCCACCCGCCTCAAACCTGGGGCGAGGCACGCAAATATAGGGCTGGGGGAGAGCCGGCTGGTCCCCGAGGTCCCCAGAGGTGGCTGAGGACCTCAGTGACCCCGACACCATCAGTCCCTCAGGCCTCAGCTCACAGGATGACATCACCTACCTGCGCGGTGGCCTGTTGGACAAGTCCCCACCGGCCTCCAGCTGCAGGAGTCCGGGTCTGCACCTGCCGCCTCCAGGACCAGCAGCTCAGCCTGGTGTGGTCAGCCAGCCACCCTGAGCCACAGGGCGCTGGGGATGGGGCAGAGGAGGGCACCCCGGCTTTCTGTGTGGGAGCCCAGTAGACTGAGGAGGTGGTCCCCTGACCTGGAGGGTGGGCCAGATGGTCAGCTGCAGGCTGTTTGCCGCCAGTTCCTCGCCCCAGGGCCCTGGGCAGCTGCCTGTCCCCTGGTCCCCACGTCTGCCTCTTGGCTCAGGCACGGGGAGGGCTACCGGTCCCTGCAGTCCCTCATCCCTCCATGGGGGCCGGGACTCCAACCTGACCTCACCCTCCCCACACTTGGCCCCACTGCCCCGTATCCAGGGCAGGGACGCTGGCCTGTCTGCTCTGCCCCCAACCCTTAGTCCCCCGCTGCGCACCAATCTCTGCCTGGAAGGGACCCATCCACCCTGTGCACCACCGTCCGTCATAGTCAGGGTGGAGCGCTGTCCGCCTGGTGCTTGTCATGGGGCGGGGCAGTGTGCCATGCATGAGGTTTGTGACAACTCCCAAGCCTTGTTCGCCTGCAGCTACACTGCCCTGGAGAGGCTTCTGAGCAGGAGAAAGAACTATGGCAGAACAGGAACAGGCCATCACAGGGCTGCCACCATGTCACATTTGTCCCTACACTGCACCTCACCAGCACCCACCCTGCGAGCTGTGGGGATGCAGGTGCCAGAGCCCACCTGGATGGGAAGGGTGGGGGCTGGGCCGGCGCCTGTGACCAGGAGAGGGCGCAGCTGGGGGGCCATCTGACCTCACTGCTCAGGTTTAGTGACCACTGGGGTTCGAGGTCTGGCCACCCACCTGCTGGATGCTCCTCGGGTCTGGCTCTGCTCCCGGGCCCAGCCTGCTCGCCACAGAGGGGATCAAGGGAGGTGCCCAGCTCTAAAAGGGGCCAAGAACTCTCCAGTGCCACCGTGGCCGCTGTGGGGGAGGCAGCGTGGGGATGCCAAGACGCCAGAGCAGGGCCTGTGAGCAGGCTGGGGGACCCATCGCACTCAGCGACTTGCCAGCGTAGCTTCGTGGGGGCAGAGGAGGAAGGGGCCAGAGAAGTGGGCTGCGCCGTGTCGTGTGTGTTCCCTGAGCACACGCGAAGTGGTGACGTGTCAGTCTCCTAATCACGGCAATGCAAAGCGCCGCACAGCAGCCCGGCACGCCTCACACTGGTGGCCGGGAAACCGCTCCGGGCCTGCCCCAGTGGGCACCTGTGAAGGCACATCAGAAAGAACCCAGCCAGCGCTGGCTCGGGGACAGTGCCTGGCCGCAGGAAACCCACCCTCCCAGCTGCCCGGCCACCCGGCCCTGGGGGGCACCGACAGCCCCAGCCCTTCTCGGGGTCCCCAGAGCACCTGCTCAGGATGTCTGCCTGCCTTTGCCCCTGTGGGCGTGGCCCTGGCTCCACCCCAGGAGTTTCCCTCCTCACAGCTGCCCCTCTCGTGCCCGCAGGTTAACAGCGAGAACGTGGTGAAGGTCGGTCACCGGCAGGTGGTGACCATGATCCGCCAGGGCGGGAACCACCTGATCCTCAAGGTGGTCACGGTGACCAGGAGTCTCGACCCCGATGACACCGCCAGGAAGAAAGGTGGGTGCCCCACCCCCGTGGTCCTCCACCCGTGGGAGGGGTGGGCCCTGTCAGGTGGTCCCCATCTCCTCCCCGGGAGGCCCAGGCCCCCAAGATCAGGCAAAGAAGCGAAGGGAGCTTAGGAGATGACCCTGGAGCCTGCCCCGGGGGACAGAGGTGGCCTCAGGCAAGGGCTGGTCTCCAGGGCCCCTGTCCCACCTGACTGTCCATGGACCCCACCATACCCAGAGATTGCTGGCCCCCCACAATGATGCGGGGTCACCCTCCTTCCCAAGGGAGGCCATAGCTGGGGGACACTGGGGCAGAGTGAGGCCTGCATAAGGAAGCCAAAAGCAGGCCGGATGCACCCCCAGGTCCCCTTGGAAGGGAAGGAGCTGGGATAGCACATTGGGTCCTTCCAGCCGCCCTATGTTTCCCAAGAGCAGGGTGTGCCTCTCCCTCCCACCCCACCGAGTATCCCCAGCTAGGACTCAGGAGCAAGAACAAGCAGTATATCATGGAGGGCTGCCTGGAGGAGGCAGCGGTGAACTGTGGGCAGGGAGCCTGCGGCCTGAGGGAACAGGGGAGGGGTGTGTCTCAAAAGGAGGCTGGGAGGGGGGCAGGGGCACACGTGACAGGCCCATGTCCTTGCTGTGATGGGGGTGGGGGATAAAGGAGAATCCCCACCCTGTGGAGGGCTTCCCAGTGGCCTGGCTAGTGGTAGCCAAGGGCTGCACAGGCCACTGGAACCGCCAGTCCCTCTGCTGCCCCAGCCGGCGCACACAGACAGGAGGCAGGTTCAGTGCCGAGGGCTGCGGGCCTCCCGAGAGGGCATGTCCTGCTGCATCTGTGCTCGCTGCTTGGTCCCGACCCATGAGGCCCACGTGAAGCCCGCAGACACTCCCAGGCTCGGGACTCCCCGAGGGCAGGGTAACCGTCCACAGCCTGGGAGGAGCGGGGTGGAATGGCCCTCACTTAGCTTTCCAGGCAGAAAAAGGCTCCAGGCAGCCTGCCTCCTGGGTGGTTCCAGAAGGTGGCGCAGGGTGACCAGGGGTGACCAGCGTGGGTCTCAGACCTCCATCTCCCACCTCTGCCCCTCCAGCGCCCCCGCCTCCCAAGCGCGCTCCGACCACAGCCCTCACGCTGCGCTCCAAGTCCATGACCTCGGAGCTGGAAGAGCTCGGTGAGTTGTCTTCCACCCGCCTGCCCCAGCATGCGCCTCCGGAAGCCTCCGCGAAGCCCCGCCTGTGCATGGCCCTGGGCTTGCTGGCTGGCCCCCACCCGGCCCCCACGCTGGCCTGTCCCGCGCACCTGCCGGCTTCAGGGTGGGGCTACTGGTTTTGCCTCTTCCTCCTCTTAGTTCATCTAACATTGTTCTGTTTTGAATTTCTGGGCCTCTCACTAGTGGATAAAGGTAAGCTGCCCCACAGTGTCCCCGCAACAGCTCCCCTCCTGGCCAGGGCGGCCCCTGAAGCCACCTGGAGGCTCTGTGTGTGTGGCTCAGACCAGCAAGTTCCGCCCTGGGATCTGATGTAGGTGGCGGTGGGCTTGGCAGTGCTGGTGGGCTGCTCACAGGTTGAGGGAGCTACTGGCACCCTCTCAAAAGGTCTGGGAGGAGCAGAGAAGGGCTCTGGCCCTCAGACCCTGTCACGCAGCCCAGCAAGGTGCACAGAGCGGGGTGGCCCTGGGTCCAGTGGACCACAGTGGCCACCAAAAGAGGGTGGTACTGGAGCCGGCGGTGTGAGCCCCCAGATGCGGGTTAGGAGTTGTCCTGGGGAGTTGCCACGCAGCCCAGAGGCACCTTCACGAGGCGGGGAGGGTGGGCAGAGATGCTGGCATGGACAGGCTGGTTGGGCAGGGAGGGTGAGCACCCATGAGGATAAAGCAAGCCCTGTGCCCAGGCCCCCCGCCCCGCATGCCCAGCTAGATGGGGACTTCGACTGGCCATCACTCCCACCTGGCTGTGGCCTTCATGGGAAAATGTTGGCCCTCCTTCCCCCAGCCCCACCCCCACCCCAGAATGCACGGGGGGTTCTTCCTCCTGGCAGCTCCCCCGGGAGTTCCCTCACTCCTTCCACAGGGGCCACACACCGTCCTCCCAGGCCCAGGCTGCCCCCCCACCCTTGCCCCTCAGTCTTCTAGGCAAGAGCGCCCTGCTGGGCACCACCCATCCCACCCAGAGCCCCACCCAGCAGCTCCCTCTCCTTCTGGCCCATCCGAGACCCCACCTTCACCCACAGGGGCCTTGCCGGGGTTTTCCCACACTGTCCCCCTGGGGTAGTGCCCAGTGGGGATGACGTGAATGACTGCCTGTCCCCTTCTAAAAGAGGCAGCTTACTCCCCCCTAGCTCCTCAGGGCCTGTGGTGGGTGTCCCCTGAGAGGGACCCCCAGCAGGCAGCCCACCTTCCAAGGGTCTGCGGCGAGGTCAGCTGAGACTGATGGGCGCTGCGCAGTCCCCGGAGCCCTCGGCTGCCCTGGGCTGTCTCCCTGTGCGGGGCCTCGGGTGCCCTGGGTAGTCGGGAATCATCCCTGGGGGAGCTCGGTTTCCACATGGCGGGTGCCGGAAGGGGTGTTGCTGAGCAGGGAAGAAAGCCGGGGCGCAGGGTTACCAGCGGGGCCAGGTGGCAAGTTCTTGGGGAAGTGCAGATGGTGCGTCTGCTCTCCAGATGCCTGGCCAGCGTCTGGGCCCAAGCTGCAGGCCAGTCGGTCGGGTCGGGTGGGTCCGACCCTGGGACCCTGGGCAAACATAGCCAACGTGGGGCTCACGCTCCCTTTCTGTTTGCAAGCCTCCGTCCGGAAGAAGAAGGGTAAGGGGACAGCCCCTGTCTGTTTCCAGCCCCTGCCACACCCCTGTGGAAGGAAACCCTCTGTGGCCATTGGTGTGGCGTCTCGAGTGTGCGGTGGCCTCGTCATGTCTTCCTGTGCCGGCCCCCGCAGGGGTCCAGCTCTGGGACATGTCCCCTTTCAGTCTGTTCCGTCTGCTTTGCTTGTCCCATCTGTGGCCTCAGCGTGGTCTGCATCCCCCACCCCAAGCTGTGTCCTCATCATCATGGCCGTGAGGCTTGGGGCCCCTCACTCAGCTGTCACAGCTGGGCCCGCTCCGTGGGTCAGAGTACAGGCATTCGGAGCCCTGGTCCGTGGATGGAGGGCTGGAGCCTGACTGCCCATGGGTGGGGGCAGCTTCCCTTTGACTCCCAGAAAGCCCCTCACTCTTCCCCAGGCCTACTCTGCACCTGCAGGAAGACCGTCCTGGAGCTGGGGTGTGGGTCGGGGTAGGGGGCTATAAGGCTGAGCTTCTTGCTGTCCCTCCCCAGGGCTGGCATGGGTGGGAGGACATGAGCCCCACATGTGCCTCGACAGCAGGGGGGGGCCTACCCCCCCCCCCACCGTGGGCAGGGACACTGAGGCGTAGGGAAACCAGGGGAGGTGGGTCTTGGGCCCTGCAAGCCAGCACCTGGGGCCAGGGATATGGGTCTCGTACCACTGAGGTGGGAGCGCCTCCTCCCCCCGCCCATCTCACGAGGTGCCGGCGAATCCCAGCAGCCTTTCCAGGAGTGTCCCTGGTCTGGGCTTCCAGCTCCCAGGGGCTACCTGGGAAGCTCCCGGTGGGTTTCCTGGGATTGGTCAACATCAGCCAGGTGGAGGACGCCCAGGGAACAGAAGGCTCCTTGGGCCTAACTTCCCTCTGAAGGCCCCTCCGTCCACCACCCCATGCTGAAGGGCACCCCATTGTGGTCTCCTGGGAACCTGTCACCTTAACAGAACTGACCCAGAAAGCCCGTTGTCACAGACATTCAGGGGGAGCCTGTGGCCTGCCCCTCTGGGCACACCAGCTTGCCCTCCAGCCTTTGCCCCCAGGAGCACTTCCAGCAGCCAGACACCCCAAACTGCAATAGACGAGGACAGAGGTCATGGTCTGCAGGCCCTGCGTGGGCACAGGGCAGAATCCACAGGGGACAGGTAGTGCTGAGCGTGGAGACCCACCTTCCTTTGAATGGCAAAGAAAATTGGGTGCAGATTTGCTATCAAATGCCCCCTCCCAGGATTCCCTAACCCCATCTTGACCTGGAGGTGGGTGTGTGGGCAAGAAGACGCCCAAGGACCCAGCAGTGTGGACCAACCAGCTCCTCTGGGGACAGGCGGTGGGGCCAGGGGACTGTAGGGCACAGCATGGGGCTCCAGTGCCCCTGGCATGTGGTAGGTGTGCAGCGCACTCCCAGGCCATCGCACTGCCTCCCCGCCTACCCCCAAGAAGCCTCATCACTCTCCAGAAAGGCCGTGTGGAGAGAAGCAGGCCTTTACGGGTGCTCTGGTTTAACAGTGTCCCCCAAACCCGTGTCCACCTAGAACCTATGAAAGGGACACTATCTGGAAATTTGCAGACTGGGCCCTGACCCAGTGGTGGTTGTCCTTGCAAGAGAAAGAGAGGGACAGTCACACAGAGGAGAGACACACAGAGGCCACATGAAGACAGAGGCAGAGGCTGGGGTGGCGCTGCCACAGCCCAGGATCGCTGGGAGAGGCAGAAGGACCGTCCCCGGGAGCCTCAGGAAGGAACCAACCTCCGGACAGCGGGGCTTCGGCCTCAGGCTCAGGCTGTGCGAGGAGGTGCAGGTGCGGCGGTGAGCCATGCTCTGTCTCCGAGGTCTGGGAAGCTGAGGCAGCAGCCTCGAGCCCAGCCGCCGCTGCTCCGAGACCCGACGGGTGACCAGGACCCCGGAGGTTTCATTCCGTCTCACCAACCCCTGGTTTCGTCCTCCAGTGTCCCCGCTATAGTCCCCAGACCTGTGCTCTCGGGCCTCAGGGTGAACAGGACCCCGCGACGCCACCCTGGCGCAGGGCAGCTCGGGCCTGGCCCCAGGAAGGTAGGAGACCTGTCAGAGTGCCGGCTTCCGCCCCCAGCTGTTCCCCGGGAGGAGGGCCTGCAGGCGACAGCCGGGGCTTCCAGCCTGTGCGGCTCCTCCTGACATCAGGTGCTGACGGTTCGCCTTCCTCTCGGAAGCTGTTCCAGAGGGAAGCCTGCTCCGCGCCCCTCACCTGATCAGTATCGGGCTTGCTGAGCTCAGGTTTTTGCCCAGCAGGGCTCGCGGCGCCTCGGGGACCTGGTGTGGATGTCGGCCCCACGGGGGTGAGCCCACGGGCTGGGGGACTCTGGTGACAAGCAGGACACCCACCTAGCTCTGGCTCCCAACTGTATGTGACCCAGCCTTGCTGGACAAACCTGCTACCTCCCCCAGAGGACGCTGGTCCCAGGCCAGGAAGCCTGTGATCTGTGGACAACAGATGGCACATCTTCTAGACGCAGGCTGCCTGTGGAGCAGGTCCCCGCACTCGCTGCCGGGCTGTTTCCCCTGCGAGGTGTCTGGGCTGACCTCCCCGAGCCTGTCCCTGAACAGAGGCCCCGTCTGGCGGGCGGCGCTCCGGCGTGCGGGGTGAGACGCTGGAACCCACCAGCCCACACTTTCCTTAACAGCCCCGTGTTCCAGGAAGCCGCCCCTCAGAGGTGGGCTGAGCAGAGTCAGGCCCCCAGGCTCCCTGTGTGAGGACAGTGACAGTCGGTGGGAGCCCGCCCTGCGGGGAAGCGGCTGTCACCGTGAGGCAGGACGCCCTTACCTGAACTTGGGGCTCTGCTGCGCTCTGCTCACAGGGGCACTGGGGGCGGGGCAGACGAGGGTGTGAGACAAAGACAGGGACGTCCACCTTCAAGGGCACCGGCTCCAGGGACGCACCCTCAACTGTTCCCCAAACTCACTCCCTGCTTTTCCGTCCGCGGGCCTGGGAAGACCGTTCTGAAGGAGCCCTAGGGCTGCGCTGGCCCCCAGGGCTTGCACCCTGGCCTGAGGTGGAGGGCAGAGGGCGGCAACCACAGCTCGAGCCCAACCCACCTGGTCCCACATTTCCACCTGCAGGACCTTAAGCATCAGAGTTGCTTTCCCTGCAAGTGGGAGTCGCCCCTACCCCCACCCACGCCAGGTTCTCGTTAGGATGAGAGGCGGGGCAAAGGCCCTTAGAGCTTCCACCTGGGGCAGGGCCGTGTGATTACCCATGATGCCTTCGACTCACCTGGGTATGCCCGTCATTCCGGGCATGTTTTCGGGGTGCGTGCCACGTCCCTTGGGGCCCCACATCACGGTGCGCTGCCTGCTCATTCCAGGCGTGAGAAGATTCCAGGTGGTTCTCTGGGGTGCTGGGTAAGCTAGGGATGGGGCGAGCCAGCCCCATCAGCTCGGGGAAGTTTAGCACCAGAGACATGGGCTCCGGAGGCCCAGCAGGAAGTGAGTGCCTCGCAGAGACCTGGCTGGCTCCACTCCCCGGCAGGACGGCTCCCATGCCAGGTCCCTCGCCCCTTTAGGCCCCAGGTGCAGCCACCTCACGGCGGAGCTGCCCCTCCATCCGCAGGGCCTGCCTCCACAGGCTGTGTTGCTGGGCTCCAGGTGCTCTGTCCTAACCCCAGGGACATCCCCCCGGACACCCCCCCACCCCATGGGAGGAGTTCCTGGAGGCCAGGGGGATAGCCAGGCAGTAGCCAAGGCTGGGCCCGAACACGGCACGCACCCGTGAACGAAGCTCCCGGTGCCAGAGACCCGACTCCCCGTCCTCATCAGAGAAACAGCCGGCACTCTGCTGAAGCAAGGCCACCAACCACCGAAAGGGGCCTGGCTTCCAGACATCCTGCTGGCTTACCAAGCAGGTTAACCAAGTACCACCTGAGCCACCGCAGTACGGGGGCCCTGGGCCTCGTGGCACTGAGGGGCGCAAGGTCTGCACAGAAACTGGTTAAACCCCAACCACGGCGGGAATCCCACCCTGATCTGCAAGAAGGGCTCCTGGAGAAGGCAAATTACTGGGATTACTGGGGGTGAGAGCGGCGCGTGTCCAGCTTGGTGATGGGGACAAAGGGCAGGACCTGGGAAGGGAGGCCAGGCCAGGAGGGTGTGGGGCCTCGAACGCAGGTGAGGCCTGGATGCTCACTCCGTGTGTGGGGAGGGAAGAGGGTGCTGGGGAAGGTGACTGGCTGGGGTTGTCCCCACCAGCCCTGACCTGAGGGGCAACACCATGAGGGGAAGGAAATGCCCCCTCCAGAGGAGGCGGCAAGGAGCTGGGGGAGCTGCGGGCCCCAGAGCCTCAGGAGGTGCTCGAGGAGGGTAGGGAGGGGAGAAGGCAGAGCCCCGGGCGGAAGGGGGCTCCTGGTGCCCTGCCTGAGCGGCAGGCGCAGCACCAGCGGGCAGCCTAGGGCCAGGGGCCACGCCTGGTGGGCAGGTGCTGTCCGTAAAGGCTTCGGTCGCCTTGGGCTCTGGGGACTTCGGGGACTGCACCCTCCTTGCTCTCCTTTTAACGTCCCTCACAAGTGCAGCCTGGGGCCCACAAGAGCAGGGGGCAGGCCCGGCCCTCGGGCCATAGGTCGCTGGCCCCTGGTCAGGACACAGCCTGGGGTCAGGCTGTGTGAGGAGTGAGCCAGGAAAGCGCCTCCGCGGATGTCGTGGGCCTGCCTGCCGGCCCCTGTGAAGCAGGGGTGGCTGTGGTGGCGCCTGCCTGCCCCCTAGCCGGGCACACTCCCTTTCTCCCAAAGTCCGTCGGGCTGGGGCCTCTGCGTGCGGGTTCGTCCAGAGGGTACAGGTGGCTGTTGTGGCCCCTAAAAATAACCTGGTGCCTCTCACGCCAGTCTCACAGCCAGGAGTCAGGCCTCAGTGGCCTGAGCTTTGCAGGGGGTCACCAGATTCCAGGGCGCGTCAGGGCTGCCTTGGAGAATCCCTCAGGCTGGAAGACCACGTGTTCTGGGTGGCCTGGCAGGGAGGGGAGTGAGTGCTGTGCCTGGAGAGGTCCTGATGGGCCGTTCACCCCAGGCTCTGCCTCCCTGGGCTCCTGCTAACCGGGCAGCGGCGGCCTGGCCCCGGGAGCTCCCGCTCTGCAGGCCTGTGCCCCAGACTCCTGCGTGTGAAGGGCTCTGATCAGACCCCGGGGCCTGGACCCAGATGTGCAACAGATCCAGCTAGGGCCCAAGGGTAGTTGTAGGGTGCGTTTCAGTTTTCAAACAAATTTCATGTTTTCAACTTCAATTTTTATTTTAATGTATAAGGATCACTAATAACTAATCCTTGGTTTTGTTTGCTACAAGCAAATGAGAATACTCCTGGGGAGAAGTGGGGACCTGTCCCACTGCATGGGCTCGGACCTTGGATGAGCCACTGGGGCCGCTGGCTTCCTGTCACCCACACTGCACAGGTGGCCTCCAGCCTTGGGTGTTGGGTCCTCAGTCCCTGGCAGCTGCATTCGTCACAAAGGAGCCACCACACTTTTGAGCTCTTTAAAAAAAAACCTGGCACTGGCTCAGCTGACACCCTCAGCACCGAGCACCAGGGACACCGCAGCCTTCAGGGTGGCCCCGGTCTGGATGGCTGAGGGTCTCCCCCCACTGTCCACGTGCACCCCCACCCCTGGGCTGAGGGTCGGGGGCCGCATGGCGCAGGGCACACACGCGGCAGAAAGGCCCCGCACGGCCTGCCGGGCTCCCGCCCGCACCATTTCGGAGGTTGAGCCGTTAAACGCCGTCAAAATATGGAAGGCACTTGGTCACTTGGCTGAGCCCATCCCCTCGATGGTGTTTTGGGGACTCTGGTCACTGACACCTCTGCCAATCGTCATGTTCACACTACAGATAAACCCGATGAGATCGTCCCCGCAGCCAAGCCATCCCGAGCTGCAGAGAATGTGGCCATGGAGTCCCGGGTGGCCACCATCAAGCAGCGGCCCACCAGCCGGTGCTTCCCATCCGTCTCCGACATGAATGTGAGTGGCCGTTCTGGGCCCAGGGGCGGACACGACACGATCCCTACAGTTCTGAATCACATTCCCCACGCTGTCCAGACACAGAGCCCAGACCCGAGCCTCTCTGGGGCCTCTGGCCACAGCTGTTCTCTGGGCCTGGGCGTGGTGGGGGAGGCGGGTCCAGGCACAGCTCACCAGGCTCTCTGGTTTGCAGTCCGCGTACGAACGCCAGGGGATCGCCGTGATGACGCCCACTGTTCCCGGGAGCCCGAAGGGCCCGTTTCTGGGCCTCCCTCGAGGTACGATGCGAAGGCAGAAATCAATAGGTAAGAAGCACAGCTGCACCCGCAGAGGCCGCCCTGCACTCCCAGAGCCCCAGCAGCACCCTAGCGACCCCTGCAGGCCCGCCATTGGTCAGACACCCACTCTCACCCGCTGGACACAAAATCCACGGTGGCTGTCGTGACACCACCAGGGGACGTTCCCCACAGCGGGAGGGAGGCAGAGGGTCCGAGTGGGCCGGTGGGGTGGGCCCTGGGGCCTTGCATCCCTGCCTCACCAGCCACTGCCACGCTTTGTAGGGTGAGCTCAGCGGACACGTGTCTGCGGGTGGCTGCGTCAGGCTCGTGACTGCCAATAAAACTGTCCTCACTGTGTGTAGAGAGACTCCTTCCCGCTCTCGTTCATGTCATGCTGGTCCTTACCGACTGTTGCAGGCAGGTAGCGACCGTGACCCTCAGACACCCCTCTGTGAGGCGCCCAGCACTGCCCCCACCACGTAAACTCCGAGAGAGGCCCCAGGCTGCTGCCGACACCAGTGCGCCCTGCCGTGCAGGGAGCTGAGCGCGGGCAGCCCTTGGGCCCTCGGCTGAGCGTGGGGACGTCCCACCCCCCCGCCCGGCAGTGCCAGTGGAGACGTGGCCCCCGCGCCCCTAGACTGAGGCAGTAGCCAGCGCCGGCGATCGTCCCTGAAGCACACCGCCCCGGTGACGCAGGGCCGCGCAGACTAGCGCAGGCGCAGGCACGTCCCTGCTCTTGGACTGGCTAATAACAGTTGGTTTCCTCCTGCCAGATAGCAGGATCTTTCTGTCAGGTCAGTGCACCTTCCAGCCTGGAACCCGTCACCGGAATGCACCCGGTTAACTCCATGAGGCATATCCTCAAATTGCTCCTCCTTGGGCACGCGACTGGCAGGCCGGCACCGCAGAGCCGACGGTCGGTGACGGCCCTCAGCAGCCCGTCTTTGCGCTGCCGAGCGCCCTCCCCAAGGAGTGTGGACTTTGGAATGCCCTCATGGAGCGGAGCCCTCCATTGGAATAAGCTGCTGGAGTTTGCTTCGGCTCTTTTTTCTGAAGTGACTCATTCTGTCTCCTCCTTGGAAACCCCGCATGCCCCCAGCCCGACACACGTGCCTCTCATCTGTCGGCATCCATGTCTGCATGTGGCTTCCTGCCCCCCGAGTGCGTGCTGTTGGCATTTTTGTGGCTTGGACAGTGGTTCGCACCCTCTCAAAGTCTCACCAGCTGACACACACACACACACCCCCATCAGGGCCCGCAAGGCGGGCATCCCGCCACATGCCTGCAGCGCAGCCTGCCCCATCCGACCCCCACACGCTCTCGCAGGTCATGTCCTGGCCCAGGGGCGGCCGCCGGGCCCGCCCAAGAGCCCTGCCCCTGGCTCACCACGGCAGCAGGAACCACCGTGCCCGCAGTGCAGCCCACGGCGTCTTAAGTGGGCCAGTCCCAGGGCTTCCGGGAAGGCCCGGTGGCCAAGCACCTGCTCCTGGCTCAGGTCGGGGTCTTGGGTCAAAGAGGGGTCTCAGCTCCCTCCCCTCACCAAGCCCAGTGTCCTTCCATGGCCCAGGCAGCTCCAGTAGCTGCGACGGACGGCCTAGAGAGGTCGGCAGGGAAGGCTCCTGCCCCGGGGAGGCAGGCCTACACAGCTGCACCCTCCCCGCACACCACGCCCTCACTTCAGACAGGCCCCGAGACCCTGAAGACACCTCCCGGGGCCCGGATCGGCCCTAAAAGGATGGACGCCCCCTGACACACACACACACACACACGTGGGCTCAGCCCGGAGGAGGTCAGGTGCCCGGTGCTCTGGCCAGCACAGAGAGAGCACGTTGGCAGCACGCACTCAGGGCCTCCTGGTGCCTCCCTCTCCCTGCTTCTCTTTGTTCTCTTTTGGCTCAGAATGGGCGTGTACCCCTCAGAGCTGTGCATTGTGCTGTGCCATGCCGTGTGCTGGGTGCTGGGAGCTGGGAGCCCTGCGCTGCACAGCCCCAGCCACCGGGCTGCTTGCCGTCCGACCGCAGACTAAGCCCACCCTCTGCTTGCAGGGATAACGGAGGAAGAGCGGCAGTTCCTGGCCCCTCCGACGCTGAAGTTCACCCGAAGCCTGTCCATGCCGGACACGTCCGAGGACATCCCCCCCCCACCACAGTCCGTGCCCCCGTCCCCACCACCGCCTTCCCCCACTACCTACAACTGTCCCAAGTCCCCAACTCCGAGGGTTTATGGGACGATTAAGCCTGCGTTCAATCAGAACTCGGCCGCCAAGGTGTCCCCGGCGGCTCGCTCTGACACGGTGGCCACCATGATGAGGGAGAAGGGGCTATACTACCGCAGAGAGCTGGACCGCTACTCGCTGGACTCTGACGACGTCTACAGCCGGGCCCCCGCCACCCAGGCCAACCTCCGCAGCAAGAGGGGCCAGATGCCGGAGAACCCATACTCAGAGGTGGGGAAGATCGCCAGCAAGGCCGTGTACGTGCCCGCCAAGCCCGCCCGGCGGAAGGGCATGCTGGTGAAGCAGTCCAACGTGGAGGACAGCCCCGAGAAGACGTGCTCCATCCCAATCCCCACCATCATCGTCAAGGAGCCATCCACCAGCAGCAGCGGGAAGAGCAGCCAGGGCAGCAGCGTGGAGACCGACCCCCAGGCCCCCGAGCCACCGGGCCAGCTGCGGCCAGATGACAGCCTGACCGTCAGCAGCCCCTTCGCTGCCGCCATCGCTGGGGCTGTGCGCGACCGGGAGAAGCGGCTGGAAGCCAGGAGGAATTCACCGGCCTTCCTCTCCACGGACCTGGGGGATGAGGATGTGGGTCTGGGGCTGCCCGCCCCCCGGGGGCAGCCCTCCGATTTCCCAGAGGAGGGCGGCTTCGGGGAAGAGGAGGGCACAGGGCAGCTGCTGCCCATGATGCCAGGGGCAGTGCCCAGGGAGCCTGAGAGCCATTTCGTGGGTGGTGGCGAGGCCGGAGCTCAGGGTGAGGCCGGCAGGCCACTGAATGCCATGTCCAAAGCCAAGGGCCCCGAGAGCAGCCCCGTGGTGCCCCTCAAGAGTGGTGGCGTGGCCGGCCCCGAGAGCTACGTCCACCCGCTCACAGGGAGGCTGCTGGATCCCAGCTCCCCACTGGCCCTGGCGCTTTCCGCAAGGGACCGAGCCATGAAGGAGTCCCAGCAGGGCCCCAAGGGGGAGGCCCCCAAGGCCGACCTCAACAAACCTCTTTACATCGATACCAAAATGCGGCCCGGCATGGAGGCAGGCTTCCCTACAGTCACCAGGCAGAACACGCGGGGGCCCCTGAGGCGGCAGGAGACCGAGAACAAGTACGAGAGCGACCTGGGCAAGGACCGGAAGGGTGACGACACGAAGAACATGTTGATCAACATCGTGGACACGTCCCAGCAGAAGTCGGCCGGTCTGCTGATGGTTCACACTGTGGATGCTGCCAAGCCGGGCGACTTCCTGGAGGAAGAGGACGAGAAAGCCGACGTGGAAACCAAGCCGGACAACTCGCTGCCTGAGGTGCCAGAAGGTGTTCCCGAAACCGAAGGTGCTTTACAGATCTCCGCCGGCCCCGAGCCCGCCGCCACCACGCCCAGCAGGACCATAGTGGCGGCGGGCTCCATGGAGGAGGCGGTGATCTTGCCATTCCGCATCCCTCCCCCACCTCTGGCTTCCGTGGACCTGGACGAGGACTTCGTTTTTACAGAGCCGCTCCCTCCTCCCCTGGAGTTTGCGAACAGTTTTGATATCCCCGATGACCGTGCCGCTTCTGTCCCCGCCCTCACAGACTTGGTCAAGCAGAAGAAAAACGACACTGCCCCGTCCCCCTCGCCAAACTCCAGCCAGCCAACCAGTTCTGCAGACAGCAGGAAGCCGGCCAGCCTTTCGAACTGTCTGCCTGCCTCGTTCCTGCCGCCCCCCGAGAGCTTCGACACCGTCACGGACTCGGGGATCGAGGAGGTGGACAGCCGGAGCAGCAGTGACCACCACCTCGAGACGACCAGCACCATCTCCACGGTGTCCAGCATCTCCACCCTGTCCTCCGAAGGCGGGGAGAGCGCGGATACCTGCACCGTCTACGCCGACGGGCAGGCGTTTGTGGCCGACAAGCCTCCCGTACCTCCTAAGCCCAAGGTGAAGCCCGTCGTTCACAAAAGCAATGCACTTTACCAAGACGCGCTGGTGGAAGAGGACACAGATAGCTTCGTCATCCCCCCTCCTGCTCCCCCGCCACCGCCAGGCGGCGTCCCGCCCGGGACTGTGAAAGGGATCCAGCCAAGGACCTCCAAGTTGTGGGGTGACGTCTCAGAGGTCAGAAGCCCGATCCTCTCGGGCCCAAAGGCCAACGTGATCAGCGAGTTGAATTCAATCCTGCAGCAAATGAACCGAGAGAAATCGGCCAAGCCGGGGGAAGGACTGGACTCACCCACGGGGACCAAGCCGGCTGGCCTCGCTCCCAGGTAAGTCCCACAGGCAGCTCAGACACAGCTCTCCACGCCAGGCTTTCCTCGGCCTCATCCCGGCAATGTGACCAGGAGATGCCCTGGGGAGCGGCCACAGCAGCCATGAAGAGGGGTCCCTCTCGTTCTCCTGGACTCCGGTGCGGCGGAGCACAGACCCTGTCCCCCCGGCAGGACGGGCTCTCCCAGTGCAGACGCATCATCCTGCGGCCGGGCAGAGCCAGCCCACCTGGGCTTCCAGAGCGCGGCTCTGCTCTCGTTCCTTGTGCTGATCTTTGCCAGGACCACCCAAAAGGCCACCCTAGAACCTTGCAGAAGCCAAAACCGAGCTCCGCCGAGCTGAGGGAGGGGTGGCTATGCCAGCGTTGCAGGGGTGGGGGGACGCGATGGGGTGGCTGTGAGCATGTGTGTGGCTCTCCTCTCCCTGCCGTTGCTCGCAGGGCGGGAGGCGTTGGGTTCGGTTTCACCAGTGAATTCAGAGTGGCAGGCCTGCCCCACCCCGCCCCCCACAGCCTGTCCCACCCACCCAGCAGGCTGTGTCAGCCACTCGCACCTCATGCAGAGTTTGAGCGAGTGCCATGGGAACTGGGGGCTGACCGTGAGGGGTCTTTTCTAAACCCGCCTGGGAGGCTCCATGGAGGCACCGAGCGGTGGAACAGGTGCCTTGACCCCCTGCCATCACTTCTGGGTACCCCTTACTGGGCCGTTTGCTGAGGTGCCCTGGGCGGCAGCGTCCTTCCGTCTCTCCCACCCATGTTCACACCCAGGTTTCGCCGTGGGGACTAGCGAGGTCTGCCTTCTGGCCAGGCAGTCCTCGCCAACACCAAAGCCCGCTGGTCGGAGGCCTCAACCAGGGCCCCAGGTGCAGGCGGAGCCCCGTCTCTCCGGGCCCCGTCCATGTGGAGGCAGCGCGGGCCCCCAGGCAGTCCCAGTGCCCCTGAGGCGTTGCCTGGCTGGCCTCACAGAAAGGCGCTCCCAGCCCGCCTCTGCCGGGGCACCCGCCACTCGTGGCGACGTTGAAGGTCCATCTCTGGTGGGTGAGTGGCACGCACACCTGCAAGCATCATGTACTCAGAGCTCTGAAGGAAGCCCCGGCGTCTGGCTGGCTCGGTCAGTCCTGTCTGGTGGGCCGTAACGCTATTCTTTAGCAGCTGCGATGCGGAAGTACAATTAAGATGCTTTATCCTGAGTGTTTCCCGCTTTACAAAATGCTTTCACAGGGGGGACTAATCTTGGTGACAGCTGGGGTGCGGGGAGCAGGTGTCAACAACACCCAGTTTTCAGGAGGCGTGGAGCCAGAGGCCAGGTGGCCGTCCACTGCACAGCTGGCAGGACGCAGAGCCAGGACCCAGGCTTCTGACTGGCTTCCCCCATGAGCAGCGTCTCACTAGGAATGACGCCCAAGGAGGCAGCTCAAGGGCAGAGACAGGCTCCCCTGAGCACTCCCCGAGGGCCTGCAGGGCCCCGCCCCTGCTCTGGGAATGGCATCTGGGAGTCTCTCCCTGACCACCCCTCTCCCGAATGGACGAGCTCCAGGGGTTCACCGAGAACAGGTCTTGGCCCCCCTGCCCTGCAGTCCCCGGTGGAAGGGGCCTCAGAGCAGATGTTCCTGGCAGAGACCTGTTTGATTTCTTGAGGTGGCCCAGAACCACCGCCGCCCGTCTCTCCTGCTGTTTCTAACTGGGTTTGCACACGGCAGAGCCTCAGCTGCTGACCTCTGGGGGGCACCCACCAACACTGGGCCTCGGGCTGCCTGGGCACCCCTGAGCAGGGCCGTGAGCTAAGGTACTCAGCGGGAAGGCACAGCCCCTGACCTCCAGCCCTGGGCGCTGTCTCAGGTCCCTCCCCAGGGATAAGCCTGCATAGGTGGCCACCTACCTTACCATGGGCACAACTGAGGCCAGTGAGGGCAGGGCTACTCTCCAGCCTTCAGAACTCACCTGCGGCCCAGTTCAGCATCCAGGGTCCTCTCTGTTCACCTGGTGGCTGACACCAGGTGGTCACAAGCACTGCTGAGCACCCAGAGGCTGCGTCCCCTCTGTCCAACTCTAGGCCAAGGCTCAGAGCCGGACTAGGAGTGAGGCTCCCAGAGGCCCAAGAACAGAGAAAGTTCCTTGACTTGGGGCCAAACTGGGCTCCTGGCCAGTGGCCTCAACAGACAAAGCCCTGGATGGCCCTGGGCACTAGCCGTGAGGCATACTGAGGAGGGAAGTTGGGTGGGGATGCTGGGCAGAGCTGCCGACCGAGGGGCGATGCAGCTCACCCTCTCACCCAGGTGCTTGTGTTCTTTTGGGGAGAGGCGGCACCCATTCCATGCGCCCCTCTCCCACAGGCACACGTGGGACAAGCCTGGGGCCACCTCTGACCCTGTGGACAAGGGGACAGGCTGGGTACTGACCCATCCAGGGAGTAGACCGAGTCCAGGCAAGGCCGAGACTGGATGGAGGCACTGCCACGGAGGGAAGAAAGCGAGGCCGGCTCCGCTCTGAAGCGGCAGACAGGCGGCCGTGCCGAAGTGCCGTCTCGATGGGAAGCTTCGGTCGCCGGGAAAGGGCCCGTCTGTGGAGCTGCCCCGCCGTGTGCTCTCCAGGCGGCAGGGCCCACTGCTGGGCCTGCCCTTTGGAAGCTCCTTTCACCCTCGGTTCTGTCTGAACGACTCCTGGGAGACTGTTTCCACCTGTGGCCAGAAGCAGGCAGGACAGGGAGGAAGGGCAAGCGACTGGGTCCTTGCTAACCTGGGGACATGGGACTGAATGGGAGCCATCCGTGGGCGAGTCTCCGCTGCTGACAGCCATCCTCCCGAGACGCCCGATCAGACATGCTGACGCGAAGGACAGCGATGGAGTTGTGTCCCTCATGCACACTGTTGGTGGCACGTCCCCCAGGCCTGGAGCTCCGGGCAGTTCTGCAGAGGCCGCTCCTTTGGCCCTGGCCTTTCCAAGGAAGCGACCTCACCTTTGAGGGAAGTGTCAAACTGGACCCAAGTGAAGGACACTGGGGCCCAGGAAAGCACAAGTCTCTGTGCCCAGTTGGTGGTTTTCCTACTCAGCAGAACCCCAAAGGGAACCCCTAGGGGTCCCCACCCCGTCAGAGCCACTGGCAGGAGGCCTGGCGCTCTGCAGGCTCCGGCCCTCCCCTGGGGCTCAGAGCCGGGCGCATGACTGGGGGTCCGCAAGAGCCCGTCAGAACAGGCACGGGACAGCGCTGCAACCTCGTCTGCGCCTGCCCTGCGCTCTCCCAAGCCCTCCGGGTGGGAATCCATGGCACCTGCGGCTTTCACAGCCTTGGCAGTGCCGGACACACGCGTGGTCATCTCCCCACTTGAGAGCACGTGACGTCCTCCCTACGGTCACAGAGCCAAGAGGCCGAGCAGCCCCTCGGGGCCTGGGGAGCGGGGAACGGCTTCGGTCACTCTTCACCCACCTGACAGAGTTGCTGGTCGGACCCTGGGCTGAGTCCCAGGAGTCACTGCTGAACAGAAAACATGCAAGGTCCCCCACCCCCTGTGGTACACTGACTCTTGAGGGGGCACATGGACAGCAAATGACAAGACAAACCCTAAGTGCGCCTGCAGTACAAAGGAGCAAGGGCGAGTGGGGCTGACCGTGGGCTGAAAGGAGGTGACCCTCCTGCAATGACATCTGACCAGACCTGAAGCCAAGAGGAGCCAGTGGTACAGACGCCCAGGCACAGGGACCAAGGGACAGAGGCTGGAAGCGCCTCCTTGCCGAGGACACTGGCCCAGCGGGAGGCGGCGGCTGGGCCAGGTTCTGGAGCCTTGCGGCGTGGGAACTGTTGGGCTGCGCTCTGTGCTGGCAGCCACTGAGGGCTTCGGCACAGGCCTGGCACCAAGATGGCTCAGCCGCCGTTGGGTCACACGCAAGCAGACTGCCTCAGGGCCAGACGCAAGACCAGGCCGCACTCTGGAGACAAGCCAGGGACCCGGACACGGCAGCCTGTCTGACTCAGCCACCTTGGCACAAACCAGAGGGGCTGCACCCCGGACAGGAGGCGTCACTGTCAAAAGCTGACAGATCCGCTCTGTGTCTGCGCAGCCGGGAAGCTGTAAGGCAGCTGCACACTCCCTTTTGGGAGGGACAGAGCAGGGACAGTGAGCTGTGGGGTCCCCCGTAGCTCCTGCCTGGGGGTGTGGTGTCTACTGGGTCCCCCAGGAGCCCCTGTAGATCACCTAGCTCTTTCCGGTGAGTCAGAGCTGACTTGGGACTGGCTTTCTCTGCTCAGAGGCACAGATGGGTGTGGAGGAGACTCATCCCATGGGTCTCCAGGCCCCAGTGGCACCTGAGGGGGGTTCAGCCTGCCCAGAGGTTCGGGCACAGGCCAGTCCTCAGGAAAGTCACCCTCTGGCCTCTGGCTGCCCTTCCGAGGCCCCTCCCCTGGCCGGAGCCCCCAGCTGTTCGCCTTCTGTCTGCAGCATGACCCTGAGGGCCTCTTCCTGTTCAAGTAAGTCGATGTGGCCATTTGGGATGTTAAAAAAGTGATCTCTGCCCAGCTGGTCCCAGAGCGCAGACTTCCAAAGTGACCCGCTGGGTGAGGCTGCCTCATGGGTCCCCTCACCTCGAGTGTCGCTGGGGCCCTGTCATCTGAGGCCTGACTGCAGCGTTCAGGCCAAGCTGCAGAGGACCAGGCGGAGGGCCGTGCGGTTCGCTTTCGCTGCGCCTCCTCGCAGATCGGTGTCTGGGGGCGCTGCCGGCCAGCGGCAACACTTTATGCCTGCTTGTCGAACGGCTGGTTTCAAGTCCACTTCTTACGTTCTCAATTACAAGTGCATTGAGGTGGAGGAGGCTGATCTCCCTGGAAAGTGAGTGCCCTCCCGGCCCGCTGGGACGCAGGCGCTCTGGCTGTGGCTCCCGGCGAAGTCCCAAGTTCCTGATCGGGGAGCTGGGCTGACAAGAGCCACCCACCTCGGGCCAACACCAACCCACTGAACACGTGCTGCGGCCGGGCCCTGGGGCTGCGAGCAGACCAAGCCCCCTAGAGGTGCTTAGAGCCCGTGGGGCTGGGAGGACTGAGTGACAGACAAAAGCCGAGACATGGAGCAGGGGCGCACACTGCAGACACACCGCAGTGCCCGCGGGCCTCGGGCAGATTGGCTGATGGCGTAGAGCCCCTCCCTCCTCCTGTGTCTGTTAACACCCCACCTCTCGAGATGCTGTACAGAGAGTGACTCAGTAAGAGCAGTTTGGAAATAAGTGCCCGCTTACGTGCAAGAAAGGGAGGAGTGTGTCCAGGAAGCCCACACTCACTGAGGGGCAGGGTCGGACGGGGCAGCCGGGAGAGAGCCTTGTGCCGACAGACACAGAGCCAGCCCAGCTCCATAGGGACTGGTGAGCCGACATGCTGTTGGACCGCACTCGGTCACCAGTCAAGGCCAAATGAGTCTGCGGACCCAAGGAGAAGGCCACTTGAACACTCACCCCTGCCCGGCCGGCCCCTGCATACTGATGGGCGGGTCACACGTCTCTGGGGGCCAAGTAGCCTTCAGTTTTCGCTCTAACCCTCACGTTTCCACACAGACTGGTCTGAAAGGCAGGACAGACAGCACCGATCCAAGAGAGGGTGTGTGCGTGAGTGCATGTGCGTCTGTTCGAAATCAGGGCAGCAGGTTCCTGTGTGTGCCGCCCAGGAACCTGGGGGTTGCTTAGCAACCAGGCGGTCTCGGCAACCAAAGGATGCAGCAGGAGCGTTGTTCCTGCGATGAACCAGAGTGGATCAAGCGCCAAGGCGGAGGGCAGGGCCCGCCAGCCCTGGGGCAGGCCTCGCTCTGCTTTGCAGACTCGTGATTCTTTTCCCCAGTGACGCTCCCCGAGCCCCGAGCATGCGGCCAGACCGGGTGGCCCCTGGTATTAGCTGCCAGGCTCTCATCTCAAGGTGCAGATGGCAGGCAAAGCACCCAAACTTGTGGGGACCCTCCCCCCAGAGATGTGCCTCATCCTTCCTGAGCTCAGACAACAAAGGGTGGCTCAGCCCCAGGTGCAGTGCGAGCTGCACCTCGAGCCAGGGACCCTCCAGCGGCGTCTTCTCTTCAGTACTGGTAGCAGGTCCCTGGCCATCACTGTCCTGTGCTCACATCACCCCACACCGAAGGGGGCAGGGCTGTCGGCCTCCTGCTCTCAGCAGGACTGACACCTGCACGGGTCCCCCATCTGGGCCATGCGGGGACGGCCCACCCTGCCCCCCTCCTTGGCTGAGAAGGGGCCGGCGGGCACCTCCTCTGCCGGTGTCCGCACCACCGCTTGTTCCGCCCACCAAAACTAGCGTCTTCTTACGTTGTACTTAATTTTGCAGTGCTGTCTCAAGCCCTTCCATTCTGTCATTTTTATTTGCTCCCGTGACGCGTGCTCACAGAAGAGGGTCGTGCTGAATGGAAGTAAGTGCCACCGGCAGGAGCGCACCTGCCTCTGCTGTGTGCTGACTCTCCTCCTCGCTGCCCCCACGTCTCTGGGGGCCTCCTCTCTGCTGCTAACGACACCCCTGCCCCCAGGCACGGGCAGGCTAGTGCCCTAGCAAGGGTGGTGCTGACGCCTGTCCTCTGGCTCAGAGCTGTTCACTGCCACGTGCGGCCCCGGCTGAGGCCGGCACTGTCACGCTGAGGGGTTACTGTGTGGGGTCACCCTCAGAGAAAGGACACCCGAGGGCTCCTCCAGGTACTGCTGACCTGGGCAAATGCGTTCTTGCAGGAGTGTTTACCCACTTCCCTAAAACCCTCTCCTCCCCATGGGGCCTGGGCCCCAATGAACGACGGGAACCGCCTCTGGATAGGGGGGCTTTCCTGGCTCATGACTTCATCGCCCACCTGAGCTCCTCTGTATCAGAGTGGAGCAGGGCCCCCCACAGACGTGCCCCTCCACGGAGAGGCAGACGGATGCTCGCAGCACTCCCACCCGCCCTACCCAAGCACCTGAGGGGCGGGTCTCCTGTCCTTGCTGTGTCCACAGCCCACCTCTCACAAGAGCTTGGGTCTCGATCTGGGGGGCAGCCCCTCTCTTCTGGCAGGGAGGGCTTCTAGCTCTTGGCTCGGAGGACCCGGGCCTGGCAGAGGAAGCCTCGCCCTCAGAGCCTTGCCGGGGCTGCCATTGCACGAGTACAACCAAGAGCATGACCAGCCGCCGGCCCCGCCAGGGCTCTCATCTGTACAAGTCTCAGCCCAGCCACCCAGCCCTGTGGGGGGTTGGGTATCCCTGGCCCAGGGTAGTCACCTGCCACGGGAACACTTCTCCTTGGGAGCAGACCAAAGCTGAACCCTGGCACAGGCCCCTCCTCAGACCCGCTGCTGCTCCCACACACGGCACTCCCCACCTGAAGTGACAGTGGCTACCATCAGATGGGGAGCTGTCACGAGGCACAGAGGCACCTGGGTTAACTGCTGGGTGATTTGAAGCCCAACTGCGGTCGGTGGCCCAGAACCCCAGCAGCAGCAGCAGCAGCAGCAGCAGCAGCAGCAGACCCAGTGGACCACAGTGCAAGTGAACCGGGCCCAGCTCCAGCCCCTGCCATCGGCCCACACGGCCCCTCCTCCCATCCCCAGCCCTTTCACGCAGACACCGTGGCCCCTCATGCCCCCGCCGGTCGGGGCAGCCCCGTGTAGCATGTCTTGCCCTCCACAGCACTCACCCATCATCTGCCCTCTCAGGAGGGAGAGGGGCCCGTCGTGTCCATGCGGACACGCGACCCTGGGCCGGAGATGCGCCTGCACGGAGTGCGGTGGAGTCGGCAGGGAACGCGCACCTGCGGTCCAGACCCTGAGGAAGGGCCTGTGGGGGCGGGGCTCCTGCCAGACGGGGCAGGTGGCCTGCCCACACCCACGTGAATGAGTCCGGGTCTGGCCACCTCTGCAGTGGCCGCGGTTTAGGACAGAAGTGCCTCCCATCTGGGCACAGATGGGCGTGAGCCAGGCCCCCAAGGAGCATGTCCCTTCTCTGAGTAGCCGGGGGGAAGGGGGGGGGACGGCGCATATAGCCAGACCCGTCTCTGGCGTGAGAGTGACCATCCCCTCAGGACTCAGCCAGCCATCTCACCAATGCCAGGAAGGGACGAGCCCCCGAGAGCCAAGTCTGGCCCCATTCTGACCCCAGAGCAGGAAAGACACAGGGACCCCTTCAGGTGTTTGGTGAGGGTGGAACGTCCTGTCGGCGAGCCTCCCGCACTGTCTTCAGGTGGGCTCGCACACCCGTGCCCGCTGCCTCCTGCAGCAAAGCCACACAGCCCATACCTGAACTCAACAGACCGCTCCCTGTCCTCTGATTTTGTGGGTTTCTTCAAACCCTGAGTGCTCCCCAGCCCCTGCGGGGCCATCCCCTTACCAAAAGGGCAGCCTGCGGGGGGCTTCCCTGCACCTGCCCTTTTCAGCCGGAAAGCCCAGGGCCTGACAGGCAGTTCAGAGGGCACTCACACACTCGTCCCACCAGGGAGCAGGACTTCCTCCTGGCCCCGCCATTGTGTCCCCGGGTGAGCCCCTAGGCACCTCACTGGCCCCTCGCTGCCCCGCATGCTCCCCCAGCGCAGGAGACTGGCCGGCCCCCAGCCGGGGGCCGTGGGGGCAGCTGCCTGTGTGTGTTGCTGTGTCCTCGCTCCACCTCTGCTCCTGTCTCCTCGCCCAGGCCTGGCATGGCCGACGGCGTGCTCACTGCCAGAGCAGCTCCTGGGAGACACTCTTGTGTGATTTGGGTATCTGCCGCCCTCCTCGGCCACCTGCATCCTGCCGACCTGCTCTGTGACCTGGCTGGTGATTGTTTCTCTCTTATTGCTGTTCCAGGAGCCCGGAGGCCCTGAGTGCCATCTCAGGTACACGGAGCACAACGGTCACCTTCACCGTCCGCCCTGGGACCTCTCAGCCCATCACCCTGCAGAGCCGGCCCCCTGACTATGAAAGCAGGACCTCAGGGAGCAGACGAGCCCCGAGTCCTGTGGTCTCGCCTACAGAGGTGAACAAAGAGATTCTGCCCGCCCCCCTCTCTGCGGCCGCCGCATCCCCGTCCCCCACTCTCTCCGAGGTCTTCAGCATTCCAAGCCAGCCCCCATCTGGGGACCTGTTCGGCTTGAACCCAGCGGGACGCAGCAGGTCGCCTTCCCCCTCAATACTGCAACAGCCAGTCTCAAATAAGCCTTTTACAACCAAACCTGTCCACCTGTGGACTAAACCAGACGTGGCGGACTGGCTGGAAAGTTTAAACTTGGGGGAACACAAAGAGACCTTCATGGACAACGAGATTGACGGCAGCCACTTGCCGAACCTTCAGAAGGAAGACCTGATAGACCTTGGGGTGACTCGAGTCGGACACAGAATGAACATAGAAAGGGCTTTGAAACAGCTGCTGGACAGACAAGGGCGGCTGCTGGTGACCTCCACAGACTGCTTGTCATAAGCAGAGATGGGCCACACTGAGATGTCTGCATGGCCAAGCACGGTCTGTGAGCACCAGCCCCGGGTCGTGGGCTTGTCCTGGTACCCAAAGAAACAGTGTCCACTGTGTGGCTGAGCAGAGGTCTCGGAAGTCCCCAGCTCTCGACGTGGGTTTCTTGAGCTGTTTCTGTCCAACGAGGGACAAGGGGAGGGAGTTTTTCTGACCCAGGAAGGGATTCACAACTTGCCTCCCAGCATGCGAGCGACCTCACTTGGCCAGGTCCCAGAGACGCCCGTCCCCGAGCAGGGGCCCCGGCTCTTGCCGGCAGACACCAGTGTACTCCAGATACCTCCTGAGGCCTCCCTCCCGCTCCTGAGCAACTAGCACCCGGCCCCGCAGCAGGCCCCTGCGCGCTGCGGCCTCGGACAGCCCTCCGTGCTCGCTGGCTCCCTTCCTCCCTGCACTTGCTCGCAGTGAGATGCCCCGGACGTGTCTGTCCAGGGCCCCTTCCTGGCACTGAAGGTGGAGAACCTTTGCCCTCACAGACTCTTCGCGCCTGCTCCTGCGAGGCAGCTCCTCAGCTGCGAGGGTCTTAGCAGGGGGTGGGACGGGGTCGTGCCCGGCTTTGCTCGGCTTTCTTTATTTCTGCAAGTCGGTTAGCATACTTCCACAGTGGCCATGCAGCTGTCACGGGGGGTAGTCAAAGCACAGAGTCACGGTTCCCAGGAGGAGGGAGACCCAGCCATGGGAGGCGGCAGTGTGCCACTGCCAGAGTCCAAAGTCCCCTCACCGATGACAGCCATTGTCTGCCAGCAGCGTCGCCCAGGCCTGGGAAAAGGGTTCTCTGCCTTTCAGAATTTGTTTTTAATTGAAAGTGCATTGCACCCTGCTGCGAGCAGAGCAGGTGAGCGTCCACTCTGACACCAGGTGAACGCTGGCCAGGTGCTGCCGCCGGGGCGGCCAGGGCACAACGGGCTCAGCGCTGAGCCCGGCAGGGGGGAGCCAGCGTCTCTGCCGAGACAGCCCTTTGCTCTCTGCAGCCAGGGGAGAGGGCACTTCAGGCTTCTCCCCATTCTCTCTGAGGGTCCCGGAGCCCCGCCAGCCCGTCTTAATAGTACAACAAGTTTTGTGAGAATCCAGAGGGGCGACAGGGTCCAGGGTTGGGAACAGGTGGCTGCAGGGGGAGGGTGCACAGCAGCTACGTGGAGACGGCAGGGAGGCCCCTGGGTGCTGCCGGCCTGCCTCCCCGGCCAGGCGCCTTGAGCCCCTGCCCCTGCAACAATACCTCTGATTTCCAAGGGAGGTCGCCACTTGCCCACAGGCCGGAAACATCCAGCCAGGCTTCCAGCACATTCTCCCACAGTTGGAAGAAACTCGAACGTCAGGTTTGGGGCTTTCATTATGATTTCAAAATCAGCCTCGCCCATCTCTAATTATAAGAACATGATTTTTTCTCCCTTTTTTTCTTTGTGCTCACAATCAAGTGTCTGATTAGGTCTGGAACAGGTCTAGAATGAACACGTAAAATTTAGCAATTTAAAGTATCTTTCTTTACTGCAAGTTTAACTAGTTGTACAGATAGTTTATAAGCACAACATTTTAGGAAAAAAGCGGCTGGTCTGCTAGCAGGCCTCGTGCTACTTCAGGCTGGGAAGTTAGAGCGAGCGCTTTTGTGATCTCACGACACTGTTTCTGTGGGAGAGTTCCGAAGGATGGCCTTTTTAAACCAACCTTATTTGGATGCCTCTGAACCAGCAGAGCTGTGTTATATTTTCTACCTTTGCTAGAATTTTGTCACTGAAGGACGGCCACTCCTTCCGAAGTGGTCACCGTTTGCAACGCACCGGTCTCAGAAAACACACGCGCACACACACCTGAGTTTTGCAGCCACGTGCCCCTGAACTGAAACCGAGCTGTGGACCGTCCTCTGCTCCCCAGCCTTGTGTCTGAGTGACCCCGTCCATCCCGAAGCCCACTGAACGCTAAGGCGCCGTGCTTCCGCGTACTTTCCATTTCCATCCAGAGAAATCTCAAGCCAAGACACACGAGGCGGCCTGCGGAGGCCGCCTGCTCGCTCAGAGGACACAGACGGTGGCGTGGCCGTGGTCTTCCACGCGGCGACACTGAGGACCCCGTTGGCTCCCGCGCCTCTGCAGCGCTGCGCTCCTTGCCTCACTGCTGGGGTCACCGCTGTGCTGAGTGCCACAGGCGAGAGGCCAGGTGGGACGGGAGGGAAGGGGAGTGCGGGTAGGTGGCGTCCAGTCCCAACCTGGTGGCTTCGGTTCCCTGGGCTCGGGTAGCCAGTCAGTGAGAGTGGCCGTCCTCCCCCCTAAAGGCACTTGAAGCCACATGCACCCAAGCAGAAGCGGCAGACTGCAGGACAAGAGCCGAGGACACCGCTCACTTGGACACGTCTCGTTAGAGCGGAGTGACGGGGCCGTCCAAGCCTGCCCTCACCGAAAGCAGCAGCTCATTGCCAAAACGAGCCCGCCTCTCGCTCCCTCGGTGACGCAGCTGCAGAAAGCAATAGCTCCTCGTTCAGGCCGCCGCCTACGGTTCCCCGGGACACGCTAGCACCAGGCCCTGCTCCACGCCCCTCCTCAACAGCGGCACGGACGTCCAGTCACGCTGCTCACACAAGGGTCATGTCGATACTATTCCAGGTTTTAAGATCAACTTTTGTTACAGACTGTAATTTACACACATCGCTTTTACACGCCTAGTTTCTGTAACCTTGTGTGTACAAAACCAAAACCTCTCAGATGTAAGGACACACACCTGCCAGGACCCCTGCCCCAGGGGTCTGCGCGCACTTTAAGTTCGTCCACACGACACGAAAACGACTCAGTGTGACTGTTGATTTGCCGAACCTTACATATCACAAAGTGAATTATTTGTGGTGTTTAGTTAATAAAATGGTGATTTTTTTTCCTGATTTACTGAGCAAGCATCACCCAGATGATCTGGCAATGACTTTGTGTGTGTGTGTGGGGGCCACAAATATTGATTTTTTTCCATTAATCAACTTTTTCTGTTTTTTAGAAACTAATCTGTTCCACACTATCGTTTGTGTGATGTGTTCACATTATCTGTTACTGTTACTTTTGTGCTTTTATTCTTTTTAGACTTTATTAAAAACAAAAAAACAAGCTCCTGTAATTTGCACTTTCTCCCAACCCTTAAATCTCTTGTATGGCAACCAAATTACTGTAAAAATAAATGTACTGTTGCACTGAGGTTGTGGTCCTGATTGCAAACAGTGGCAGCTGCCGACCCGCAGCCTGTGCAGGTCGCCGGGCCGTCACAGCCACTTTACCTCGATGAAGCTGACCAGAGAGAAACCCTCCTCTCGCTGAGCTCATCTGCCCTGGCTCCGTCCCCGCGGAGGGCTCCCAAAGTATGAGACGGGCTGTCGAGTGTCCGACCTGACTGGGCAAGGGTGGACGTGGACGCCTGTGGGGGCTGCAGTTACAGGGCTGCAGGGGCTGTTCCCCTTTGTTTTGGACAGAAGCAGGGGTGTTGGGGAGACCTGGACCCTCTCCTGGGTACAGGACACCCCCACACCCGCAGCCTGTCTTCTTGCTGCCAGGTCATGGCCGCTGCGGAACAGGGCAGCCCCTCTGGTTGACATGAGCTAACGAAGACCTGGTACCAAGCACGAACTAAGGCTTGGGGCAAAGAACGGAGCCAGGAAGACACGGGCTGCCCCTCCCGATGCCGGGAAGAGTGATGTAACAGTGAACCTCTTCTCCGGCCTCGTGAGTGAAAACTTGTCCTCAGTTCCCGAGCGGTCCCTTCTCTTTTGGCACGTTCTCCACGTGAGCGGCAGCCACTCACTATGCGCCCGTGCTCAGGCGAAGTTCTATCCCTCCCAGCCCTCCTGCCTCGCTGGTTCCCCAGACCTTAGCCACCCCCTCCACTTCGCCATGGTCCCCTGCGGACCGCTCCCAGATACGTGTATCGGTTTGTCTTGTTAGGAAAAATAATTACTGGAAGACTTTTACTTTTACTTGTGCTTCGATGCGTTTTAATAACCCGTGAACAGGAATGTCTTTCCGTGTTTGTAGATCTCCACACACACACGCAAGCAGGGGACAGTTCCAGGGGGTTGGGGGCCACGGCAGCTGCATGGACACGGGACTGCCCGTGTTTTGTGGGGAATTGGGGAGCTTCTACGCTTGTTTCTTGGACTTCAGCAGATCTCATTTCAACTTTCAGTCTGCGCTGTGCTGGTGGTTTTGTTTCTCAATCGTCCTGTCCCACGTTTCTACTCCCACAGTCTCTCCATCCGTGTCTAAAATCACAGCAACCACTGTTCACTGCTTCTACTCGGGAACTCTCTGTCTATAGCAATTCTGAAACTTTAATATGAGCCTTCAAATAAACACAGAAACAAAAAAAGGAAAAAAATAAAGTGTGTGCCTTGGGTGTTTCGAACCTGATCTGCATAAAACCATACTGTGCTCAAACCTGTGTATCCGACGGAGGGTAAATGTATCTTCAATGTATCCATGTAGCTGGGACAATAGTTACAGTGCCTTGTTTTCTGAACTGAGAAGCCCGTATCAATGCACAACGCCAAGTCAAACCGACTCGAGCAGTGAAATGTTAAGAAGGCCTGGACGCGGCTCTGGGGCCTTTCTCGTCACGAGACTGTGAGATACACAGTCATTTAAGTCAAACAATAAAAAGAACATTGAAATAAGATTGTGTTATCAGTTAATTCTCCATTAAAAGTGCTCTCTACTGTATCACTTTCAGCATTTTAATTTAGTTAAAATACAAAATATGTGTGAGGGTTTCCAAGGAAAAGAGCAAGGTCATCTGGCCTGGAGTCCAGGGTGTTGGGACCTGCCTCCCTGATGCTGTGTCGCCCCCCAGTGGTCCTTGTTGGTAGTGCTGACGGAAGTTGGCAGCATCGGTCCTTTCCACACTTTGTTAAAAATAAAGTATTTGTTTCTAGTGAGTGAGGTCACTCCTATTTCCATTACCACAAGGTAAACCAGCGGCAACACACTGCCTGTTTCTCCCAGAGGACAAGACGACGCGAGGAGTCCAGCGGTCCCTCTCTCACCCCCAGGATGCCGGGTCCCAGGTGCTGAGTACGAGGCGGTGGCTTCCCTGAGCAGCTGCTGGCGGCCAAGGCGCGTCCAGGGTGTCCGGGGTGGGACGGGCATGTGAGGAGCCGCCGCTCTGCCCGGGGGCTAGGATGGCGCTGCTTCTTGTCCAGCAGGCACTGGCACCCCAGGGGCAGGGTGGACTCCACAGCGGCACAGCGGGCATGTCTTTGGGCTCCTCTGCCAAATGCGTCTGAAGGGAGCGAGGAGCCGCCCCTGTGCCAGGCGGCACCCCAGGGCTCATCGGGCACCCTCTGTGGCCGGTCCAGAGGCCGCTGGGTATGGGGACCTTTCCGTTTCAGCCAGTAAGTATTGCCAATAACTGAGAGGCTGAAGTGGGTGGTCTGGGAGAGATGCCGGGGTCTCTTAGGGGTCCCCCGTCCACGTGCTGCCGCCGCAGCCTCTGTTGGCGGTGTGTATCCCACAGGCAGGGGGAGCTGGAGCACGGATCGTAGCCCCTGGGCGAGACAGGCGGGCCGCCGAGTCCTGGACCCTGGAAGATGCAGACCAGGGATCCAGCCGGCTGGACTGCAGGCCAGCCAGATCAGCAGGCACTCACTCACCTGCCACTGGTGACCCGCACACCTGTGCTGGTGCCCTAGACAAGCCATCCTGCCAAGAGACTTAGACGTGTTCTTCAAACCCCCTTGGCCCAGAGAGCCGGGGAACGGCCAGAGCTCAGGGAATGGCCGCAGCCCCAGGAGGAGTGGGCCGTGGACCCAGGAAGTGTGTGGGGCACGCTAGGGCCTCAGAGTACTCCACCACGAGTGCCGGACAGCCTATGAGGGCCCCACTCGACGGAGGAGAAAACTAAGTCTGGCAGAGGGCCACAGTGAGTGTGGGACCAGGGTCTGCTGTGGAACTTCTGTGCCTAAGTCCAGTTGTAGCCGGAACACCCCGACGAGGCGCCCCGACGACAAGGACGCGTCCCTGCCTGCTCCACTCCAGACACGTGTGCACAGGGCAGGGTCCCGGACCGGGCGCACTGGAGTCTGCTCCCAGCTGCGCCACCTCAGGGGTGAAAGGGGGAGGTGCGGTGGTCTTACTGCCCTGAACCAGGGGCCCTAGGCGGCTGTCACGGAGCAGAGACCCGACGTTGTCACGTGCCCTGTGGCTCAGGGATGTGGGGCCTGCACTTTAATTCTCACGAGAACCCCAGGAGGTTAAGTGTCAGAGGTGACTGCCCCTTTGCTGGTGAGTAAACAGGCTCAGAGGTAGCAGACACAACACCCTTGGTCTGCAGGTGGCTGGACCATGTCACACGGCAGACCGAGGTGGCCTCAGTGACAGAGCAGAGTGGCGCTGGCCCACCCTTCCCAGACCACCTAGTGCCACTCCTTCCCACGGCTCGGAGCTAAGCGGAATCCCCAGACCGGGTCCCTCTGGCCTCCAGGGCCTAAGCCCGCAGCCGTGAGGACCACAGCTCCGACCCCAACACCAGCAGGTCCCCTCCCACACCCTATGGCCCCCTCTGCAGCCAGAGTTGGGCAGCCCCTTCCTCCCTCTTCACTGTCGCCCTCAGTGGCCAAGGACAGAGGCCAGCAAGCGAACTGCGAGGCAGGGAGCCGGATCGCCATGGAGCGCGGGCGAAGGTGAGTTAAACAGCCCACGCAGCCGGCAGCTCCCCACAAGGCCAAGGGCAGGCAGAGCAGCAGCCTCCTTCCTTGGCCTTGGAGCCTGCCATCTGGGCGAACTGAAAATAGAAGCTCCCTTTCCAAGCAAGGGTTTACGGATGTGACTGCAGAGGCCCGCCGGCAGGCCGGGGAGACTGCCTGGGGAGCACCGCGGGGCCCCCAGGAGAGCCCAGCCTCCCCTGCCCCCTCTCTAGAGGGCGGAGAGGAGGGGGTGGTGTTTCCTTAGGGAGGGCGGAGACCGTAGAAAGAGCCGGATCCTGCCCGAGCACAGACCAGCACGTCCTCACAGCAGCGACAGGGAACCGGCCACCCCGACCCGTCTGCCACCGTCCCCGCCCAGCGCGCCCTGAGCACTCCGACCCTCGCCCACCTGTCCACGCTTTTCCTCTTTGCTCGCCTTGCTCCGGCCACGTTCCCACCTCAGGGCCGCCCCTAGCCTGCTCCTCCTGGCCTCTGGAACGTCCTTCCCCTGTGGCTGCAAGGCTTCCCGAGCCACCAGATCTGCAGCAGAGCTCACCCCAATCACTAGCTTCCATCTCCCCACTTTTGTGTGTGTGTGTGTGTGTGGCACTCGTTAGTACTTCAGACTGGCCCACGGATGGGCTTACTGACTATCCCCACACCTCAGGGAGATGAGCCGCAGGAGGGCAACAGCTCTGCCCGCCTCGTGCACCGCCATTTGCCCGGCAGGGGCTCGGCCCACACAGGAGAGGCCCTGGGACTCCGAGCACCGCGCCCCACTGCGCCTGCGCCCCGCTCAGCGGCCGCGCCCCCTCGGCAGCCACGCCCCCTCTCAGCGCTGCCGTCCGTTCCTGAGACCCAACGAGGCAACGGCCTTCCCCGCGCCTCCGAGGCTTTCCCCAGGCACTGCCTGCCCCCTGCGCTGCCCCTCCTGGTCAGCGGTCCCATGAAGCCAGGCACCTCTCCACCTAGAGCTACATACCTCCCAGGTCCTGCCCCAGCTGACGCGACTGGGCAGAAATGAGGCCATTCCCAGGTGGAGGGGTGGCCGCTCCCTCAGCAGCGGGTGGTTCCCCAAGTAGAGGAAGAAGCACTACCGAACGCCCCCCGCCATGGCGGCTGGGGCAGGCTGTGTTCTGGGCAAAACCCTGGGCTCCACCCACCCCATCCTCTCACCGTGGAACGCTGCGGAGAGGGGGGCGGGGGTACGGCTCCCGCACATGGGGCACGGTGATTCTTCCGGAGCGGGGTGTCCGCGGTAACTTACCTCCGTTCCCTGCTTCTGCCGGCCGCCTGTGTGGACAACCACGGCGCCCTCGGGTGCGCGAGGCCTCCGCCCTCCTGTGGGCCCCCAGCTGCCCCGGCACCTCTGCCAGGACTCTGAGGGGGCAGAGGCCGGAAAATGCGGCGCTGAGTTCACAGGGACCAGCCAGCTGTCGAGGGGCACCAAGGGCACCATGCTGCTGGCACCCGGCGCCATTTTGGCTGCGGCCCCGCCCAGCGTCACGCTTGACGCCCGCAGCTGTCCCCAGCTCGCTGCTGGAGTTCGCAGAGCACGCTGGACCCGCGCGTCACGTGCACATGTGGGCCAATCGTGACTGGCAAAGGAGTGCTGATCCATGGTTGGCCCGGCTGGAGAAGACAGGGTACCTTTTGGCCAATCGCTGGGGCCAGGAGGCGGGCCGTGGACCAGCCCGTCTGGAGCTGGAGCTCACCTGTGGGTGTTGTGGGTTTCTCAGGGCCCTGGGCTGCCCGCGGGTTCTTCTGGAAGCCAGCCGTGGAGGAAACGGGGAGCGCTCCACCCTGAGTCCCTTTCCGCATGGGACCTGAGGTCTCATCTTGGACCTGGCCGCCTGGGCCATGGGAAGCGGGGTCCCTGAGCCTGTGTCCGGCTCAGACCTGTCCCCACGCCCGTTCCACAGTTGTCCACTGGAACGAGGGGCTCCCTGGGCCTGACACTTCCTTAGGCCACTCTGTCATGGGGCCTAGGAAGCGAAGCGACCTCGCTGTCCCGTTGGGAGTACACGTTTGAGGTTCCTTGACCTGACAGAGTCGTTGCCCTGGGTCTCTGCACCTCGCACGCAGTGAGGGGCACGCAGAGCAGCAGCGGGTGACCTGCAGCCCTGCCGCTGACCTGTGTTGGCATCTAGGCAGACAGGACGCCCATCTTCCCTCACCTTAGTTTGAATCACAATGCACTTGTCTGTCTCTGGCTTTCTTCGTTTTCCTTGATGCCCTGAGCTTCCGTCACCTGGTTGTGGTGACCCCAGCTCTCTTCCGTCACCTGGTTGTGGTGACCCCAGCTCTTCACCGTAATGGTGGTGTGACATCCCATTGAGCAGGAACACCATCGCTGCCTTGACTGGGGGCTCTGTTCATTGGCCATTAAGGCTAATTTCTAGTTTTCCCTATTATGGCGTGGCTGTGCCTACTGTGAGAAGTGGCAGGCCACATCCCAGTTCTGGGGCTTCTTAGCCACACCCACAGGGAAACTGAGGCAGCTGGGGATGCCTTCGCCCTCATGCCTGGATGTGAGGGTTGTATCAGTTAATACTGTGTTTGGCTGCCAATAACAGAAACTCCACTTAAAAGCCACCCGGTCAAGTGGTGCTTTTTTAATTCTTTTTACGTGACACGGAAATGTACGTGACAGGAGGGCAGGAAGTGTGTCGGTCTTGCTCACTGCCCCAGCACCTCAAACAAAACGCTCCCAAGGAGGCTTGTGCTGGAGAAGCAGGTGATGACAAGGCTCTGGGGGGCGGGGGGGGCCCTGTCCCTGGCTTTGGCCTGACAGCTCAACGTTGTCAAGTCTGGGATTCTCTCAGCCTTTCCTTCAAACTCATCAGCCTCATATGACAAAAGGCTGCTGCCACACCGCCCATCACATCCTGCCCCAAGACCGGAGGAAGAGGGGAAGACCATGTCAGCTGTGTCTGTCCCCCTTTACCAGGGAAGCCAACACTTTCCCAGAAGCATCTCCAACATGTCAGCAGCCACATCGGCGTCTTGGTAAAGCCATCCCCGCAAGTGAGGCAGACTTGGTAAAGAAGCGGCAAGCTCGGCACAGTGCCGCCAGGAACAGGACGGGCTGTTGAAAGGCAGGTGAATGGAGAGTGGGTGGATAAGTGACAGAGGCGGCCACCAGAGTGTCCTCACTGAGCAATTTGAAGTGTGAATTCCTTCACGGCGTTGTACAACCATCACCATGATCTCGACCCATCACCCCAAACAGAGACCCTGTCCACTTGTGAGCGAGCAGTCCCTCCCCACTTGTCCACTGTCCCTAGCCCCAAGCTGCCACTAACTGATTTCTGTCTGTACAGATTTGCTATTCTGGGCATTTCGTATAAACAGAATCCTACAATCCGTGGCCTTTTCTTTGGCGTTCTTTCACTTGGCAGAATGTTTGCAAAGGTCACCCACGTTGTAGCACGGGGCCGCGCTGCACACTTCCTGCAACCCTGTTCAATGACAGGGTCAGATAACACTGTGCTTGTCTGTTTGTCGGTTGATGGACACGTGGGTTGCGTCTGCCTTCTGGCTGTTGTGAGTGACGCCACTGTGCACGTGGGTGTGCACGTATTGAACTGGCCAAAAAGTGTGGCGTTTTCCATAAGAGGTTCCTCATAGCGCTTAGTTGTTCTTAACGTCACTCAAAATAATTCTGTTAAATTGTATCATGACAGCTGTCATATCAGTGTCCATTTTTTAAAGACCTATCAAAACTCAGTAAATTTTTGTGTAGCCATTTTCATATTGAAGATGGAAGAAAATACACAACATTTTTTGGCATGTCATGCTTTATTATTTCAAGAAAGGTAAAAACGCAACTGAAACATAAAGAAAGATTTGTGCCATGTGTGGAGAAGGGGCTGGGGCTGATCGAACGTGTCACAGGTGGTTTGCGAAGTTTCATGGAGACTTCTCGCTGGACGATGCTCCGCGGTTGGCCAGTTGAAGTTGATAGTGATCAAATCAAGACATTAATTGAAATCAATCAACGTCACACCACGCAAGAGAGAGCCAACATACTCAAAATATCCAAGTCAATAACGTTAGTGGTGAAAATGAAAAATGTGCCTTTTGTTTTACGGAAAATATCACATGCACTTTTCAGCCAGTGCCAGTCTCCAGTTCCTGTGGACATTCGCCCTGGGCGCCGGTTGTCTGGGTCACATGGTGGCACTCTCTCTGCGGAACTCACGGAGGAGCCGCCAGTCCCTTCTCCAGCGAGGCCATTGTACAGGCCCAGCAGCACAGCCCAAGGGCTCCCCCGAGACCTTGGAGGTCTCCCGGTTCTGCAGGCTGCACCTCTTGGGGGGGGTTTAGGTCTGAGCCTGGAAGGGGCGGAGCTCTACCTCATGCTTCTGTGGACAGCCCCGGTCCCTGAGGACAGGTTCAGGGAACAAGGACTGCATGTCCAACTAGCCCCAGGTGCTGCTGGTGACACAGGTCTGAACTGCCTCTCACCTGCCACCCTGAGGCCAGCGGGGGAACGTCTCTGAGCAGGCAGATAACCAGGCCTCCACGGGGGATCTGGGCTCAGCAGCAAGTGTCCACATTCAGAGCACTTCACTTTCCTCACCAGATACTTTACGAGGGAGAAACAAACTCTTCCGAACAGGGAGCCTCCCAGCCTGAGAGGGGGTGCAGCCCGGGGCACCCAGTTCCAGCAGGGCTGTGACAATGGTTGCTCCATGAGGGGGGTTTCCAGGTGGCAGGAGATTGGGTAACCGGGGTTACCATACACCTTTTCAGGGAGACCCCTTAGGGCCCATTTATGGTCATCAGACTCTTCACAGGAAATAACCCTGATTTCGCAGGAGGCTACGACCTCTCCTGGTGGGCACCCCTGCTCCCCTGTTTTCCCCCATAACTGCACATGGGACAGGCCTGTGGAGACACGGGGCCTCCAGCTGGGCCCTCATGCCTGGAGCATGGGACCTGCCACATCATCATGGGATGAGGGGGTCACTCTGAGGCAAAGGAGGGTGCCATGTCCAGGGCACACTGGGGAGTCTGTTGCCACCAGGCTACAAAGGGCCTGGTGGGTGGGGGACAAGTCAGCAGGGCCAGAAACTCAGTGGGGGGCCCTTGCAGGCAGGGACAAAGCCTAGAAAACTCAGGTCTGCCTGCCCTGTTCCCAGCTTCTGCTGAAGAGGCCAGGTGACCCCACCAGAAAGGGCTTAGCTGTCACCAGGTCTGGGCACAGACAGATGTGTGGGGAGCGGACCTGCAGGGGCTGATGGGCCACTGCCTGTGCTGACTTAATTCCTGAGTTTTAAGGGACAGTGCCACTGTGACTGGGTGAACCCAGGCTGATTCACAGCGGACAGTCCCTCAGTTTTACCTCCATCACACCTGCCTGAGGGTGTAGGCAGCCCCCCTGCCCCACCGGTGAGGGCCAAAGCCAGGCCCACAGAGGGGTCTGGAGGCTGCGGAGGACTCACAGGACACCAGCCAGCAGGGTGTCAGGAACCCGAAGGTTGCCACGCCCAGGACGCAAGTTCTGGATCTGTCCCAGTAATTACCTGTGACGTCCGTGGGTGACACCTAGCCCTTGAAAAAGGATGTGCCAACTGGGAAGGCCTATGGTCTCCGTCATCCCCCATTCCCTCCAGGGATGGTGGGAGCAGCTTTTCTCAGCATTTCCGAGCTCTTGCTCTGCCCACGAGCTGCCCACGAGAATAGGCCTGCCGATCCCATGGAAACTGAGGAGCCAGGCCCGTGGACCCCTCCACCACCGTCTGGGGGCTCCAAAGCAGAACCCTACATGAGCAGGAGTGGCAAGCCCTCCGCTGGGCCACCTGTTTATTGAAGTTGTCCATCCATCCCTCAGTGTCCCTGCCATATCCCACCAGCCACCCCCTTTGAGGGCTACTCCTCGGTTGACCCCAGCAGGTCCAGGTGCCGGGGCGCCAGGCTGCCAGGCCGCCAGCCAGCTCCTCTGCTCAGCACTGCTGTTCCCTCCGAGGGACGCTAAGCCCCAAAGGCAGGCGATGCCTGCAGCTGCAGCACAGCCACCCAACATGGGTGGCACTGAGCACGGCAGCTCAGAAGCGACTTTCAAACACAGCACTTTCTATCTTGCTGGGAGCGCCTGTCCAAAGCAATGACGACAGGAGAGTGACTGCCTCTCGTCGGACACGGGTCTGCGTGCTCCCCGAGGCCAGAGCTGACAAAGGGTCGCTCGCCAGGGTTGGGTGGGCCAGCTGCAAGCGCTGACGGCGTTGCTGCCCTTCACATTGAACAAAGGGACGAACACCAAAGTGAATCAGCAGCAAGTGGATCAAAAAAAGTTTATTTTGAGTATTTAATTTAAAAAAATCATACCTATGAGGTGACCTACAGAAATTCAGGTACAATAATTGCATATAAACCCGACCTAACTGTGAAGCAGACGCTGCACAAACGCCCCAAGGAAGGGGCCTCGCCGCCAGTCCTGATGACCCGGCACCGGGCTGCTCCCTGCGCTCCAGGAGGACACCGCCCCCTCCGGGCCTCGTGGAGGGTGACGGGCTCCCCACCCAGGGCCCACGGTGCTGGCATGCAGGGCGGCCTGGGTCAGAGCACCGTCTGTTCACGTCATATTTTTAGTCACGTCAATCCATCGAATTTTATTGTCATTTAAGTTGATACTTTGGCAAAAGAGCACGACCCCCTTCTGGGAAGGCCGCGTCCGGCAGTCGAGAAGGCACCGGCGCTCCCACAGCGAAACGGCCATTTCCCACACAACACACTCGTGTCCGAGTGGTCGGCCGAGCACGGGCCTTCAAACGCCGGGGGCGTCCTGGGGGCCTGGAGCTGGAGACTGGGGAGGGCAGAATTTCAGGGGTGGGCTGACAATGCACCTTGGGGACAGGCAGGGACTGAGCAGCCCTCCTGGGGCTGGGGCTTCAGGAGGTGAGGAAACAAGGGTGAGAGGGAGACGCAGCACAAAGACCAGGGTCCTCGCTAAACTCAAGCTCTGCGGGATTTCTCGCAGGAACGGCTTTTCTGACTGATGTTCCGACTCACGTGCTTCCTCACAATTTCCCTCAGTTCTGACTTTCTACCGGGCCCTTCCCACCTCCCCCAAACACTGACACTCAAGAGGGACTCCCTTCCGGGGACAGTGACTCCTGCCTGGCGCCAACTGGGCGTTGTCAGAGTGGCAGGTGATGAGGGGAAAGGTCTCGTGTTTGTCCTAGGGTCTTGCCCACTGACCGTGAGGGCGAGGACTCCACGTACTCAGGTGAATGGAAGGTCCCCAAAGTAGCTCCATGTGACAGTCAATTTGGCAAAACAAGAAACACCTCGAATGCATAAAAACAGCCCCCACAGCCCTCCCGAGGAACACGATCACGACAGGTCAGCGAGTTCTGTGGCGCGCACATCTTCGAAAGCATCAGGAGTATTAAATACAAGAGCGGCCTGGACGCCGTGCAGCAGGGCGGGGCCGGCGGGGAGCGCAGGGGCAGGGGCCACCCTATTGCCGCAGCTCCACGTAGTTGGCCGGGAAGAGCCCGTACCGGCCCTTGCACAGCCCGCGCCACCAGCCGTCATCGATCATCTCGATGTTGGTGATGATGTCATCGGGGTCAAAAGAGATCTCGTCATCACCCGCTGTGGGAGGCACAGAGAACGACAATGAGGCTTGCCGGTTCCTGCTCGACCCCAGGAGGCCACCCGCTGAGAAGGTGGCCGAGGCCTTGGTTTGGGGTCCCTAAGGGGGCACAGGCACCTGCCCCCTGCAGCTGCAGACCGCGGATGGCGCGGAGTCAGACCACAGATGACAGGGAGTGAGTGCATGTGCACATGCGTGTGCATGCACAGGTGCATGTGTGTGCACCTAGGCGGAGACATGGAACATCTCTTAACTCGGGAATTACTTCAAGATCAACTATTTTTAAAAATGGTATTAACACTCTAAAAGTTGGAATTTTTAGAGATGAGCGACGTGACGAGGCACCTGGCATGGGACACAGCGTTCTGGCCCGCCCCGCCCCCGCAGCGGCCACTCACCAGCCTGGTAGTCGTAGAGGGCGATGGCCGTGATGCCGGGGTCGTTCTCGTACTCGTCATAGGCGCTCTCCTCTGAAGGGACGAGACCAGGCCTGAGAGGCAGCCCGAGCCTGGCCAGCACACAGCCCTCTGCGCTTGGGCTGTGCGTTCCCCGAGGCCCGCCTGGAGGAGCCAGTCGGCTGGCAGCGCTGGGCGCCCACCGGGAGCATGGGCTGTGGGGTGCTAGGCATGCTCTGGCAGCAGATGGACCCCAGCTCCCACCTCTGACACCACCCAGTGGAGTGATCTTGCCGGCTTTGCGTGTCACGCCTGAATTTTAGCACTGAGCCCCTTCAGAGGGTGGTGTCATGATACATGAACAGACGTGGGGCACAGCGCACCCCATGCCTCATAGCCTGAGGACCGGGCTCTAGGAGACACTCCCAAGCTTCTACTTCAAAGGGGCCCCAGCAGAAGCCCCTTCCTGGTGCCCCAGGAACCCCCGGGGCCAGGCAAGCGAGGGGGAAGGTCCGTCCCAGGAGGAGGAGGCTGTTGGCCCCAAGGAGCAGAAACAGCTCAGAAGGCACCCCTCCCCAGATTGAGCAGGGCCCGCACCTCCTTGGTAGTGGCCTGAGGCCTCCGCGCTTTCGTAGACGGCCTCGGGGGCGTAGGCCAGGCCCTGCTGGCTGCCAGCCTCTCGGTATTCGGCAGCCTCCCTGCTGTACACGGGCTCGGGCTCGCTGATGGGGCCCCTGCAGCTTGGCTCGGCCTTGAATGAAGCGGCGTCCTGGGGAGAGTCAAAGGGATGCTTCTCATGACCTGTCCCAGGTCACTGGCACACTTTCTAGTCCCCACAGGATGGAGAAACGGGCAAAGGACCGACTCCTTGGAGACCGGTGCCACAGTGCAGCATGATGGGGCAGGGGTCAGGGGGACGCAAACCTCACTCCACTGGACTATGGGCTGCAAGGCCATACCCGGCCCAGAAGCTCATGGTCAGCGCACAGAGGGGCAGCTCACAGGAAGGCCCAGGCTGCTGTCCCATCGGCAGCTCCGCCCCAGTCCCCGTTCCCTTTACACCTCAGCTGAGTCTAGGTAGTTTGAGTCCCTGCAACTGCAGGACCTCTGAGTGATGAGAGAGGACAGGTGTTGGGACGATGGCCACAGGGACAGAGTCGACGGGTTCAGGGCTCAACCAGGCTTGTGGGGTCCCCATGGTGGGAGGTGGAAAGGCAGCCATCACTCAGCGATCAGGAGGGTACGCAGAGAGTGGGGGGGGGGCCATGACAGCCTGCCCCTGGGATACAGGCGGGGGGTTACCAGGCACCAACGACGGAACCCAGGAGAAAGGGCCAAGAGCACTGTATGGAGAAGGGGCTGAGAGAGAGGAGAGCCAGAGAGGCTGGGGAGCGAGGCCGCGTGCTGGAGCGACAGTCGGTGCCGGGGTGCGGACTCCGGAAGGGAGTCTGGTCAGGCCCATGGCGGCGCAGAGTAAGGGGATGACAGGCAGCAGCTGCCTGTCCTCGCGACGTCAGGAGACCGCACTGGCAGGCAGCAGGCCGGGTGAGGAGGGGGCCCCGTCCAGCAAGGGCAGAGGCCACAGAGGACAGAGGTGGACATGTGCCTGGGGGGACCAGCCCTGGGGAGGGGTCCTGTCCAGGCCACCCTCTCTGGATGGACACCCTGCAGAGTGGGAGCAGTGCCTCTCTGTCCACAGTGGCATGGAGCTGGAAAGGGTTTCCCTGGGGAGTCAGAGGCTCCCCTGCAAACTGACACCAACCTCATAGATGGGGCTGGATGGCGGCCTCTCCTGAGCCAGCTGCGGGGTTGGGGATGCTGGCGGGCTTTGCTTCTGGGCTCTGGCTTGCTCCTGTAACTGAAGGCAGCAGCGATCAGAATGCCTCTGGTCACCTGGACACCCGTGAGCACTCCAGGTGGCTGCACCCAAGCCCCACGCACAGTCCCCACCAGAGGACAAGCCTCACACACAGTCCCCACCAGAGGACAAGCCCCACACACAGTCCCCACCAGAGGACAAGCCCCACGCACAGTCCCCACCAGAGGACAAGCCCCACGCACAGTCCCCACCAGAGGACAAGCAGAAAAGGGCCGGCGCAGGCCCCGCCCCGGGAGGCTCCTGGAGCTGGTCCGCAGGGCAGGATGGCCACACCATCGGGCAAGGCCTCCCAGGAGAGGACCTCGGGGTGCCTGGCCCTCCCACCACTTCCACGCACTTTGTGCGATGTGCAGGCAGGAAGGTGGCGCTGCTGTCAGCCAATGTCCCCTGGCGCAGGTGGCTCAGGTGGCTCGACGGGGACTTTGAGCTGACAGACGGAGTAAGGAACTGTGAATGGGGTGAGTGTGGACTGCACGTGGGGGGGACGTGGGTCTTTGGGGGACAAGGGCAGGCAGAGTAGTGGCCCCTCTGAGATGTTGGTCCTGTGACCTTGACCTCACATGGCAAAAGGGAATGCAGACGAGGTGAAGGTCGGAGAAGAGGTCCTGCTGGGTGACAGGTGGTCATGGCACACAGGACCGTACAGACAGCAGCAGGCAGATGACAGACACGGTAGGATGGGACAACAAAGCCGAGGCTGGGAAAGCCTTGTCAAGGGGCTGGAAAAGGCCAGGGAACAGGCAGATCGTCCCCTGGAGCCCCGTCAGGAGTCAGACACCTGTATGATGACCAATGCGTGTCATTTCAAGCCACCAAGTTTGTGGTCATTTGGCACAGCAGCACCAGACCCAGTGCTGACGACCAGGACACCGGACTTCTCTCCAGGTGGCAGCTGAGGAAACTGAGACCCCAGAGCAGGCAGGTGGCGCACCGGGGACACCAGGGAGTCTGTCCCTGCCAGGCCCCTCTCTAATGGGGGTGGGGTGGTGTCCTCACAGACAGCTGGCCCGCAGACCCCTGAGCCCAGCCCATGGGGCTGGCCTGACCCACGCCCCCAGCGTAGGCATGGATGCCCCGTCGCACAGGGCCACCACGGGCTCAGTCCCCAGGGCCGAGAATGGTTTTCTCTTTTTCTCCCTGTTCACATCAATGAGCAAAACCACAGCTCACTCCGCATGCGAGGATCTCAGTCCAGCGAGGTCTCTGAGGGTTGGGCCCGGGTGTGGGGTCTGAGCAGAGGGACCCCTGGCTGGGGAGTATCCGCCTCCTGTCCTGACCAAGGGAGGGGTGACAGCTGTGCTTCCTGCAGGGGCCAGGCCAGGCCATCACAAGGGCCCACACAGCCCCTCTCGGGCTGCAGGGTAGAGGGGGCTCCTCCTCAGGGGGGCTGCTGGCACGGGGACCCTGCCCACGTGTGCCTGTGTCCAGTCCTCTCCCTCCCGAGCTCCCCTACACTGAGGGGCAGGTGTGCGGGCCAAGATGTTCCCCAGGGGAGGAGAGGCCGGGGTGGCGGGGCTGGACACAGAAAGGACAACCCCCGAAGGGACAGCAGAACCTCAAAGGAAGCAGCAAGAGAGCAGTGACCGACAGCCTTTTCCTCCCCACAGCCCGGCACCGCGTGCTCTCGCTCACGTCCAGCTGTCTCCGGGCCTCCTCCTGCTCCTGCCGCTCCTTGGCCATCCTCTGCGCCCGCTCTGCTTCTGCCCTCCGCCTGTCCTCCTGAGCCTTCTCCTTCGCCAGGTTTTCAAAGTTAGCTCTGATGTTGCTGGTCTTGCTGTTGGCTACAGAGGGGAGAGGAGGGGGGTTCCCTGGACGTCAGACACCACTGTTGCCCAGAACGGACCAAAGTCCTGCACGGGGTGACCAATCAATCCCGCAAAACCAGGCAGCCCTGAACGGACCGAGAGCCATCCCTGCAGCTGCCGGCTCGGCAACCCCATGCAAACCAGCCCGTGCCTTCGTGCCCACCGCACAGCTGGACAGACAGACACCACAAGCCTGGCCTCGGGCGTGTCTCCTATTCTGAACCTCACTGCCTTCTTTACCACACACTCGCGGGGAAAACCCCCACGTCCCCGCGGGACAATAAGAGGCTGTGTTTCCCGCGTGAGGAGGCTCGGGGGTGTCTCGAGGAGACAGGCGTGACTCTGAGCCGGGAGCTGGACTCACTGATGTAGGCACGTTTGGGGCGTGGTGGACACTTCCCCCCAACGAACAGACTTCCTCTGAGTCAAGAAAACCAGCATTTGCTGCCGGTACGCAAAACCAGAACGCTGGAGGACGGTGCCCACAGCCAGGAGCACGGCAGTTCCCCGGTGTCGCTGCAGGCATGGCAGTGTGGGTGAGCAGTTTCTCGGGCACAGCATGGTGACGTGAAATGCCACGCCAGGGAGGTCAGCACGGCTCAGCGATGCGGCGCTGTCCCAACGACAGCATGTGTTCCACGCCGTCCCACGCGGGGAGGCACCTCAGGACACTACTAGGGCCTGTCTGCGGCACCAGGAGACGGGGACCCACAGGACCTGCAGAGGTGCTGGCGGCACCCGCCCTTCCAGGTGCCCACCTGGGAGCCCAGGCCACCCTCCCAGACGGCAGCCTGAACGCAGAAGCAGCGGCAAGAAGTCAGCGGTCTCACGTGAGGGAGGCTTACAGAAATGCGTAGCAATGCCACCCGCCCCGGCTGCTGTGGCTCCGTGGACTGAGCACAGCCTGTGAACCGCAAGGTCGCCGGTTTGATTCCCAGTCAGGGCACACGCCTGGGTGGCAGGCCAGGTCCCCAGTAGGGGGTGCATGAGAGGCAACAGAGGGGTGTTTCCCTCCCTCCTTTCCCCTCTCTCTGAAAGTAAATAAAATATTAAAAAACAAAAAACGATGCCACTCTCCTGCATTTTTTGTTCTGTAGTAACTTTTTACATAAAAACTATTACTGGGTTGTGATGGTTTTATGATTTTTAAACAAACTAATGACACGCCCCACACAGAAGCTCTTAGGGACCGTCGTCCTGTGTGTGCCTGAGGGTCCCTAGAACACCAGGCCAGCGGGTGCGCACCGGCAACACCAGGGGGCGCCCTGCTCCCTGGCTTTACTTCGCTCTCCACCTGGTGCAGCGCCTTCCCCGACTGAACGGCACTCTTCAGGGTGCACCCCTGAGGTGGAAAGTGTACCCCGAGACCCTGGACGGCAGGACACCTCCCCCGCAGCAGTCTCCACAGAGGATAGGCTGCACGTGCCTGGGCCAGGGCCCACATGTGGGGGAGGCCAGCGTGTCCACCTACTCATGACAGGCACGTCTCGGCCAAGGCCGCAGGATGGGGACCCGCCTAGAAACTGGCCCTGGCAGTAGGCAGGCCCCTGTGGACATGCTACTCCCCCAGCTGTGCTATGGAGAGCACCCCCCACCGTCCCCAAGCAGAACCCCACAGCCAGGGAGCCGCTGCAGGCCGTGTGTGAAAGGTGCCCCGAATCTCCATGGATCTTCCATCAGAAGAGAACGAAATCTTTCCGGAAGACACACAGGACAGCCACGCTCTTGGCCTGCCCGGGCCCCCAGCCCCCCCACCACCCTGGGAGCAGCGCAGGACTGCCAAGCCTGCCGACACTCACCAGCTTCAACGGGCACTGTCTTCTGGTACGTGGAGGACACCTTGGAGACATCGTCAAAGGTGGAGGCGTTCTAGCAAGACAGGAACGGGCTGTCAGGGACACTCTCTTCACACCCCAGGACGGTGGCTGCCCTCCACACGGACTCCTGCCCGCCCTGCAGCCTCCAAAAGAACCACCGGGGGCTTCGCGGCCACCGCCCTGTCTTGCAAATTAGCCGAGGCAGGAAGAGCGCTCCAGACACACTGGCCAGGGTCAGAGTGCAAGCCCACCTACTGGTGCGGGGGCACCGCGGACCCTGGGGCAGAGGGTCACCCTGCAGGACTTGACAACAGGGACACACACACTGGTCCAGGCCAAGGCAGGTCCCCCCATTCCCAAGCCTCAGGCTCCCGACTGCACAACGGGGACAGAGAGTGCGGGAGGGCTGGGGCAGAGAGAGCCCCTCACTTGTGTCCTGCCCAGGGCACCACAGAGGGGCGGCTCTCTGTCAGTGCTGTCCCCAGAAACCAGTCACCGCTGCCCGCACGCAGGCCCCTTCCCCTCCGGCCTGAGACCACTGCTGTCCTGGCTGAGGCCACCTTCCAGGGCTCCCACAGTCCTCCCCCCCACCTGGTCTCCCTGCACCTCCCCAGGATGGTTTCTTCCGAGTTAGAACACTCATCCCTTTGGGTGCCCACTGCCCAGCTCACCCAGACCTGGGGAAAAGGTGGGTCCGAATTGGCCGACTTCATGGCTCCCATCCCAAGGCCCGGACCCTGTCCACCAGCCACCCCCCAAACTCTCCCTCACAACCTTACAAAGGTGTCCTCACCAGGACAAGGGTCACCATGTTGCTCACCCCGACATGATGCCACCAGCAGCATTGCTGGGCACAGGGGACCTTCCCTCCTTGAAACTTGCCCTTGGGACCAGTACCAGACCCGGTGGGCACCGCAACTTGCTGGGCACCTCTCAGGCCCCTCCGCCCACCCAAGTGCTTTGGGCCACACCTCACCCCTTAGGCTCCCTGGAGCCCCACCCCCAGAACAGTAGCCTCTCCCAACGACCTGCCCCACCCTGCACCACCCACCTGGGTTGCTCCTGCTCTTCTTCTCTACCCTCAAGCCCTCCCCCCACTCCAAGCCCCCCTCACCACTTCGTGCCCCCCACAGGCACGTGCCCGGGCAGCCAGGGCCTTCTCCATGCAGGTCCCGCCTGTGGCCCTTGGCACTTCCTATGACAAACCGCGACCCCTTGCAGGGTCTGCAGGGCTCTGACGTGTGGCTCCCAACCAGCTTCTCCACAGGTCAGGGGCCCAGCCCTTCAGCATCTGCTGTGCCTGTGCCTGCGCCCCTGCCCCCACCCTAGGCCTCGCTCCCCAGTCTCCTGGCCCCAACTCTCCTGGCAATCTCCTACCCCCTCAAAACTGAGCTCAGACTCTCACTTCCTGACCCTCCCCAGCCCCATGCCCCTGCCCCGTGCCCCCAGGGCCTGCCGCAGGGTCCAGTGTTGGAGTCCCCTGGGTGACGGCTGTCAGCGTGGTCAGCCGTGAGCCCGATGGAAGCGGAACGCCAAGAGGCCTGGCGTCCACGTCCGTGACCACAGGCCCGGCGCAGGGTGGGCAGGGTGGCCTCACGCCTCGTTCAGCTGAACTGAGGGAACTGGAGGCCACGCCCAGTGTGGACACTCTGATGCGGTTGGAGTGAGGACCAGAGAGCAATCTCCTGGCCCTAAGACTCCGGAACCAACTGGCAGGGACGACAGAGGAGGGGGCCCCAGGGAAGGGGACGTGTGTGTTTCCGTGGGAGCAGCCGAGGCACGTCTGGCTGTGGTGGACACTGTCCGAGGACCTGGTCCAAGGACACACGTGCATGCATCCCCACATCTGCAGAGAACACGTGTGGGTTGCATGTGCTCTTGGCGTGGCCGGTGTGACCCGGGAACACACACTCCAATTCGGTTTCCTGCTGATTCTCTGAAGTCAAAGAGCCTCGTGCCCCGAGGCCCTCGCACTGGCCCTCGAGTCTGACTGTCTCAGTTGTGACGGCAGCCCAGCCTCTCACTGCCGGGGATGCCTGGCGGGGACCCCGGAGTATAAAACAGGACAAGAACAGCATGTGCCTTGCAGCACGACCGTGAGGGGTACAGGAGAGGGGACTGTGACACGTCAGATGTGGCCTGGCACACGTGTTAGCGGTCTCCCCCCACGGCAATGGCACCCGCCCGATGTGAATGCCTGCAAGTCTGCCAACATGGGACCGTGCCCAGCAGTGTGCCAACCCACCGACAGCAGACAGGAGCCCGGACGGGGACACTCACCTTGTCCATCCGGTCCTTCTGCACCCCGTACTTCCCGCCGAAGCCTCTGGAGTAGTCTGCAACGGGGCACGACACAGCGCTTAGTCTCAGGGCGAGGACGGCGCGGGGCTGTGGGCAGACACGCGCAAACAGGCCCAGGAATAGCCCGAAAAGGCACCCAGAGCAACAAGAAACGAGAGGCAACCGGCCATCTCCCCGCGGTGTTCAGGCAGTGGGAGGTGGGAGAGAGGCGTGCGCATGCTTCCGCATTCTCCGGGGATAGTGGCCAAGGGGACGTGGCCGGCCCCGCCAGCGCAGCTCTCGGTTAGCACAGTCTCCCCGCCCGCCGTGCCTGCGGCCCCGAGGGGGCCCAGCCACCGGCTCTCTCCGGCCTGCTAAAGGGACCCCACAGGGAAACTCGACCACCAAATCCGCTATGTGGCAGTCACACTAGCAAGCAGCTCTGCGCTCACGGGATCAGGGCGAGCGTGTCCTCCGTCCCTGCCTGGGATGCGGTCACGCGTCTCCACACCGGGGCTCACAGCCCCAGCGCTGCCCTGCCACTCAGGATTCGACGCGCTGTCCAGTGCTTTCGGCGGCCGCTAGATCGGCTGCTCGAGGGGAAAGGGCACTTGCCCTTCGGACAGCGGCTGCCTCCTTGTGGCCCCGTGCGCCCTCTGCCGGGCTCTGGGTGAGGAGGCACAGACAAGGTGTCTTCCAGAAACAAAACAAAGAACAAAGACACCTCCAGCTGAGAGCCAGAGACCGCGCCACAAAGAAACAGACCCCACGGAGTACGCCTGCCCCAGGCCCCTGCTGCCACGGAGGCCAGTGGTCCGCATTGGGCCCTGAGGCGGCTTCCTTGGGGACTCCCCAAAATCTCGGTCAACGGCAAGGGCTCCCGCAGAAGGTCGCTGGGAGACCAGACACCCTGTTCCAGGAACTAGCCACATTGTGAGGTTGGGGCGACTGTCACGTTTCACAGAACACGCGCCCCAGAGGTGGCAGCAGGGAAGTGAGCGGGGAGGAAGGTGCGGGCTACTGTGGACGCAGCACAGAGCTGGGCCCTGGGTGGGCGGCTCAGGTGGCTGGCGCATCGTCCCAAGGCTGAATGACGGCAGGGTCCATTCCTGGCCAGGGCACACGCCCAGGCTGCGGATTCAATCCCGTCAGGGCGGGTGCAGGAGGCAACCAGTGGATGTCTGTCTCTCCCTCTCCCTCTCTCTCTAAAGGCAATTTTTTAAAAAAACATCCTCGGGCGAAGATTTAAAAAACAATAATAAAAAGAAGAGTCTAAAACGCCCAGGCAGCCGCGGCGACTGGGGGGCCGAGCTCTGAAGTCTGTGCTAGGAGCGCTGCACTGGCGGGGGGGCGGGGCGGGGCTTGGGGGCGGGCGCGGGGAGCGCTGCACTGGCGGGGGGCGGGGTGGGGTGGGCGCGGGGGGCCACTGTGCCTTGCTGGGACTCGTGCTTGGCCAGTCTCTCCTTGTAATCAAACCCCACAGCACAGGAGTCCTGCCTCTCGGACTGGACACCAAATCTGCCTCCGAAACCAGCCTTATAATCTGACGGTGGGGAAACACCGAGAGGGAGAGCACGGTTAGAGCCACACGGGCCAGTGCGCGCGTCGGACACGGGTGGAGAGGGGCAGCTCTGCAGGGTCTGGGGCTCACGAGCAGTCACAAGTATGCACACACGGTTCACGGACAAGCTTAAACTCTGGACGCTCCGGCCCACTTCTGAAAACGGGTCAGGACCGTATTTGACTAGCCCAGCACGGCCACTCCATGCTGGGGGGTCTTTCTACGGCCCTGCCCGCGCTGCAGGCTAGAGGACGCGTCTCTGTGCGTGGGAACTCAGCCCCACTCCAGACTGCGGGCTGCAGGCTGGGGGCCCGTCTGGGTCACACTGCTTTTCCCCGGGTGGGTTTCGTTCTGACGGAAGACAGCCCAGTAGAGGAAGTGTCTCCTTCCGCAAACCGTGGCTGACTTTACCACCGAGAGGTCACAGCCTGGGGACACTGGCCCCCGCAGCTGCACCCCAGGAATGCCCTGACCGGGCCTGGCCCCGAGCAGGCACACTCCCTGCCTTCCCCATGCCCGCCCACGCGGAGCGGAGGGGAGATCGCTGCAGGGGCTCAAGCTTCCTCAAAACCGGGGGGTGCAGGCCCCCCCAACGGTGAAGACAACAGCACACTGCCGCAGAGACGGCGAACACGCAGCACACTGGCCTGAGCCGTACCTTTCTGGGATTCGTGCAGCTGTAGCTTCTCCTGGTGATCCCAGCCCAGTGCACACTTGTCCTGTCTGTCCGTCTGCACACCAAACTTCCCTCCGAAGCCTTTCACGTAGTCTGTGGGCACAGGGTGGCCGTGAGCCGAGGTACGTGGACAGCTCGGAGAGTGGGGAGGGAGCGTGTTCCCGGGGCAGCTGCCATACACACTGGCCCGCCCACCCAGACCTCCCAGCTGTCTGCTCACACTCGGGGCGCTGCTGTGAGCGGGACCTGCTGCAGGAGGTCTGGGAAACAGCCCTGCCTGCGAGTCCAGTTTTGTGAGAAAACCCAGACGGGACCACCCGGAGGAGCTCCCGGCCGAGACACTGCCCCAGTGTCACCGCCTGCGGACATGGACATGCGGCAGCCCTGGTGCCGGAGCCCAGAGAGTGGGGACCGGGCCCGGACTTCAAGGCTGCTTCTGGGCCCGCGGCTTCACCGCCGAGGGCTGAACAGCAGACAGACGCCTGGGCAGCTGCCGAGCTCCAGTCCCGCTCGGGTGCCCACCCACACACCCACTGCGGCAGCGGCAGGGACGGGGACAAGGTAACGTTGAAGCCACCTTTCTGGGACTCGTGCTTCTCCGTTTTGCCTTGATACTCAAAGCCGACGGCGCTTTTATCCACCTTGTCCTTGTCGACGCCGTACTTGCCACCGAACCCTTTGGAGTAATCTGAAAACAGAGCGGCACCGCTCACCCACCAGCACAGGCAGCGGGAGAGCGCAGTCCGTGAGAACCTTTGTCACGCAAGCAGGACAGAGGTCCCGGAGGCGCCCTGTCGGGTCACTGAGGACCGCGGGAGGTGCCCAAAGGCGCGACCCACGCGCAGCACAGACGCGAAGAGCAGTGACACAGTGGGTTGGTGACAGTGTCCGCCCTTCATCCCTGAGACGCACGGAATGATGGTGCACCACAAAGCTGTGTCCCCAGGGCCAGCCAGAGCAGCAGGCTCCCAGAGGCCCCTGGGCTTCACACACTAAGTGAGCAGCTGTGTGGGCCCCTTCCTGTGGCCTTACACTTCCGCTCTGCTCAGAGCCTCGTCCTTCAGAGCCACTGCCGCACAGAAGCACGCCGCTCTGTGGACACGAGCGGAGTGGACGCCAAGCTCCAACCCCTTCCAAGGGGGCTGGGGCTGCACCGACCGGGAGCGCACAGCACGTGCTGACTCGCAGCGTGCACCCCGGGCCATGGGGCACGGGCTCCAATACAGACGGTGAGGAGCGCGCGGGAAGCAGCAGGGACTGCAAAGTGAGGGCCAAGGAAGGGGCTGCGTGGCGGGTGGGCGTGACGGGAGGTGACGCCATAGCGGTCCCTTGGGCCTATTGGCTGAGTCCTTGGGGACAGGCAGGGCCGTGTTTGCCATGCTGGTTTTGTTTCTCTTTTTAAAAGGAATCTGGGTGCTGCAAGCACGTGGGCACCCCGTTTCTAAGTGCTGGCACCTATTTTAAGTTATGAACATGCAGGCCAATGACACAAAAGCCGCTGAGAACCAACGAGCGGGACCCCAGCCGGGGTGGAAGCCTCGGCCTCCAGGACACAGGCCCGCGGGCGGCAGCTCAAGGCTGACCGCGATGCAACGGGCCTCAGGGCGACCTGGCGCCTCGGCCAACAGTCTCGAGTCCACGTCCTGTGACCAGCAAGGCCACGTCTAGGACCATGTTCTTTTGAATGGCCGCTTGCAGACTCAGAGCTGTGAGGGTTGTCCCCCGAACGCTGCCTACAGAGGGCAGGCGAGACAGGTCACAGAAGGGACGCATGGCGGATGGCCAAGCCACCACGAAAGACATGGTGGCCCACCACACTGACCGACAGGAGCAAGGGCGTGCGAACGTTCACGCTGCGACCCCAGTCGGTGCGGCGCCCCCGAGGGGGCCCACGGAAGGAACCTCCCAGGGGTCTAAGTCCGCGCATGGGAGCCGCGAGGGGCAACGCTGCCCATGGTGGCCGAGTGGACGGACCTTTCTGGGACTCGTGCTTCTCAGTCTTGCCCTGGTAGTCGAAGCCCACCGCGCTCTTGTCCACGCGGTCGGCCTGCACGCCGTACTTGCCGCCGAAGCCACTTGAGTAGTCTGGGGAGACAGGGAGCCGATGACAGACATGCGGTCACTTTGACAGGACTCGGCCGGGGTGCGCCCCACCCAGAGGCCAAGCGCACACTGCAAAGCCCACGAGAAGCCTCCGCTGCTGCATGAGCGATCCAGACACCAGGTGGGCGGGCCCTCCGTCAGAGGACACTGCTTTCACGCCACGGGCGGAGCGGCCCCCTGCGCCCCACCTGGGAGACAGCTGTTCCAATGAAGGCCAGAAGGACTGGAAAGCTACACACGGGCCCATTCCAGAAAAGACCCTCTCACCCCCCAAGCCCACACCGGGGTGACCTGGTGCTCACACCCGGAGTGCTCGCCCCGGTGCCCTGACACCCCGCACGAGGCGGGGAACCTGCACACGGGCTCTGAGGGAGTGACGCTGAGGTGAGTGCGCCCTGACACGGGCCCGCAAGGCTGTGGCAGGGTTGTGACGGATGCATTCCTCCAGGAGTGGGGGGCCGATAGCATTCTGCCAACAAAGTCGGACAGCAAACCACGGTGGGGACCCTGCTCCATGGACCCCCACTGAGGGCAGATGCCAGGTCCTGTGAGCGGCGTGGCGGGGACCACATGTCACAGTACACATAAGCCTTGCTGTGTTGAGGACTGCCACTCCCCAAAAAGAGGTCCCAGGTGCCACGTGACCCCCCACGTCCCTCCCTGCCCACAGGGTGGCCCTCAGCTGAGGTCCTACCTTTCTGGGAGGCGTGTTTCTCCGTTTTCCCTTGGTACTCAAAGCCCACGGCAGACTGCGAGGACAAGACACAGGGAAATGCGTTATTAAAAGCCCCCGATCATCAGTCTGAATCCACAAGGCCTAGGGAATTTCCAGAGACGTTCTCCATGCTGTTCTCTGCACTCCGGTCCCCTAGGCCAGGTGCAGGGCTGACCGACGCCCCAGGCTCTGGTGTCTCAGATTGCGCCCACACGTCGTCGCTCACCGAGCCTGCAGGCCAGCAGACCAAGCCACGCCCCTGCTGACTGCTCCACCCTGGGGGCTGGCCGCTGCACAGTGAGTTCCGCTGGCAGGTTTCGGCCCCTTAACGCCACTTGGGAAGTCTCTACCTCCAGACTCACTGTCCGGACAAGCTGTGCCAAGAGGAACAGCGACACTGACCCAGAGAGCGGGCCCCAGGGCAGCCACGCACGGCCCTGCGGGACCGTCTCCCAGACCCTGGCCCAGAGGCAGCCTGACCAGGATGCAGACAGATCCTCATTCCAAAGTCTGGGCTCTCAAGTGCCGCCACGTGAAACCAGGGGTGAGTCAGAGAGTGAGATGACAGGCGGGATCCGGGCCACCAGCACAGCCTCTGCAGGCCGAGCGCAGCACCAGAAGGCTGTCAGCTGCCATGTGGGCCCCAAACACGGCCCTGTCACAGCGACACCCATGCAGGGAGGGTGGCAGAGATGGCCCCCCCAGCACACTCCCGGACAAACCTAAGGTGCCCTAATCCGTCTGGGGAGTAGACGGGAACACAGGATTTCCGGAGCCAACACCAAAGACGGCCCTTACACTCGACTGTCCTCGCCTCCCAACCCAGCCAGCCAGTCACCTTGGAGTTGTGGGCACGGGGCCCCGGGGCCTGTCACGCAGGGCTGCCACCCTGCTGTCCCAGAGTCGGAGGCACCTGCGCGGGACCTCGAGAGAGCAGCGGACCCACGTGCACGCCGGCAGTGAGCGCTGATCCGCAGGAAGCGGCCCCTGCCCGTCCCCCCAGCCCTGGCTCCCAGAATGCCGTCACTCACCTGGTCAACTCTGTCCACCTGGACACCAAACTTGCCTCCGAAGCCCCGGACCGAGTCGACCTGCGAGCAGTGCTTGGGGAGCTGCGACCGGTACTCGTGCCCCACAGCCGACTGCAACAGGAGCGCACGGGGCCTCAGACGCCCGCCGGTGGGCCGCCGCGTCGGGCCTGCCCCTCCCGTGCCGGCCCAAGCCTCACCAGGAAAACAGTGCACGAAAACGGTTGCAGAAACGCGGCCAGAGTGACGGCGTGGCCGTCTGTCTGGCTTGTTGACTGAAACAGTGTCCCCAGCCCCCCCGTGATCACAGGTTGGCTGCCACACTGGGCAGGTCTAGGACGTGGCTGAGACGCGGACTCGGCTACCTTGGGCCTGAAAGGCGAGCACTTGGCGCTCGGACCCCAGTGCGGACAGGGCCCGACAGGAGCTGCGGCTCCCAAACACGTGCCCCCAACAGGCCTGTCCTGCGGGTCTGCCTGCCCCACACCCCAACTTGCCCCCAACAGGCCCGTCCCGCCCCCCCGCCCCCAATGGGCCTGTCCCTCGGGTCTGCCTGCCCTGTACCCCCACTTGCAACTCCGAGACATCAGGCTTCTTGTTTTTCTCAGTTTCTGAAGAGGACGAGGTAGAAATGACGTAAGCCATGCACATCTGGGTGTGAATCTCAGTTATTTGCATACGGGCAGACAGCTAACCTTCCCCAAATGCGCACGGGGGTACAGAGGGGACGCAGGCCTGCAGCGCCCCTGCCAGATCCGGCTTTGGAAACGAACACCCAGATACCTCCACTGGGGAGGTGAGAGCATCCCCGAGCTGTCCAGGTGCCACTGCCCCGTGGGCCGGAGAGGGTGGCTCTAGGTTCCCACACATGCCCACTCGGAGCCTTCCTGGTGCCGGGCCTGGCTCGAGGGGAGGACGAGCCGTGGCCCCTAAGAGTCTCTATGGGCAGGACAGCATGATGGGGCAGCAGCGGTGACAGAGGGAGGCTGAGGGTGGCAGGAGGGCACACAGAGCAAGGCAGCCGCAGGCCCGGGGGCCGGCTAGTCAGAGAAGTTTCCTGGACTGGAAAGGCCTGTGCCAGACGCGGGAGGAGTGACATCGCCCCAGTGGCGGCAGAGGAGCCAGAAACGACAGCGGTGTGGCTGCTGTTGGCAAGCCCTTCCCCCTGATTGTCATTGTTTTCCCCAACAGGTCACTGTCCCCGCGGACCTGTGGGCCCACGTTTCTGACAACTCCCTCTGGGCTCTAAGCACCCACGGCCCCGGGCACACAGGCCTTTTGGGGTGGAGGCCCCCACCCACCGCTGCTTTTACCACCCTGGACACACGGAATCTCTCCATCTGCACCACCCAAGGCTGCCGGGCTTTGTTTTGGGAACCAAAGATGACTCTGCTCCCCGCTTTCCCTGCTCTGGTGTCAAGTCATCTCCGGAGTGACAGTCACACTGTCAAACGTCCCTGTCTCCTTCCTGCAGCTTGCAGCACGCTCTAGCTCCAGGCTAATTCCGGACTGGTTTGGGGGCCCACAGGACCCACGTATCTGCTCTGTGGGGACACAGTGTGAAGCACCGTGACATAGCTCAGACGCTGGATCCGAGCCACACGCAAGGACAGGCATGGAATTTCAGAGCAAAACCCGACACCAACAGACGCTCCCCACAGACGGGAGGCGGGTACCTGCTGGATACACGCAGGCTCGAGGTGCTCGGCTGCAGGTCCCCCTTCCCGCTGAGGGGGCAGAATGGAAGAAGCTGCCCCACTGGGGAGGTAAACCCGACAGCCTGCTCTGTCCTCTCCCCATGGGGACTCCAGTGCTTCCCCACGCCTGGCATTGTCCACGCTGAAACATTCCACCAGCATCTTCGTCACCGCAAACATGCACTTGCCTGGCCCATGGCCCCGAGGCTGGGCGAGTGTTCTCCCTGGCCCGGTGGGCAGAGGCTTCTCACTGAGCCACCCCCAAAGGTCACTAAACACATGAAGGACGTCAGCACGTGTGATGGCTGCACTCTACCCGTGACGTGAACAAGGGGCCCTCGGACCTGGTTTTGGTCTCCGTCCCATCACCCCTGTGGTATAAGTCAGGCCGCACGTGGAAGTACAGGCAGGGGTGGTGCCAACACCTGCAGCCCACACGCCTGGCCCCCGGGAGCCACCCCCATGCTGGTGCCCGGCCCCCGCCCCCTCTAGCATCGCCCGGTCCCTTAAAGGAGCATCAAACAACGGGAGCCCTCGACGAGCGAGGTGAACCAGCAGAGGGCGGCTTTGGCCAATCGCATCCTCAGGAAATTGACTCAAAACGGGACGGGACGAGTGAGTCCGAGGGCCTCCTTTGCCAACCCGGCCAGCAGCCAACGCAGGCCCGGACGCTGCGCCGCCGCCCACTCACCTTGTCCATCCTGTCCTGCTCCACGCCGAACTTCCCCCCATAGCCGTGTGAGGCCTTCGGTCCCGTTTCCAGCTCCTTCTCCTTGAGGGACTGGTGCTCCTGGTAGACGTTCTCTCTCAGCTTGTGGATGCTGGAAGGGAAAGCACGCGGCGCAGACAGGGTCAGACAGGTATGCCCGTGGCCCGGACACAGCCTGCCCCGCCGTGCTCCCTCCGGGCCCTGCCTGTGGGCACATGCTCCAGCAGTGCCGGGACACATGTGAGGCTGCTTAAGGGCAGCAGCCCTGCCTGCGTGCAGTGTGGCCCCACGCCCCCCACAGGTGGGCCCCCAAAATGCTGACCCTCCGCGTTTACCAGGCAGAAACACCGCTCGCTTCCATGGCACTGAGCGAGGAGACCGCATTCTGGAAACGGCACCCAAGGCAGAGGGGGCACAGCGAGGCACCCCTCCCATGGGGTTCCCAGGATGCAGCCAAAGCCCACACAGCTACTCAGACGGTTCTGGCCACCCGCTGCACCCAGCCTCCTACACACCCAAAGGTGTGGGAAAGGCTTTCCAGACCACAGCCCAAAAAGTCATGCTTCCCTGTGAATACAGGGGACAGGGAGACGTCACAGCTGCCACTGACAGGAGACCCAGAGGGCATGAAGCCACAGCACACAGGGCCTTTCAGCCCAGGAGACACCACGCCCACACCATCAACATCTGGATGACAATCCCACACCCCCCAACCCCTTCCCTGGAGGGACCACAGGGCACCTGAGCAGTCCCACCCCCACGTGGTCTCTCTGAATTCCAGCCAACCCAGAGGCTGCTGGTTCGTTTGCCCTCCGATTCGCCCTCCCCAATGCGTTTCCCAGCACAGGGAACAGAAGCGAGAAAAGGAATGGGGTCCCGACCCACTCAGGGGTCAGCCGAACCCCACCGCCACAGGCCAGAGCCGTGCTGGCTCCTGGGACCCTGCCTCTCACCAGTCCCCGTCCCCATCCCCAGACATTCTGAGGGGCTGCGGTGAGGGTGTGGGAGCAGTGGTCAGGGAGGGGAGGGCGGGTCTTCCCCTGGACAGGAGCGGCCCCACGCGCTGCAAGGACTCGGGGTTGCACAGGGCAAGCTTTTCCCCTGCAAAAGACCCACGCAGGTCCCAGGGGTGCGTCCTGAGCCCCCTGCGGCCTGGGATGAAAGTCTGAGCACGTTGACAAGTCCCTTTTCTCTGCACTCCCTGACGAGGAGACACACCACCCCAGGGCTGGCGGTTTAAGACAGTGCCTGGTTAGGGACGATGACATGCTTCCCAGCGCTCCCATTCTGAGCTCCTTGTGAGAACGCAGCGCTTACAATTCAGTGCACGGCACACGGCAGACGATAAAACAACACTACCAAGAAGAAGGAGCAGGAGCTGAAGGTATAAGACGTCCGAAGACCTCGCCTGTGTCAGGGACCGGTGCCGCACAAACAGCTTGGGCCAGTGTGGGCCTCGATGAACACAATGCGGAGGAGTGGGCTCCCCAGAGCTGTGTGTGCACACGCAGGCACAAGGTCTCGTCTCAGATTCACCTACTCAGGACACAGCAGCCATGAGGCGAACGAGACCGGCTGTAACATGCGAGGGCCCCACGGTTCAAGAGGAGCACTTCCTTCGCCTACAGATCAGGTACCTAGATGAAAAAAGTCTCGCCCTGGCCAGCGTGGCTCGCTTGGTTGGAGCGCCATTCCATACACTGAAAGGTCCCCGGTTCGATTCCTGGTCAGGGCACGGGCCTGGGTTGCAGGCTCGGCCCCCAGCTAGGGCACGTGTGTATGAGAGACAACCAAGTGATGCTTCTCTCTCACGTCAGTGTCTCCCCCTTTCTCTCTCCCTTCCTTCCCTTCTCTCTAAAGTCCAGCAATCCTGTCTCCAGGTGAGCATTACAAAGAAATGGAACAAGGAGAACCCCTTACTCAATGTGCTCCTGGTGCCCGGAGCCCCGCACGGTTTTGGCGCCCCATCGCTGCTCCTTCTCACTCACGTCGTTCTGAAAGAGACACAGGCGGGCCCGGGCCCGCAGCCTGGGCGTCAGGCGAGCACCCGAGACCCACCCCAACGGGCCCCTGGGAGAGTCACTCTCAGGAAGTGAAAGTGGAGGCACGGGCAACTCACCACAAAGTCGGGGTCGGTCTCCCAGTCGTCGGCACCGCTGTCGTCCTGGGTGATGGACACAGTGTGGCCTGCCGAAGCCTTCCACATCTGCAAGGACAGGGAGTGGTGACGGGTGACAGGGCCCGAGAGCCGCCACAGGCCACGTGCAGAGAGTGGTGACGGGTGACAGGGCCCGAGAGCCGCCACAGGCCACGTGCACACCGCCCTGAGACGCGCCAGGAGGGCTACGACCGAAGGGTCCTGGTCACCCCCGTGCTGGACGACACGGCAGGAACATGAGAACACAAAAGGCCGCGGCACTGTGGCTGGCACTGCAGCCCAACGGCTTCAGAACGACCCCGGAAATGCTCCGGCTTCCGCTCCAGTGAAAAACATCTGCGGAACAGCAGCCGCGCGCGGACTCACGCGTGAGGACGAAGCTCCGTCCGCTGTCTCGGGACGACTGTGCTGTCGGGGCAGGAGAGCTCGCCCCCCGGGGCAGACCCACTCAGAGTCACAACCAGAAGTTTCACGTCACGTGCGTCTCACCACAATTTCCACAAACAAAAAGCACCGCTCTGCTTTCAGATGCTTTCCCAACTGAGACTCCGACCAGTCCGTGAGTGTTCCAGGTCCTTCGTGAGCGGCTCGCACCGCTGCCTGCTCTTCTCCTGCGTCAGGCACCTCGGAAGATGGGCCCCCCGCCCTCCTAGCTCCTCAGCTGTCAGGTTTCAGCTAGAATAGCCAATTCTGTTCACCACCGCAAAGGTGAGCTCCAACTACGTGTGAGGAGAACGATTCACCTCCCACAGCAGCACTGGCGCCGTCTCACCTGGGCCCGGGGGCAAGGGAAGGCGAGTTCAGTCCAACCTCCTGGAGGCCACCAGTCATCTGAGGGGAGGGCCTGCAATCCAGGCCCCTGGGGCGCCTCACTGGCGCTTTTGTGCTCGAATGAAGGCAGGACAAAAGCCCCTTACAAGTCTGAGGACCGACACTGCCCCCCACCAGCTCTGCTGGGTCTCAAGTCAATTCAAGGCGGTGGCGAACGTGAATCAGGACACCGCTCTCGGGTTTCCAGATGGGACTCCTGCCGTCGCCTGGGCAGGGAGCTGTCAGCTGCCAGTGGGGCAGGACCAATGCTGCCTTCCCCGTCCAGCCCCTCAACCTCGTCCCCTCTACTAGGGTGTCCCAAAGCCCTACACGAGTCTCCCAGGTGCGATCCACTCTGACACGAGTTTAGAGAGCGCTCGGGCTAAAATCTCCACTGCCAGGGCACCCGTGGGTGCCCATTCACAAAGGAAAGGACAGCTTCCAGGTACAGTGATGTACCCACAGTGTCTGCCTCCCCAGGTGCCGTCTGCCCACGGTACCACGAGGTCCTGGACAGTGGCTGTCCCTATGTGGGATGTCAGCTCCTGTATGTAGTTCCAATCCCTAAAGAGGCATGACAAAAGGACCAGAGTCCCTGCAGAAAACCGGGGGCACCCCGTCCCCCTAAGGCGAAGGCAAAGGCGAAGGCAAAAGCACATGTCTTTGCCTGATGCCTGCCAGACTCATTGGGACACCCTGAGCAGCGCCCCACCTGCACTGATCTTCCTGGAAGCCAGCCCCAGTGGTGGTCAGGGTCAGCAGGTCCCCGAAGGCCATGTCCTCCACAGAGCAGGGAGAGGGGCCAGATCGCTTCCTGTTCCGCCACCCCAGAGCTTTCCGCCATCCCCTCCTCTTTATAAACTGCAGGCAACCCTGGGAACTTGACTTCATGGTTCACGGAAGGACATTCTCGAAGACGGTGGTCCCAATCTCTGCGAACCCAGCGGGACAGGGGCTTACCTGACCATCCAGGGGACAGAATAGTGACTGTTCGCAACGTACACACCTTTCTTTCCGGCTGAAGGTGAAAAGCTGTTCACAGAGGAAAAACAGATCCAGTGAGGGCTCTCCAGGCATCTGGCGATGTTCTGTCTGCAAACAGATTCCAGAGAAGAGTTCAGAGGGTCTCTGCGGAGAGGTGCTCTGGGCAAACCCGCAGGTGTGGAGATGCGTCTAGAAGCCTCTGAAACCCTCCCACACGACGAGGATTCACAGAAATCTCAAAGGAGGCTGAGAAGATCCGCCTGGTACTAACCAAAGAGCTGCATGCTTTTCAGACACATGGAGAAACCACAGGAAACGCGAAGTTTCCCAAGTTCTCTAACCGGGACGTCTCTCCTCACCGCACGCCACACGCCTGTCTCGGCTGCCAGCACACACCTCGCGTCTGCCGTCACCCCGAGGTTCCCACTCCCTATCCACTCGGGTTGGACATCACTAAAAACAGCAGCTTCTCCCTGCAGGGTCACGGGTGGTGGGAGAAGCCGCGCAGCCTGACTGCCACAGGGACGCGGACGAGGGGCCTACGTGGGGAGCAGAAGGGAACAGGCCGCGTTTCCAAAGCACAGATCTGGTGACACGGACACAGGGCCGACGCGGGGAGCAGAGAACAGGCTACATTTCCAAGGCACAGATCTGGTGACGCGGACACAGGGCCCATGTGGGGAGCAGAGGAGAACAGGCTGCGTTTCCAAGGCACGGGTCCGGTTTCCGAGGGAGATCCGAGCTCCGGCTCCCCAGCCACCCTCAGCAGCTTTCCTGCACGGCTACTCACAGTCTCGACTGGGCCCATGCCACTGGCCAGCACCGAGCAGATGAATAAAGCCACCTGGTTCCCAGGGACAAGCCAGTCACAGGCAGCTGGTCACGAACTGTGCTCCAGGGAGGGCTCTGCTGGCCCTCCCCACACTCTGCTTCCTGCCAAGCCCCTGCCCCAGCCTCCTCGAGAAACCCTGACGGGTGTGGGTTGCTTAGCACATCCAGGCACCACGTGAAGCTGCACGCTGGAGTCGCTGGGGCAGGCTCAAATCGACAGTAATTCATTACCCTCTCAATGTTTACATTTAAAAATGAAATCACAAAGAAGTAACTAAAAAATTAAAGCCTCGAGCACTCTCTGGATCCAAAGGTAATACCTCCGGGCCCCTACCTCCAGCTGTACACAACAATTCACTCAAAAATGTACCAGAGACCTGAACACCTGAGCTAAAGCTACTGAACTCTTACAAAAAAACAAAGGCATGGACTTTCGTAACCCTGAACCTGGGCGCAGGGCTCAGATGCGGCACCAAAAAGCACAGGTGCGGAGAGGAAGAGCACACTGGACAAAACGTCATACCTGATGCTTCCGAGCGCACCGTCCAGAAAGCGGAGACAAGCCTCAGGCGGAAGGAAGTATTTCCGAACCGCCCAGAGCTCACAAAGAGCTCTTCTCAGCTCAGTGATAAAGGGGCCACACTTTAAAGTGCTGAACAGACATCTCTCCGAGGACAGGCCAGCGGCCAACCAGCCCCTGAAAAGACACTCTGCGCTGTTAACCATCAGGAAATGCAAATCAAAAGCGCAGGAGCCAGCAGCGCACACCTGAAACCATAGACACACAAGTGTGGCGAGCGTGTGCGTAACAGATCAGGACCCAAGGACGTGGGGGGGGGGGGGGGCGGGTGCGAACTGAAAAAGCCTGGCAGCTCCTCAAAAGGTTCAACATGGGGCCACCACACAACCCCAGAGGAATGAAAATGTGTGTCCACACGACAATGTGCCCAGGAGTGTTCACGGCAGCCCGAGGTGGAAATGGCCCAAACGCCACGTCAGGTCAGGTCACAAACCCGGAGCCCGCTCTGTCCTCACAAGGGAACACCATTCGGCAGTAAAAAGGAGCAAGGCACCGACCGACACACCTACAACAGGGGCGGACCGGGCAAACAAACCACCTGGAAGAAGCTGACACAAGAGGCCACGTGTTCTACAGCCCCTTCCTGTGAAATGTCCCAAATGGGAAACCTGTACAGACACCAGAAGTAGATTAGCTAGTGTTGGGGACCAAGGGGGAGAGGGTGGCTTTACAGGGTTTCTTTTTGAAGTGATGAAATCAACCTGAAATTGACTGTGGTGATGCTCCTACAACTCTGTGAATAGACTAAAAACGACTGAATTGTACCTTTTAAGTGGGTAAATTAGGTGGCATGTAAAGTATATCTTGATAAAGTTACCAAAAAAGAAACCCTTCCAAAAGAATTCCTCTATCCACCATTACCACGTTAATAGTAAACTTTCCTTGCAAGTGCCCCCCTCCCCCTCACAGGTTAAGTCTGAGCAAGAGTGAAGTGACCTTGCACGGTCCTAGAAACAGAGTGGAAAATGTCCCCTCCAGGGGCCTGGGTGCCTTACATGGGGAAGTAGCTTTCCATTAACCCCACTGGCGCCAGAGGAGCGGAAAAGGCGGAGAACACACAGACAGTGCAGCGGCCAGACAGCACACAGCCGCTCCCTCCCACAGGTCACTCAGAGGACACCCTCCGGGCCTGCCTCGGGCACATGCACCCAGTTCACTCCTGCACCCTGACACCAGACAGGTGAGGCCTGGTGGTGGTGGGGGGACACCTCCAGCTGCCTAGGACCTGGGTTACTGCGACACAGGGGAGGCAGCACCAGCATCCCACTCAGCTCACTCCACCACACACTTTCCCAGAGTCCAAATCACCAATTACGTTCACTTAAAAGCGTTTTAAAGATCAGTTCATCGACCACAAGTCAGCTGTCATGGGGGGACCCCCGGTTACTGGGGAATAAACTACGGAAAGCAACTCTGTGCCCCGACTCTTTACTCGTCTGTCCTGGAGTCCCCTTCAGGACTCCTCCTGGCTCCTGGAATATCTGGGAATAGTTTCTTAACCAGGGGAGAGAGGAACAGGAATGCCACCATGCCTGGGGCGGGTGACTCAACGCGGTCAAGCAAACACGGGAATGCCGGTTGGGGTAGGAGGGGCCCTGGGATCCCATAGCCCTTTCCGGGCCTGGGCTGGCCGGCCTGCTGGGCGGGACCGGGCGGTCAGGACCTGGGCGGTGAACCCCTGGCAAAGCACCGGGGCCCAGGCACTGCTGAGCCCGAGCCCAGACGCAGTGCGGGGAGGGAGCGCCCCTCAGGAAGGCTCCAGAGCTGCGTTCAGCGGAAGCTGGAATTCCCCCCTCGGGAGGCCGACACGTCCACAGGTTCCAGCGGAGGAAGCCCTGGCCCAAGGCTTCACCCGAGACCCTCCAGCGGGAGACCAAGCTCCCGAGGGGCTATTCAGGCGATCGAAAGAGGAAAAACAGAAACCCCAAAGCACCTTCTAGTGAGTTCCAGCGCCCAGTGGAGGGGCTGGCCCCGTTGAAGCGCCGCTCTGCCACGAGCGCTGCCGCGTCCCCACTGACCTGATTGCCAACCCTGCGGGCAAGCGCGGCCCTCCCGACCCGACACCGACCCCCAGGACCCCAGCCCCTCCCCCGCGGCCTTCCGCCCTTTCCGCTGAACCCCCTGGTCTGGGGACCCCTGTCCGTAGGACCCCCTTCCTACCTCCGGGCCAGCCCCGCGGACCCCGGACTCCAGCACTCCCCGCCTCCAGCCTCCAGCCGTCCGCCCCCGGCCCGGGGAAGCCTCGCCCGCGCTCCCCCCGCGCCCGAAACCGCGAGCGGAAGAGCGGCGAGACCGCGGCGGCCACAGCTTCCTTCCCGTTTCGTGGCTGACTGCGCCCCGGGGACGAGCAGAGGAACCGGCCCCCGCGCCCGCAGAACGCCGCGCTCACGCACCGCCGAGGGGTCGTCCGGCCGGGAGAGTCCCCAGCTGCCACCGCTCCCGCCGCTCCCGAAGATCCAAAGGCTCCCAGGCGCCGCTCCACTTCCGGTTCCGCGGACGGGGGCGGGGCGCCATCCGGGTCCCGGCGAGGCCCCGCCCCCGCCCCGCACGCCTCGCCCATCCCCGGGGCCGGCAGCGACGGGAGCGGGGGAACCTGCAGCGACGGGAGCGGGGAGCCTGCGGGCAGCCTGCGTGGCGCGGTTCCTGGCAGCCTCCCCGCCCCTGCGGCGCGGGCAGCACGCGCCGCGGGCGCCGGCCGAGCTCTGCTCGGTGCGAGCGTGCCAAGCACTCCCTTGGCTGTGAAGTGCCTACACGTGCACAGCCAACTTCCGGGGCGCCCACCCTGCGCAGACGATCGGAGACGAAGCTCCAGATTCAGAGCGCTGCGCCGGGTGAGAATGGGGAAAAGGGCCAGACCTGAGGTCAGTGTAAGTGCCCTGGGCGTGGAGGACTTACAGCGATTGTGACCGCCAGGTAGCTGAGGGGACGAGCATCTTCATCACCCATCCGTCCACCTCCCATTCATCAGCCACACATTCATCCATCCACCTTCCATTCATCCGGCCAGCCATCCCCCACACATCCGGCCTCCATTTATCCACTATCTCTTTCATCCATGAATCATCCCTCCGTCCACCCATCCGGAGAAGGACAAGTACGTGTCAGGGAGAGGGGTCAGGAGGACAGCAATGGGCCTTGCCCTTCCGGACCTTCCACCTTGTAGGGGATTCAGGTGAGAATCACAGATTGCATAATCAGGGAACAAGATAAATGCTGTGAGGAAGCCAAAGATGCCGTGAGATTACACTGGGGAGAAGGTGGGACCTGAACTTGCTCAGGAGATCAATAAGGTCTCTTTGAGCTACTAAATTAACATTTGCCTCCAGATCAGAAGGCCAAAGGAGAGTGCGCTAGTCAGGAGGGAAGATGTTCAGGCAGGAAGGGTCTTGCTGCGGGGAAAGGTCAGTGTAGCTGAAGTACTACAGGGCGCCGGGCCAGGCCGTGCCAAGGCTGGCAGTGCACAGCAAGGACCTTAAAGAACTGGGGCCCTGGCTGGTGTGGCTCAGTGGATTGAGTGCGGGGCTATGAACCGCAAGGTCGCTGGTTCGATTCCAAATCAAGGAAGTTGGGCACAGGCCTGGGTTTGCCGGCCAGGTCCTCAGTTTGGGGCATATGTAAGAGGCAGTTGACTGATGTGTCTGTCTCTCACAGATGAATGTTTCTCTCCCTCCCTTCCCCTTCCTCTAAAGATAAATAAATAAAATCTTTTCAGAAGTAAAAAGAAATGGGAAGTCCTTGGAGGAAGTTAAACGGAGGAGAGACACCATAAAGTGGCAATTTTCCACCAGGGTGCCCCAAGAATTTCTGAAACCGGCAGTACCTGACTACTTAGGGGCACTGACCTCTTTTCCCTTAGGTTGTCAATAAGAAAATGACAACGGCCAGCACAAGAGCCGCCCAGTGTGAATGAATCAAAATCATACCTATTTTTTTTGTCAGGTTGGCAAAAAATAGAATATATGTTGTGGTGTGCCGCAGAATTTTAGTAACTTGTGTGTGCCAGGAGATGAGCAAGGTTGAAAGTCACCGCCATACAGTGTGTGTTGTAAAGAGAGCCCTCTGGCGGCTGTGTGGGGAATGGCTGCCAGCAGGGCCCCAAGGAGACCAGGACAAACTGAACTGGCAAGCTGGTGGTAACAGTAAGATGGACAGAGGCTTGTGGACACAAGACATTTAGACACTTAAGTCGTCACGCTTAAGAGTGGACTGGGGCCCTGGCTGGGCAGCTCAGTGGGTTGGAGCGTTGTCCCCAATGTGCCAAGGTTGTGGGTTCCATCCCTGGTCAGGGCACATAAAGAATCAACCAGTGAGTGCATCTACAGTAAGTGGAACATCAAATCAGTCTCTACCCTGCCTTCCTCTCTCTCTAAAAATCAATCAATAAAAAGTTTTTTAGCCCTGGCTGCTGTGGATCAGTGGATTGAGCGCTGGCCTGCAGACCAAAAGGCAGGCGGGCGGGTGCTTTGATTCCTGGTGAGCGCACATGCCTGGGCCAGGTCCCCACTAGGGGGCGCAGGAGAGGCAACCATACATCCACGTTTCTCTCCCTCCCTTCCCCTCTCTCTAAAAAATAAATATCATCTTTAAACAAAAATTTAAAAAAAAAGAATGGACTGGGGGTATTAGGTGGGGAAGATGTCAGGTGTGAAAGGATCATTATTTTTAACATAAAGTCACGATTTTCATACTCATACAAGATGAACACACGTCAAAGATTTGTTTAACTTAATGAATGAAGCAATAAGGTGTTATAACTTGTTCAAGGGAGAAGTCAAAGGAATGCTGAAGCGAATTTGCAAAAACTGGTCTATCCGTAGGGCAAGAGCCAATTGCACGGCAGGAGACACAGATAATTTGCATCTCCATGGACGCCAATTATCTGCATAGCTGTCTGCCTGCTGCCGGTTAACTGGCCCCTGTACAGACGCATGAAATAGTCCAGGCAAAAGCACACGTCCCGTAGAAGCAGCTGATTATCAGAGGCCCAGGGTTCTGTGGACAGAATGTCCAAAAATCACTTACCATCCTAAAGTCCGAGACATTCCCTCACAAAAGGACACCTCCCAGCATCTGAGTAGATGCGTGGACAAGGACCTGGGGGTGGCACTCAGATGGACTGGAGAGAGTTAGAGGTTTGGGCGTGGTCCCTGTGAGGGGCCTGTGGCACCTTAAGGTGAGGTGCTAGAAGTCATGCGGGAGAGAGGGCTTTGCAGGTGGGGCTCTAAGCTGAGCGGGATGAGGACAGAAGGCAGGGAGGGGGTCCCAGGAAGAGGAAGGGCCCCTCTAGCAAGGCACAGAGGTGGAAAGGAATGGGGTGCGCATCAGGAACAGGTCAAGTTCATCGTTGCTACAGACAGCCATGGTGTGTGTGTCACCAAGCTAGTTGCTTCATGGACCAAGGAAGCCTCCCTTTCTGTGTCATCTCCCATAGGAGACTGCAGGCACCAGGGGGAACAGGAACAGGTGCCAGGTTCACAAAGGCTCTGGAGGCGGAGGCCCTGACAGCAAACCCCAGGCACCGCCTAGGGGCTGTGTGACAATGGACAGTCCCATTGCCTTTCCCTGCTTCAGTCTTCCTCAGTCTCCTCTCTGTGCAGCCGGCACCTGAATCCTGGGGGATCGCATGTTGTTGGAGTGGCCCACGGCCTGGCACACAGCAGTGCCCAAAAAGGACCGGCCCTTCCTTGGCGCTGACAGGAGGAGAAAGCCCATGAGGCAGGCAGCCCGGCAAGGTATCACCCCCTTACCTAAGTACAGACAGAGGTGATCAGAGAGGCTGGGCGCCCCTCCTGAAGCCACACAGCAAGTGGGCGAGACTCCAGCCCTGACCCACACGTGTGGCCTGTGGTCACTCAGTCCTGCTCCCAGGTACCCCACCTTCCCATCCCCCACCTCCAGTCCTACCTGTGCAAGAGCCTCACCTCAGACCCCAAGGTGAAACCTGGAGCCTCAGCCAATCAGCACACTGCATTCCTCTAGCGCTGATTGGCTCAGGAGTGGGCACTTGCTCCAACCGGGCCCAATGGGCCATGAGCTTACCAGAGACAGGAATACGCACCCACACATGCACCTGGCCACCTGTGCCAGGTAGAGGAAGGGAGAAAGCACTTCCCGCTTCCAATGAGTCTCCAATACAAATCCCAAAGCAGATTCTAAAAATTGATATTCAGTTAAAAAGCCAATACCATGGACAATGACAACATGATTTATGAAAGTTGACTTTTATATTGTAGGATGACAATATGATTGTAAAACCCTTGTATGTTTTGACAAGGAAACTTTATAAAATAAAATATGGTCAAAGATGAACAAAACCAGACATTATGGAAAATTTTTTAAAATCTTGCATATGTGCTTTGGGCTGAATTATGTCTTCCCCCTCGCCCCAAATTCATATGTTGAAGCTCTAGTGCCGGCATGCTTTGGCGGGGCGGGGCCTTCGGGTGGTGATTAGGTTCAGGTGAGGTCAGGAGTGTGGCGCCCTGGTGCTGGGATTTGTGCCCTTGTAGAGACACCAGAGAGCTTGTGTCCCTCTCCATGGGCAGGCACAGCGAGAAGGCAGCTGTCTGCAAGCCAGGAACCACGCCCTCAGGAGGGAGCCAGATCGGCCAGCTCCCTTGATCTGGGACTCCTCAACCTCCAGACCGTGAGAAATAAATCCCTGTTGTTTAAGCCACCTCATCTGTAGTATTTTATTACGGCAGCCTGAGCTGACTAATACAATATGAGAAACGTGGTTATTGCCCTGGCTGGTGAGGCTCAGCCGATTGAGCTCTGAACTGAGAACTGAGAGGTCGCCGGTTGGATTCCCAGTCAGGGCACATCTCTGGGTTGCAGGCCAGGTCCCCAGTTGGGCGTGTGCGAGAGGTAGCTAATCGATGTTTCTCACACTGATGTTTCTCTCCCTCTCTTTCTCCTTCCCATACCCCTCTCTAAAGTAAAAAATAAAATCTTTATTTATTTATTTTTTAAATATTTATTTATTTATTTTAGAGAGAGGAGAAGAGAGAAAGAGAAACATCAATGTGTGTGGTTGCCTCTCACATGGGCCCTACTGGGGACAGAAGTCTTCGGAACCAGTGACCCTTTGGTTTGCAGCCTGCGCTCGATTCACTGAGCTACTCCAGCCAGGGCAAAATAAAATCTTCAAAAAAAGAAAAATGCAGTTACTGAAATGGAAAACAACAGATAAGGCCAACTCTCGGTGCATGTGGTTAAGGAGGAAACTGATGATTTGGAAGCCATTACCGGGGGATAGCATAGAGTCAGAAACAGATTCAAAGCAATAATAAAAACAAAAAGACAGAGCCTGTAAGTCTCTGGACTCACATGGAAGAGCAACCGAGAGAGTCCCGCCCGGACCTCCAAGAGCAGAGATGAGCGTGAGGTGCAGAAGCGAGTCCGAGGCCACGAAGGACAAGGAACTCCAGCGATCAGAGGAAGGCAGCAGAGTGCAGACCGAAAGTGCTCTCCTTGCCCCGGATGATAAAGGAGCTTCAAAACGCACCTGGAAACATTTCCGTGAAGCTGCAGACTCACCAGGAGAGAGGAGCCATAAAACCTGCCAGAACGATGCCCTGGCTGGTGTGACCCAGAGGATTGGGTGCCTGCCTGCAAATCAAAAGGTCACCGCTTCAGTCCCTCAGTCCCCGGGGAAGGCACAGGCCTGGGGTACGGGCCAGGTCCCCAGTTGGGGGGGTCGGTGAGGCAACCGATCTACCTGTGCCTCACACACCGATGTTTCTCTCCCTCCCTTTCCCTCTCTCTAAAAATAAATAAATAAATAAGCAAGCCACCAGAATGGTTTGCAAAAGGACAATGAGCCTGACTACAGACCTGCCCTCCGGCCCACAGGCCACCAGAAGACAGTGGACCAGCATCACTGATGTGACGACAGAATACAGCTGCCAGCCTGCCATGCGGTGAACAGTGATCCCAGCAGCTCCTCATAGGGGGTTGTAATGACAGCCCTTGTCACGAACCGTCTCAGAACGTGTCTGTGCTGGAGACAGGGCCTTCGCAGAGGTCATCACGGTTAAATCAGGTTATAAGGGCGAGGCCCTGGTCCGACAGCGCTGGGCGTCCTTATTAGAAGAGGAAGAGGCACAGGGAGGTGTCCAGACAGGAAAAAGGCCACGTGAGGACACGTGAAGGAGAAGAGAGCCATCTGCCAGCCGGGAGCAGTGGCCTCAGGAGAAACTGGCCCTGTAGGCACCTTGACCTTGGGAGTTCCAGCCCCCAGGACTGTGAAGAAATAAATGTCACAGTGCTTTGTGGTGGCAGAATGAGCCATGGCCACGCCTCTGGTATGTGACTGTTGTGGTCAGGTGAGGCTCCTGTAACAGAGTACCACCAACTGAGTAGCTTTTTATTTTTATTTTTTATTTGTTTTTTTGGGAGAGGGGAAAGGAGGGAGAAAGAGGGAGAGAAACATCAATGTGTGGTTGCCTCTCGTGCCCCCCACCAGGGACAACCCACAGCCCAGGCAAGTGCCCTGACTGGGAACTGAACTGGGGACCCTTCGGTTCGCAGGCCACGGCTCAGTCCATGGAGCCTCACTAGCCAGGGCCTGACCGGTTATTTTAAAGCAGATCCCAGCCCTGGCCATGTGGTTCAGTTGGTTAGAGTGTTGTCCCATAAACCAAAAGGTCGCAGGTTCGATTCCCAGTCAGGGCAGATGCCTTGGTTGCAGGTCTGGTCCCCAGTCGGGGTGCACGTGAGAGGCAACCAGTGGGTGTTTCTCTCTCACATCAATGTTTCTCTTCCTCACTCTCTCTCTCTCTCTCCCTTCCCCTCTCTCTAAAATCAGTGAGCATGACTTCAGGGCAGGGGATAAAAACAAAAAAGACAAAGCAAATCCCAGAGGTAGCTTCGGTCCCCAGTTCCCCATGTGCCTGCCCTTTCTGCTGTGGCCATAGTGGGCGCCTTGGCCCATCAATCCGCGTACACTGTCCACAGCCTTCCCCACAGAAACAGTGGACGTGGGTTATTTGACCGACAACTTTGACTCTGCTGTGGGGAGGGTGGAAGAGGGAGGGGGAGGGGGAGGGGCAGGAGTGCTAAAAGCCTCGTCCACCCCGAGAAGCCAGCAGGCCGCAGCTGAAGCGGATGAACAGAGAGGCCACACTAAGCGCATGTGACAGCATCGGGATGCACGTGGAACAAACCTGAAAGCCGCCCCTCTCCCCTGCCCCACCCCCCAAGAACGGGGAGAGAAGGCCGCAGGTGCAGGGCGGGGCCCTGGCGCTCCAGGTCACGTGGTGCACGCCTCCGCACTCGACTGGCCGATCCACGACAGCATCCTTCAGCCCTCTTGGTCGCGCCAGGCTGCCGTTCCAGTTACATCGCTTTTAATTAATTAAAAACATAAAGAAGTTTACTTACATTGACTTTATTTTTTATTAAAAATGTTAAGTTGCTTTTATTTGCATTGAGAACATTTTGTCTTGCCTGAGGACAAGGATAACAGTTTCAAGCCCGGAAGTCACGGCTGCCACCTGTCCCTCGCTGAGAGTAAGAGGACTTCGTTCTGTCGGCTTCAGAAGCCCGAGGGCCAGGCCGTGTACTGGGCGGGTGCCCAGGCACTGGGGCGGATTCGCACCGCTGTGCCCGGCGCCGGCCGCTCTTCAACGCAGACACGCTGTCTGCCGCACTGGGACAAAGCCCTCGGCCGCCAGGCTGTGGTGCAGGCCTCCCCAAAGCCAGTGCCCCCACTGCTCTGCGGCCTCCAGCGCACCGCGGGGACACAGGGGACATTCCTGGTGCAGCCTTGCTGGGCAGAATCGGCTTCCTCTGTCTCCCCCGTCTCCCCAGCCCTCAGAAGGCTGGGTCTGCAGTGAGCGACTGTGAGGTTGCTTCCTAACCCAGCAGCCCGGCACCACCACCATTAGCCAGTGGATGCTCTGTACACTTGCGTGTGGTCAACTGTCCCCGAACTCAAGCCCGTTGCCCGCCAAGGGGCATTTTACTTAAAGCGTCCTTCACTTTCCCCTGGGTTGTCCTCTGCCCCAAGTCACGGCGGCACTGCAGACAGGCCTGGGCCAGGCCTGATGCCAGATCCCGGCACAGGCCATCAGTGCCTCCCTGCTCTGGGCCCAGTGTCCTTTGTGTGACATTGGGTGTCCTGCTCACAGGACAGGGTGCGTCCCTCGGAGAAAGTGCCTCTTCTACCCGCCCTGGCATCTCCAGAGGAAGAGCGTGAAGGTGCAGTGGCCTGAACGCCAGCCCCACAAAGCTGTCTCCATCTAGATCTGTGGAACCCGGGGATGTGACTTTATTTGGAAAGGGGGGGTCTTTGCAGATGCAACTAAAGATGTTGAGATGCGATTGTCCTGGATGGCCTGGGTGGACCAATGACAGGTGTTCTTATGAGACAAGGGACAAGACACACCAAGGACAGATCACACGAAGACAGAGGCGGAGACTGGAGGGACGTAGCCACCATCTAAAGCTAGAGAGGGCACGGATGGCCCCTCCCCAGAGCCTCTGAGGAGGGGGGCCAACCCTGCCTTGTCCCCACAGCGTGAGACCATGGTGGGCGGGCCAGGTGCACTGACAACAGGCCCTGCAAAGGTGCCCAGGGTCAAGGACACAAATGAGCAAAATCCACAGCTGCTCAGTCTCACCAAGGAGTCGGCTAAGGAAGCAAGGGTCTGCGGTACTCAGAAACACAGACGTGTTGGTAGTCCGAACAGCAGCAGAAGCCACAGGTGGGTATCCGCCCTCCTGTCTGCCAAGGACACGAGACCCGTGCCTGGCCCACCCCTGGACGGAGACAGGACTTAGGGAGCAGAGACCGAAGAACAGAACCCAAACCCCACAATTTCTTAAAAAGGGATGATGTGAAGCTGGAGCAGAAAAACCTCAGGAGAGCAACCCTGCGGCTGAAGAGCCTGAACAGGGGCTTTCGTGACGGGAGGGGTGACCCCACACGGGCCCCGGACGGGTAACGAGACGAGCAGACCTGCAAGGGATGGCTAGCAAGTGTCCCCAGACAAGCAAAACTTTGGGACATTTTCCCATCTTTGGGTTTTTCTCAATGGACTTTTTAAAAGCGTAAGCGGAGTCCTAAAATCAAGTTCTAAGGAAGCGCCTGCATGTTAACACAATGATGACGTGTTTCCAGAAGCTGTGGGATACCCCAGGCTGGCAAAACCAAGCGTCAGGGGAAAGGCCAGGAAGCACTCTGAGGCTTTCAATCTCACCCCCACCCTAGCCCCAAGAACCGGGAGATGCCCCAAGTGAGGCGGCCCCCTGCTTTGAACCGGAAGCCAAACAAGCGCAGGGGCCAGAGAGGAAAGCGCCTAGTTCCCTGAGGGCGGAGCCCCGACAGAAACGAGCCGGAACCTGTCAGTCACGTAAAGCAAATCTGCATCACTTGGCAGAAGAGTCCAGCAGCCCTGGAGGGACAGACGGGAGCCCGAAACTGAGGTGACCAGAGCAGCACCCACCCAACACAGCCCTGGGAGGCGGGGATGTCAGCCACCAGCTTTGTGTGCCCCCAGACCCGAAGATGCGCTGGGGAGGGATACAGTGACCAGTCGGCTAAAGCGTCAGCGGCCCCCCGCACCGCCCATCCTGCCACCCACAGTGCCTGGCGCCCCACCTGGAGCCAGCCTGCAGCCCTGCCATGGGGGTGGGCCACAGGGCATGCTCCCTCCCTGCTGCCATGCTGCACGGGCACGTGACTCGGGAACTGCTTTGTACCATCAAAGCAGCAAGCTCCCTGGCTCCCAGTGACCACATATCGGGAAGGACACAGCTTTGGTGCCACCCTGGGATCGTGCAGTGGGGAGGGGAGAAGTGTGCATACATTCTCTCCTGTCTTCTCGGCCACCGAGAGCTGCCCTCACCTGTCCGTTTGTGGACGGTGGCCCGTGTTAGGGCCAGGCTCCCTCGAGGACCGATGAGACCACTTCTGGGCCTCCAGAGCTGGGGGCAGGGACCACCTGGCCTTCCTGTGGATGACACCAGACCCTACTTTCACCCTCCACCTTTCTTATCCTACCAACTGGGTTCCATCACGGGATTCCTCCTGGGGACAGGGCGTCTGCGCATCAGCACCGGCCCACAGCGGGTGGCCGCTCACGGTGTGGTGACAGCTGGCTCTGGTCTGTGAGTGGCAGTGGGAAACTCCTCAGTACTTTATTGAACAAAAGCAATAAATAACACTGTGGTAAAAAGGGCCTGAGAGTAGGCTGTACACACTTCGTTACAGAATCAGGAAGTTCACAAAAGATTAATAGAAAAACAGAGGTGACGGTGAATTGTACAAGCCCCCAGAAGCGGAAAGCACATGTGAAGACACGTGCCCCTGTCTGTCCCCGTCGTGGCTGCGTGAGGACAAAGGCACCGTGCTCTGCACGCTGCCCCGTTGGCTGTTCAACTCGCCGCTTAGAAAGTAAAAGTGCCACCTGGCCACCTGGACCGTCCCAAACGGCTACATCATAAAATCTAAAAACGTATGACTGGGTCCGTCCTTTAAACATGTTTGCAGACAAATGTAAAAAGATGATTTAAGAAAAGTAAGGCCTTTATTATTCTCAGGATCTCGTGAGTCCTCTCTGTGCCCGAGGCCTGTGCGCTGACCATGCGTCCCTGGGGCTGGTCCTCATGCAGGGGTCTCGGGGGAGAGCGGAGGCCGCAGGCTCCCCCACCTGCTGCTCCCCATCTGGCTGAGAGCTACCCCGGCTCGTGGCTTCAGCCCGTCACCGATGCCAGCCCCGCCAGGCTGCAGAGACGGGCCGCTGGGAGCGAGCCGGGCCTAGGGCTGGTCCTGGCGTCCTGGTAACGCCTTCCCAGTCCAGATGAGAAGCTGGCCTCTGACACCAGATGTGTTCGCGCTGCAGGGAAAGCATCTCTTGACGGGAAGCAGGGTAAGGTCAGTCTCAGAGTACAGCAGCAACTGCTGGGAGCCAGGCCTGCACGCTTCAGAACGGCCGTCGTGTGGCGAGGCGCCATTCTGAAAGCGTGACACCCTGGGTCGGGGTGACTGTATAAACGCGGTAAAATCCTTGGCTCTGTCGTGGTTTATTATTAAAAAATTAAACGATAATTACAATAAATGCATAATTTACAAAAGCCCTATATTTGTCCATAGGATTTATACATACAAGCGTTACAGTACATTCATCTGAAAGACTAAAATTAGACATTAAGAACATGAACTGATTTGAAAGGATATTTATAGCCTGGATATACATGAAAAAGTAAGTAACTATATAAATGAAGGCATAAGTTTACATAAATATAAGAAACATTAAATTCTAAAATATCTTCTTTACGAGAGTCATGAATTTCTCACTAATTAAAAACTCTGTAATAAAATATCTCAGGGTCCATATAACAAGTGTGAGCAGGTTGCAGATCCGCCAAGCTCTGGGACGCCATCCTGGCAGGGCCGCGCCGCGTCACCTGTAGAAGTAGTGTGGGTAAACTAGAAGAAAACAGAGGCCCGTGTGAGCCCGCCGCCAGCAGGTGTGGCCCTCCAGCGTCCCACCCCGGCGCACACGCACACACGCTGCCGCAGTGCTCTGAACAGGCTCACAGAACAGCAAGGGCTGCGCATCCGTGAGGATGCTCCTTGGCTGCCTTCATTTTGTCTCAAAGTCGCCAATTTAGAAGAAAGAGGACAAGTCCCATCAACTGCTCTGGCTGAGGCAGGACAGCAGCTCAGAGCAGCGCCCCTCCAGCCCGCAGGGCGGCAGGGCTTGGGCCTAGGCGCCCCCCCCACCCATCCCCCCGGGCCCCTCAGGAGCTCATCGTGGTGAAGGCGGGGCTGTCACTCGTCTCGCTCGAGACTGTGTATCCGAGCAAAGCCCTTCAGCACTGAGGCTCGGGGATGAAATTGGCACCCCCCATGCGTCCCAGTGCCAAGGGACCAGAGCCTGGAGTTCTGAACGCCTGGCGGCAGCGTCTACCCCTACCCCCAGAAGACATCAGCAGACGCGGGGAAGGAGCCAGCAGTCCAGGTTTAAAGACAAAGTGGGAGCGCACTTTGTCCCCTCAGAAAACGAGGACATGAGGGCCTCTCCAGCTGCCTGCAAGCACACGATGCCACAGTCACCTCAGCAGGTGCACGGTGGCCTGCATGTCTGCATGTCTTAGGTCCCTGGATTAACCGAAGCCAGTGGCGCTGCCTGGCTGCCACGTGCACCCCACGCCGGCTGCAGGGCGACACCACTCTACTCACCCGCCGGGGCCTCAGCAGGAGTACGTCCTGACTGTCGCGGAGTCCAGCCTCTGCGTCCCCGACACACTGCCTGCTGCGACACCCGCGGGAGGGAGCGTGCAAACACAGCATGCAGTTAGTTCTGCCACCACACAAGGCCTGAGCACACGCACGCACACCTACAGAGGGCTCCAAGGGTGCCTCTGAGTGGGACTGGATGAGCCCGAGAAAGAGCACCCAGGTGTCACCAAGCACAGGGTCCCTACGCAGCTCTTCTCTCCTGAGCAGCCTGAGGAGTCACACTAGTTAATTCCTAAAGAGCCATGAGGCGCCCAAAGACATAAGACAATGCACACGACAGCTGCTCATCGTGGTGGCCTGGTTTCTCCGGGAACTGGCCGGGGCCAGCAGAGCAACCGGGCCTTCCTCTCAGCCTCACACACAGGCTGTCAGATCAGATGGCGGTGGGAGTGGTGGTGGTGGTGGTGGTGGTGGTGGTGGTGGTGGTGGTGGTGGTGTGTGTGCGCGTGTGCAAACCCAGGGGTGATGTGAGCGCAGTCAGGAGGGAGGAGGGACCCACCCAGCCCCCCCCACACCTGCTCTCCCCTGGGAGGCTCAGGGGCAGTCTATGGGGCCCCAAGGCTGTGGTTTCAGGGTGAGGGCTAGAGGACAACGGTGAATCCGAGGAGACTGAAGCCCAGCCCCAGTTTCTAGGGGAAACAGCGCGCTCCCCGACTGACTGGCTGAGGTACACGCTGCAGGTGCAGCAGACGTGCCCCAAGGACCCCTTGCGGATCGCACGGAAAAGATGAGTGGCAGGAGCTCGCTGTTCGCAGTTACACTGTCGTGCTCGCCAGGAACACACCCCGCCGGCATCCTGCTCTGCGTCCTGAAAGGACGTGGAGATGGCCAGGGCTGCTGGCAGGAGTGGGCCAGCTCTACGGACCCTTCCGGCTCTGAGAGCCCAGGAGGCCTGCCGCACCTACCCTGCACCCCTATTTAAAGGCCATGGACACAGTCCGCTTTACCAGGTTCGCACCCGAGTTGTCACACGGGGCAGAAGGCGTCTTCCACGTGATACAGTCCCTATACCTTTCTCCGGGAATATATATGCATTTTTATCTTTACCCGAGAACATTTCTTTCGTTGCTTTTAGAGAGAAAGGGAGAGACGTGCGTACAAGAGAGGCACCGACTGGTCGGCTCCTGTATGCGCCCCGACAGGGGATGGAGCTCGCCATCTGGGCATGGGCCGTGACCAGGAGCCAACCTGGAAACTTTCAGCCATGGGACCAACCGAGCTACACTGGCCAGATCTCTAGACACGTTTCCAATCGATCTGCACTCTAATCTGAGCACCGCTGTTAACACTGAGCAGGAGACAGGAGCTGTGGTGAAGGCAGCGGAAACGCAGCTATGTGGGAAACAAGGAGCAGAAGGGTAAGTTACAGATAACGTTTATAGATGCTCCTTACAGGAAAGCTGCTTTTTAAGAGCTACTGGCTTCCCCTCACTAAGCACATCACCGAGCTCTGCCGGAGACGCGGCTTCTGAGTGAGCCCCCGCACGGGCTCCACAGAGACGCAACTCTTCTCTGTGGCTCTCACGGGCGAGGGAGGCCGACCCTCCAAACCACTCACAGGAGGGGCTGATGACAAACGGCAAAACCCTCCCCGGTGCCATTTGTGACCTCCTTGAGCCTACTCCCGAGAGCAGAGTCCCTTGCGACGGAACCTGACCACAGTGGGTGTGCCAGGCCAGACACATGCCAGGAGGGTGACGGGATGGCCTGTTTAACCATCGCTCCAGGCCGGCACCCCCGAAGTGGCAAAGCCGGACCCTGCCTATTGTCAAGTGGGGACAGCCAGAGCCGAGAGGCCTGCGGATAAACCACAGCCAGCTCGGCACCAGCACTGTGTGGTCAAGCCACAGGACTGGCTGCTGCCCAGAGACAACCACCAGGGTTGCTTTTGTGCACGTCTCTGTCCCTGACACAGACTGGCACAGGTAGATCACAGCAGGGACGGAGCCAGGAAGCAAAGGCAGAGCTCCTGGATGTGCGCGCTGTGCTGCCCACGGGAACTTGGCCCCTGTCCCAGTGGTGGGGGATGCTGTGCATCAGGGAAGGGTCAGAGGCCACATACCTATCTCTACAAGGGTGGGGGCCACCCGATGCGCCGAGGAAACAGTGCGGCTGCATCAGTTGGAAGAATAGGAATATTCTGCCAGACAGAACTTAAAAAATCTCTATTATTGTTAAACTTTTATAAACAGAGGTTAGGGTTAATTTTCAAACATTTAAGCCCTGGCATGCAACAGTACTCAAATGCCTCGTAACATGTTAAGCAGGCCATTTTGGATCATGCCGCGCGCTCCAGCAGCCCCCGCTGCCTGTGAGGGGCGGGGCGGCGCGGGGCCCACATACCGTCCAGCTGCATCTTCTTTGGCTGCATGGAGGGCGAGGACAGAGAGGAGGGGACCCGGAAGTTCGCGGGGAGGGTCTCTGCCGAGCCGGCTGCCAAGCCTCGCACGTCCTTCGGTCTAAACTTTTTCCTCCAGGAAGGGGCTCTCCTGAAGCTTTTGTCATCGTCCTGGATCATTGGAGGACAGAGACCAAGTGACCGTGCGGTAGAGGGCAGGAAGGTACAGTCAGGTTAACAGCCCTTTACAATGATGGCCGAACTCATGGCTGCTTCTCTGTCACTTGTCTGCAAACCTGTCTTGAGGCCCCAGGGACCTCCTGACTCCTTGGGGGCTGACGCGGGGCCCGGGTGTGGCACTCAGGGCAGCTCCGACGGGGCGAGAATCGGGGTGGTCCTGGCCACCGGGGCCCCCTCCTCCCCTCCGTCACTGCGCCCCACTTCCCGTCTGGCAAGAACCACCTCCTTGCTGGGAGAGAACGTGGTGTGACTTCTCCAACAGTGACAGTCCAGCTGTAAATAACTGTCTTATGCTGGGACAGAGCCAGCAAGTGCTTCAACCTCAAGTTTTCTTAGCGGCCAGTGAAGAAGAATAAATAACAGCGTAGGAACAAATGAGCCAGCGTTTTGTCGAACAAGAAATGAACGTCTTGGGTTTTTTAACCGGGCTTGTGAAACAGCCTCCCAAAGCACAGGGCCCCGAACTGGGACAGGACAGCCAGCTGTCCCCAATATACAACTGAGAGACGGGACTCTGTTTTCAGGTCACAACCGATATGAAAAACATTTTAGAGGGATATCAAAAGTTAAATAGCAAAAATGAGAAAAACAGAAACAAACCTATCTTACTGAAAACAGTTTAACAGTTCATTTGTTAAAAACATTCAAGAACCAAGCCTAACCTTGTACAGTAAAAACTGTCCCACATGGGGAAGGGCCCCCCGCCAACCCATGCGACTCTCGCAGGGACGACGTAGGGACAACACAGGGATGGGCAGTGAGTTCGGATTCAAAGGGCGTCAGGCCGGAAACTTACTTCATTGAACCGTCGGTCGGTCCCCAGGACCAAAAGGTTGTTGAACTCTCTTTCCAGGACAGCACGAGCCTGAAACCACAAAACAACACCTCGGACTCCGATCTGATCTGCAGGACGTCAACTCATCACATCTGCTCTTTCAACTGGGACTTTAAAAAAACCCTTTAAAAAGCTGCCAGTGCTCTGAGCCAGGGTTTTAATGTGGGGTCCATGAATAGGCTTGAGGGGAAGGGGGCCCGTGATCCCTTGGAAACTGCGTTCAAAAGTGCGCCGTGAGGGCCGGTGCTGACAGGGGTGTGGGGTGGAGGGCAAAGGACATACGCCCTTCTGCCGAAGAAAACCTTTCCTGACTCTGAAATGAACCTGCAAGTCAGAACGAGCAAGCCCAGGAGCAGTCCCCTCCCACGGGAGAACCAGACTGATGCAGTTCTGGTGTGCGTGTGGAACGGCAAGTGTCCCGTTGTCCTGTTTATCGCAGGGCTCTCACACTTGCCACAGAAATGGAGCAAGACCGACAAAAATAATGAAGGACCACGTTCGGCCGGTCTCGGCCGTCACACTACGCACTGGGCACGGAAAGACATGACGAGCTGCCTGGGAGTCGATCCGTCCTGCCCCCGTGCAAACCCCTCACGGAGCATCTCGGCCCGAGAGCCAGGGGACGGCGGGGAGGAGGCGCGGCAGCGTTACCTGGGTGTTCTGCGTGGGGATCTGCAGCAGCAGTGCCAGCACGCTGAAGTCGAAGGTCTCGTCTAAGGCCATGAGCGCGCCGTGCACCCCGCTCTCCAGGAGGTTGTTGGCGTACTCTTTCAGACCGATGGACAGGACCCAGCGAATCACACGGTCATTGCTCCACACGAGCACGTCTGCAAGGGACGGAAACAGCGACACTAGTGACCTCCGGAGGCTGTACTCACCACGCACGCATCCCCTGGAGCACAGGGCAAGGGCTCCCACGTGGACACGGGTCCTTCAGACCCTGGCCACACACGAGCGCAAACGCTCCGGAGGGACGACAGCCACCTACTACCCTGAGACACCGGCATCCTGGCCCACCTCCAGGCTCAGAGGCCTCCCCTCAGCACTCGGTCTTCAGGGGCCCCAGGGCAGCTGTTACATGCATCTGATGTCGAGAGGACAGAGAACGAGGAGGCTCCAGGGAGCGGACGCCAACCGGACAGACAAGGCCTGCACGCCCACCAGGTGCCACACGGCTCACACAGAGGTCACGGAGAGACCTCCCTCCAGCCCCCAGGGCCGGCACCGACGCGCACACCTCACTGAACGTGACACAAGCCTCCCATCTGAGATCTTGAAGCCTTTTTCCCATCTCAGTTTAAAAAGAGAAAAACTTAAAGATATTCTCCAACATACTAGAAATTTGGTGGAAAGGTCTTATGCAAAACGATTATTGCACATTATATTGCAATTACTGCAAATTATTAAACTCACTCTAAAAATCCCTCTAAAATACACAGAGATGACCACCCACCACTTTCAAAGACAGCCCTTGCCCACTGTAAAAACTGGCGCAGGGGGCAGAGCGAGAGCAGAGGAGACAGACTCGCCCACTTGACCTCTGAAGCCTTTTCTGGATACAGGGCACACACAGTGGAAATGTCAGCTCGCAGCTGTGCTCGGGGTTCCCGTGAACTCGCACATGGCCAGTGTCCCTTCCACACCATGTCCCTAAACACAGTTTCAACCTCCCTTTCTTTCTCGGGAAGAGCCGGCGACAGCAGCAGCCCTTCCAGGGCTGTGATGAGGGTCCCATAAACTAACCCGGAACGAAGCAGTGCCCTGGTCTCCCCTCCGCACCCCTCCCCGCCTGCTCCCCTTTGGACAGGCCTCTGCCTTCCTCCCACTCCAGCCTCCAGCCCCACTGATGGGTCCGCTCCACACCGTGCCCTCGACCCAGGAAGCAGAGTCCTCTGCTCGGTTCTGTGCTTCAGTCCTTGGGTCCAAGGCTGGAGCGGCACTCACCCCTCAGTCTGGTGAGCGAGGGAGCAGGCTCTTGCCTGCCCTGCCCTGCTATGCTGACAGCCCCTCTGAGTGACAGGGCGCCTGCAGCCGCACAGCAGGCAAACCTGGGGGCACATGCCTCAGGCCAGCACAAGGGACCAGGCCCCAGCACTCTGGCCGTCCCGTCCTGAGAACTTTAAAGGCCCTGTCTCACCCACCCCCTGAACCACACCATCCCTCCACTTAGAGCCTTTCCTGATTGTGTTTCAAACAGGAAATCACAGAGGCTGCAACCCACTGGGAAGCAGAGAGATGCCGAATCAATTAGACGTAATGTACTAGCCTTTTATTTCGTTCTGGCTTTCTTCTCTTTTTCTTTCCAGTTCTTTTCGGTCATAATTTAACCTTCGTAGGCACATAATTCCACACTGGAAACTGTTTCTGTGTATTAAGAAAATGATAATAATCGTTAAAAACAATCAGCGCAGCCAACAGTCTGCAGCCTCAGCTGCCCAGGAGAGCCACGGCCGGGCGCACCGGTGGAAGCTGTCGACCATCTTGAGCTGCCCACGCAGGTCCTTCTTGGTCAGGTGGTCCAGCATGCGCGCGTCCACCAGGCACTCCATGAAGTAGCTGCGGTACTGCGGGAGGCCCAGGCTGGGCAGCCACTCGTTGCCGATCCACTCGTGGTTCATGTCCCCGTAGGCGAGCGTCTGCTTTCAATGATCGGGGACAGTCAGTTAAGAGGGACCCGTGGGTGGGTGGGTGGGTTGGGGGGGGGGGCGGGGCACAAGAGCAGCTCACACACCCTGAAACTGGGCGTCTAGTCTGGCTTGGTCCCGAAGGCCCCCTAACTTACGGGCAACGCTCTTCTTTGGAACTTCAGAATGGTTTGCTCTGCTACTCACTGCCTTTTCGATTTGCTAGTGAGATCCGACACAAACAGGATCACACGACTAGAGACCTGCACCCGTCTGTGTTCACAGATCTAACCTCCCTACTGCACCGGGACGGCGCTGTGTACCGACCCCCAGCACCTCTCTGGAAGGGTCCGTGCAACAGCGTGACGCCAGAGAGTGACCGCGACTCATGAACAAGTTTGAAGGGTCCATCCGACTCCATCATTAAACACATCTCCAGCTGCTTTTAATTTTGTTTTTAACAAATTTCCTTAGTAAAATGTATTATTATCTGTTAATTTCAAAATCAGCTAAAAGTGTGAATTAAAATAGTTTTAAAAAAAGAGAGAAGAGCAAGAATTGATGGGCTGGAAGGAGGAGCAAACGCCTGGGCCCAGTAGGAAGACCCCAGCCCCCTCTCTCCATGGCCCGTCCCTAAAGGAGAAAGCCCACCCGCCCCTCAGGAAGGATGTGGGAGCCCCCGCAGCACCAGCACCCCAGCCTGATGGACAGTTGGTAGAGCCCCCACACCAGCAGGTGCATAGGGGCTCTCTCCAAGACAGACAAGTCTTTGTAGGTAAAGAGAATGAAATCATACAAATTACGTTCTCTGGCCTCAAAAGAATTAAACTAGAAATCAATAATAAAAAGGTGTTAATAACCCAATTGTCAAAGAAGAAATCCTAAGGGAAATGAGAAAATATATTGAATTAAGTGAGTAAAAATATATTTAAAAGCTAAAGCAGCACCGTGACGGAAACTCACAGCATTAGATACTTATGGCACAAATGAAGAAAGGACACGAATCAACAATCGAGGATTCTACCTTAAAAAACTAGAAAAAAGAGTACATGAGATCCACAGAGCAGCAGGAAGAAAATAAAAGAGCAGACCCAGTGACAGAGAAATCAAAAAAACTGCGAATGAAAGTAAGACCTGGTCTCCCACAGCCATCGACACGATGGCCCACCCTCCACCAGAGCAGCGGGAACAGAGAGGCCGGACTGCCCGCAAGAGGACGGAAGGGCCTGGCCGGGCTGCGCAGGGGCTGGGGCGTCGCCCTCACACACCCAGGCCGTGGGTTCGGACCCAGCCAAGAACTGGCCAATGAATGAGTCAGTGAGTGGGGCAACCAGTCAATGTTTCCCTCTCCTTTTCCCTTCCTCTCTCTGAATTCCATTTTTAAAAAAGGACAGAGAGGGGACACAGGTGCAGACCCTGCAGACCCCGACAGGACAAGGGGAAGCCGGAACTGTAGGCGAGGAGCCGGAGTGGCACGTCTCTGGAAGGACTCCATGAGAGCCACTCAGCAAGCAGCCGGTGGCCTGTGTGCGTCAGAGTGACTCTGTGGTTACAAGCCTCCTCACAGATAGAACCTCACCCCGAGGGGCATCGCTGATGCGGCCGAGCAGACAGTCTCGGAAACCCCGCAATGCTGCACCAGCACCAGAGAGAGAGGGGAAATGCCGTGCACCCACCCCCTCGGCCAGCACGGCCCTGGAATCAAACGCGACAGCGTGGCACGAGAAAACCGCAGACCGACGTCCCTCCCAGACACAGGCGTGAGGTTCCTTACAAAAAGCACAGGCAGATGGAAGAAACGCTGAAAGAGAGCTTCCCTCGGAGCTCAACACTGGTCAGCATGGGAAGCGCAGTGAAGCTCCCCGCACCAGCGGGCAGGAGAGGAAAAGTGCAGCAGCACCTCAGCAAGTGAGGGGGCGCTGGCGAAACCCACCATTCCTTTACAGAGGCCTTCACCTGATGGGGGCGTCTCCCCAGATACAGGGCGGCCCCCACCCCAATGGGAAAGCCCAAGAGCCCCTCCCTCCCCAAGAGGAGGAGCAGAGGGTGGGGGTCAGTCACTCCACCCGTCACAGCCCTGGCACCGGCAGAGCTCCCGGCCCCCGGTGCATGGCGAGGGACAGCGAGCAGGCCTGCGGCCCGCGAGGAACGATGAGCCGGCCGACAGCAGCCGGCAGAACCGCCACGGGCGCTGCAGGACCCAGATCAGCACGGGAAACGAGCTGTGTCTCCAAACACCAGAAATGGACTGGAAACCGAAGTTCTCGAGGCACCGTTTGCAATGCCGTCAAAAACCAGGAGCGCCTCAGGGGTGAACCTAACAGAATCCGTGTAAGCTCCACCCACAGAAGGAGAGAAGAGTAGGTGGCGTGCATGCGCGCACACAGCAAGGACCGTGTCACCCGCGGGCCGAGGCGACTCGGCCACACTCCCAGGAATCTGTGTGTCTCGGAACCCGCGGAAGCGCCAGCACACCCTGCCTGGAAAGCGCCGTCTCTCACCATACTCACCGCCCCAACGGCCACAAGGGAGGGCAGCTCAGCCTCCAACAAGGACACCCAAACTCACAGGAAGAAGCAGTCTCCCGGTCTGCTCTATGCAGCCACGGCTCGGGGACACAGTGAACACTGCAGGACAGCGTCACAGTGCCGTGTTTTTTGGCCTGTCAGGCTCGCTCTCATCCCACAGGCCGGGCACTTAGAGCGAGAACATCTAGTACTGCTTTCTCAAATGCACTACATGTTCTTAAATGCACACAAAACGCAAAGACGTTTCTAAACAGAAAACTCCCTGGGGCAGAGCCCGCTTCACGCACGTCTACTCACTCTCTCCTCTCCGCACACTTCTCCGCAGTCGGTAACGGGAGCTCCGGGGAGGGCCGGGCCGCCTCAGGGAGACCAGGTCCCCGGGGTGCAGCCCAGCTCCTCGGCAGCACGCATGGCAGGGCTCTCACAGTCAGAGACCCACAGGTGACAGCAAACAGCTGCAGCCAAGGGCCTGTGCTTCCACCGTGAAGTGACACGGACTCAGTGCAGTGTGCTGAATTCTGTAAACTGGGGGACGCTGGCAGGGACCATGGCTGTCCAGTCCACAGCCACGCTTCTGGCAAGCAATGGTCTTGCGGACACACTCTGAAGCTACCCACTGACCAAAGTGTCGGTGACTCTGACCACACCTTGCTGTGTTCCTCCCCCAGGCCCAAGGGCACCTCGAACTTGCCCCTGGCCCCAGAGCAGGCCACTGGGGCAGCACAGGAAGGACGGCCGCACCCGGCAGTGGCAGGTACCAGGGGGCCTCTGCACCTTCCTCTGTGCTGGGAGCTGAGCTGCCCCCACTCATACCAAGACTGACTGCTGGCCGACCTGACGTCCCTGGCTCGGCTCGCTCTCGCTCAGGTGTCCACGGCAAGAGCAAAGGCTCGGCCACTTCCCAGTGCACTCCAGGCCTCTGATGGGTGGGTCCCACAGAGAAGGGACAAGGCTCTGCTCCGCAGTGTGACAGGCTGGCCCATGAGTGTCCATGAGTGTGCCTTTCTAACTCACTGACGGCCATGCCTGGCCCTGTGGGGGACACTGACTGGCGCAAATGGCTAACGGGGACATTTATCTGGAGCGGCCATGCAGAAACGAGGGGATGCAGGGGCTCAGAGAGTCACGCCTCCCCGCCCCCTCTGCTGAAAGCCGCTTTACTACAAGAGTTCCAAACAAGAGGGAAGCAGGCGTTTCAACCGACAACCTGTGATCAGGAAAGTCCGAATTTAAAATTATTGCTCCTTCACACGTGCCATGAACCTTCAGGCCTGTCCCCCAGGCCTTTAACGAGAGCCTCAGGAAAAACGGCCTGCCCACCGCGTGTGGCCACTGCTGCGCCGCTGAAATGTGCGGCACGTCACAGGCAGTGCTGGGGGCTCACGTGGGAAGCCATGGTCCCCGCAAGGCCGCACGGCAGCGGGGACAAAGCTTCCCGGGCTGGAGGTCTGGGCAGCTGAACGTTCAGGAGGGCGTCAGGCAGAGAGGCTGTTCCCGACGGCCCCCGGGAGGGGGCTCTGCGCTCACGGCGTTGGGACAGCACCTGTCCAACGCCACCGTGGGCAGAGGTGCACCCCCGCACCCACCTGCATTGGAAACGTGCCAGAACACGGTTTTTGGAGTGGCAGCAGACCTTGTACCTAACGGGGCCCCGCTGGGACCGAGATACGCAATCTCAGGAGCTACCAAGGCCCAGGGCTCTGTATGAAGGACTGCCCGGGACGTGTGGCAATCGACGCCCATGAGCGTGAACACCACGGGCCCCACGGGAGATCCGGGAGACGGTCAAAGTTGTCCATGAGGCGCGCGCGGCTCTGAGCCCTGCTCTGACTGACCCTTCACCTCACGGGCGACATTCCGGGTAAGGGAGGGGTTAAAAATGTCAAGGAAAGTAAATTACAAGGTGTCACACTCCAATTCTTTTTGCTGCTGTACATACAGTGAAGAATAGATTACAGAGAGTCTCCAACCTGAGCCCAGCTTCCCTCCTCATCCTCCTGGGTTACGTGGTTAGGATGCAAAAGAACACAACCGTTAGTGCTGGTGAGTGGCGCGCGTATGAGAGACGGCTCCCCGGGCGCCCAAGCCTCATGCACGGCTCATGCACAGCCCAGGCCCCGTTCCGCATGCAGACGCAGGCGCCCCTCGACCAGCATGGCCCCGGGAGGAGCACGCTGGGGTCAGGCCCTCGCAGCGGGGGCTCCACAGGGTCTCTCCTCCGGGAGAAAGAATCCAATCTACTCTACAGGGAGCTGGTCTACCAACTCTGAAAAATCTACAAAAAGACAAAACGCAAACGCTACCGCCCGCACTTAACTAACGCCTAAGGGCATGCTCATCTGGAACAGCTGATGCGAAACGCCATCTCTGGCGCGGCTCCGAGTGGGGACGCCCGTGGGCGGCGAGCCGGCGGGACTGACCGTTTGTGGCGTAGCTGTGAGCGTCTCCATCTCCTCGTGCGTTAGCCAGACATTTCCTGTGGTCTAGGGCGACCCCAGTGACCACGCACATCCAAGGCAAGGGAAGCAGTGACAAACAGAGAGGTGGCAGACACGTAAGCCTCAGGCACCTGACAGCAGCCACTAGAGGCCACCTGTACTTCAGAGGCCCTCACGGAAAATGGCACACTGACCCCCACCCCCGCTCACCCCTCCTGAGCACAGACCCCCTCAGGAGTGCCATGCGGTCAGCGGCACGAGGGGAAGGGCCCATGATTACTGGAATGACTGCCATGCTTACCTCCTGAGGTGTGGGGACAACACAGAGAGGAAATGCATCTTGGCTTCTGAAACCTGACTATCAGCTCAATACACCTACCACGGCCTGAGCCTGCAGAGCGCACCAAGGGCCGGGACGGAAGCCGACTGTGGGAGGGTTGATGGCTCAGTGGACGTCCCAGCGGGAAGGGCCTCTTGGCCTGGACAGCCTCGCCCGGGGTGGGGGGCGGAGAGGCAGGAGCAGGCTGCGCCCTGGGCCTCACAGCCTGCAGGGGCTCCCTTGGGAGGGCTGTGCTCTGTGTCGCTCTCCATTAGGAGCTGCCTGTACTAAGACGCTTTAGGACAACATCGGGGACAGTCCCAGCACCTTCGTCTCTGGGAAGGCCACTCCACCGAATCCGGTGGACAGGGACCAGATGAGCTCCTGTGACAAGAGGCCCGGGGGAAAGCACTGTCTGTGCAGCAGGCAAGGACATGGGGCTGTGGTCCGCCACCAGCAGCCTTTCCCAAAGACACACACATCATGGGACAGACACGGCGTGCTGGGCCCCGAGCGCAGAGCAGTGGGAGTCCGAGGCAGGCCCTGGCCAGCTCCACAGACAGGCCCGTCTGTGGGCTCTGGGTTCCAGCCAAGGATTCCCTCCAGAGTGCACTGAACACAGAGGGGGCCGGAGCCCTCACTTACCTCCCAGGTGACCTCGCGTTCGTTAGGTTAGTTCTCCACCATTCCAACCAGGGGGACCCCGGTTAAGGACTTTGGTGGTCTCCTCATGCCTGCCCACCACATGTGGGCTGCTTCACCCTGAGCTCCCAGCGGCTCCAGCCCCCCAGTGGGAAGCACAGGCCGATGGGCCGCACCAGCCAGCAGAGAAAACACTGGTTAGAACGCAGCTGGGATTTAAGCTCTCCCTTCACTCTTCATGAATTTATGTTTAAGTGTGGCCACCGCCTTTCTGCGTTTTCGGGACCCCTCCTTCTGTGTCCCAGAGCTGCCCAGCAGGCTGGCTGGGCTCTCACCACCCAATCACCACGGGTTCAGAGTTCTCGCCTGTGTGAAGGCGGGGGTTTTGCACGGGAGCCCTGGGGACGCTGAAAGGAGCCAGAGGAGCAACACCAACAAGGCAGAGCGCCTCCCTGGAAGGCGCCCCCACACGTACCGTCCGAGAGGTGGGCGGGGCCGACGGGCTGGTCAGTGACATGATCTCCTGGATGGCCAGCCGCAGCTTCAGCCGGTGCAGTGGGTTGCTGATGCCGATCTCCCGCTGGATCTCCGTGTCCGACAGGGCGGACATGATGGCCCCGCTCTTCACGTTGGCCCGGCACGCGGCCACGTACCAGGCCGGCATCCCCACCCAGAGCTGGGGACAGGAAGCATCAGGGCCGGGTCAGGCTGGGAGCGCAGCACGCCCACACCACACTCTCAGCCCTGGGCGAGAAGAAGGGTACCTCCAGCCAGACGACAACAGTCGGGCCGTCCCACTGCGCGAACGGCAAGCCTTGTCGCCGGGCCTCCTCGAGCAGCTCGTGCCTGCACATGACGCAACATTCAGGTTAGACCCCGCTGCACGCAGACAGAAAACACGCCGACTGAGGGCGGCCCCTCCCCCACTTCCCCACAGCGTGAGCGCGCCTCGTGCCCCTCCCTCCGTCTTCTGCCCCCCCACCTACCGCCCGTTCGCTACACGCCACACCCGCCTGAGGGAGGAGATGCCGACCGACTCCTCGACCTCCGAGGTGGGCGCTCCAGGGAGAGCCGACCCTGCTCCCCTTGGGCGAGGAGGCGGGAGGTGCAGCAGGAAGAGGAAGGGGTGCAGGTCTGACGAGGAGGCTGTGCCCAGGACAGCCTCCCCAGCGTTCGGCCCCACCAGCTCCAAGAGCGAGGCAGGATGCCCACTGTTGTCACGAGCCACGGGCTGATGTGGCAAGCAGGCGATGGACCGGATTTGGGCTGTGTCTACTCTGTTTAGCTACTTACCTCGTCAGTGTTTGCAAAGCCATGACCTTGAGTCGCCTGTGCTTTCAGAAAACTCATACCCCAACCTCTATCCATGAGCCCAGGACAGGCTGGGCTGGAGACGCCCGCGACGCCCACCGCCCCAGGGCAGTAAGCCGGGTGGGTCCCCAGGGCCCCTGCGGGCCTGGCTCTAACATCCCCAAACCCTCAGTCCCCCACGTCCACGTCTCCGGAAGCCACTCTGTCTAGGAAGGAGACTTGACTCGGGGTGGCGCACACGTAATACAGGGTGCAGATGAGGGGTCACAGAACTGTACGCCTGCCACCTATGCAATTTTATCAGCCAGTGTCCCCCCAACAAATTCAGTGAAAGTTGTAAGAAACACCAGCTTCTTCCTGACTCCTGTCACTGGACCCTCACCGCCTTTCAAGGAGAGCAACAGCTGTGTCCTGAGCGGCGCAGGAAGCCCATCGACATGCTACGCTGCCTCAGCACGGTGGCATGCGGGTGAGGAACCCAGAAAACCGCGGTGAAAGGGTCCCTCGTGTTTCTGCTCCACAGCACGCACTTAGGAAGACGGTTCTGTCTACCAAGGCGTAGCCACGTACGAGATCACAGCACGCTCTGTAGAGCTGCTTTCCCTGCCACGCTGTGAACTGAGACTGTCTCTTTTTCGTGTGAGAAGCCCAGCAGGGATGGTGGGACTGAGCGGGGTACAGGTCCGTGGACCCCGCGTGCCAGGACAGCCCTGATCACTTCAAGTTCCTAGGTCATTTTCAGTCAGTCGCTTCCTGTAGCAGGTTCTGGGGAACACAGCACTGAATTGTTTACTTTTAAAGATGCGAATCGGGCCTGTGAGATATTTAAACAGCATTAGACTCTCCTTCAGACTCCAAAGGCCACCCAACGGTTAAAACTCCAAACATCTCACACACAATTTCCAGTGTTTCTTAAGTCAGCCTTAGGTTTCCTGGGAATAAGAAACATTGTAACTACCTCGCAACAATTCCACCAAGAAATGTAACAAATGTCTTAAGAGCTCAAGTAGCACATTTTTAAAATAGCCAAACTTTTCCAATCAGAACAAGCAAAGCTACTCACACAGAGAACAGAGAGAGCCCTCCGGCCACGACCACGGTGCGGGGCTGTTCTTCTGGGCCCCGGGACGGGGCCCGCTGGTGGCGGGGGTGCGCCGGCTGGGTGGGACAAAGGTCCACGGGCTCACCGGAATGCTACTCTGTGTCCTGAGGACACATTCTCCTCAAAGACGGCAGCTGTACCTTCCGGGGACACTGTCAAGCCCTTCGGGCCACAGGGGCAACACCAGGAAGGTGCTGAGTCCTGACCAGCCAACCTGGCCGGGGGCTTTCGGACACCCCCGCACTCTGAGGTGCACGAAGTAGCAATGGGGTCCCACACCTCTCCAGAGACTTCCCTTTTTAAGTGAAGGGCTTATTCCCTGTCAAGAAGAACTACAGCCTTAAAGATCGTCCTTTCATTCCCTGAGTGGACACCGGCGTGAACCGTCCTGACTTCACCTGCAGTGGTCATTCCTGTTTAAAAAAAGCCTTTGCTGGTGCAGACCTCCTTCTGCATCTCTACAGAGGCCTGGGTCCTGATGAACCTGTGCTGAGGCGCTGGGGGCGAGTCACCAGTGGGCAGGTCGAGACCTCAGCTGGGCAGCTGCTCTGCTGTCTGCTGGTTTCCTGGCCCCACCAGGCCAGTCCCTGGTCTAGAAGAGCCAAACAGGAACCTGGCCCAGGGCTGTCACCCCTTCCTCTCTGGGGGTGACCATTCCCAGGCCCCTGTGCCGCTGGAGGGAAGGGGACCTGGAGAGGCCACAGGCCTGCTCCAGTCCCACCCTGCCTGTGACTCAGGTTCACAAATGTCCTTTTCTCGCCTCGTCCAGGAGCTGTGTTTCTTCTGCTCGCCCCTGAGAGCAGCCCCACACAGGCAGCCGACACCCTAATCTGCAACGGGCATAGACAGAGTGACTACACTGGATGTGCCAGCTTGCCTGATGACCAATCACTTTCTGATGGCCACCAGAACACCCATCCCTCTGCTTTCAACATCCTCAGAACCCGTTAGGACAGACTGTAACCTGCGACAACAGATGCACAGGAAGGAGAGCCCCTCACATGTCAATGCTGGGAATTACAAGACCTCATCTGGCCGCTCGCTGCACACCTAACGGGGGAGAGCAAAGGGGCGGGCTCCACTCGCTGCACACCTAATGGGGGAGAGCAAAGGGGTGGGTTCCACTCGCCGCACACCTAACAGGGGGGAGAGCAAAGGGGCGGGCTCCACTCGCTGCACACCTAATGGGGGAGAGCAAAGGGTTGGGCTCCGAATGCCCAGGCATCTCTCGCACTGCCTCTGTCCCACGGAACCTGATCTTTGAGCCCAGGTCCTGTGGAATGAGGCACACACTGCTGGCCCAGACCCCAAGACCCAGGAGAGATGGGACTCATCTGCATTGCCCCGGTCTCTTTCCCCTGTGACAGACGGCACCGCCTGCCACTGCTGCCCCCTCTGATGACCTGTGGCCTCAGTTTCCAGAGGGGCTGCCTCCTCGTGGAGCAGGATGGGCGGGGACAGTGCGGGGCTGCTGAGCCAGTCTCCTCAGGGACCAAGTCTTGACCCAGGGAAGACTGGGAAGGGCCTGCTCCAGCAGTCCACCGGTGTGCTCGCTGCCTGGCCTTAACACCAGCCTCAGGGGAGGGGACATTTGGAAGCAGGCCCACGCATGAGAGGAGGGCCACACCGTCTGAATAAGGACGTGCGCTTCATAACTGGGACGACAACACAAGGGTCAAGTTGTTCTTCACACCAAGAGGCTCCGGTGAGCCTTGGCTGGTCCTGCACCATGAAGGGGTGCTGCCCCAACAGCAGACCCCACCTCCAGTCCCTGAGGACCGTGTATGCCACCCAGGGGCCCTGGATGCGCTCCTGGGCTCAGCTGCGCCAGCATGCTCTGCAGTTGGAGAGCACGGGGCAGAGCGGAGGAGCAGCCAGAGCACACCCAGGACCCAGCACACGCCCAGCACAGCAGACCCGGACAAGCTGGCAGTCTGTGCACTGGCCGGTCCCGTAGAGCGAGCAGAAAGAGGGCGGAGAGCACAGGTTACACGGACAGACTGCGCTTGCAGGGCCGGGCGGCTGGCAGTGTGCGGAGCACTAGTGGGGCCTCAAGTCCTGAAGGGTCCACCCCCGACGCTCCCTCAGAACGTCCACCACCAGCGGGGCCACCACGCCCTTCCAGGTTCTTAACGATTCTCTGTCAAGAATGCATTTGGCTGTGTAGCTTTAGCCGTTAAAGGCACACCTTTGAGGTAAACGAGGAATTAGTAAGGCTATTTCTAAAAAACATATTCTGATTCCTACGTCTGCCATAGTGTTCTTTTTCTGAACAATGCAAACTTTCCCCCATTTATAAATGGAGCGTTTTTCCTGGAGTCAATTTTACCTCTGGTTCACTGATAAAACAAGCTAAACCACCCACTCCGCCCAGATGACGAGCCCTCGCACCCTGAGCCTGTTGTGACCCCAGCACACTCGAGAGGCTGCCAAGCGCGAGCAGAGCTCAGAGAGGACCCACCCTCAGACATTCAGCGACAGCTACGGTGGCCCAGTTAGACGTGCAGAGCCACTGCTACCAGCGCAGACGTCACAGCTCCAGACAACCCCACCCACCCGTTTGTGCATGTGCACACGCACGCACACGCAGGCCCAAGTGTGAAACTTAACCACACACGGGGGCAGATAACTCTTTACACAGCCCAGCACCACGCTTGCCACCTGAGAGTTACAAAATAAACGCAGAGAACAAAACGAGACATCCTGCCCAGCGTAGAGCGTTTGGGTCCCTCCCAGGAACAGCGCCTTCCAGAGGCACAGTCTGATAAAGGTTTAGGTAGCCTTTTGGAGGACAGCGCGTCCACACAGCCAGGTGGTGCGTGTAGTCAATAAGCACCAGGTAAAAACCAAAAACTCTGTGAGCTGCACACACAACAGAAGCTTACTTTTTCTGAAGTTTGCGATTTTTCTCAGCCTGTCCTCCCAACTTGCTGAGTCCCAAGCCATCCTGAGATGCGTTCTCTGCCTCTGAGACACCAGCTACGAGGAAGCAAGGCAGTCGAGAGTGAGAGGTGGCCAGGCCAGGCGCTTTCCTCCACAGGCGGGCCGTCTGCCGGGAGTGCGGGACTCAGCAGGCTGTTCCTGCCGTCACGAAGGGGCTGGGGGACCTAAACCCTTTCCACCACAAGAGTCTGTTAGTACGGACAAAGGATCGTCCCTGCGGCTCCCTGGTTCGTATAGACACGGGGGACCACATGGCTCCCCGGCGGACACCAGCTGGTCTGGCAGACCCCGTGCCGGAAGGGCAGGGCACACAGGTCAGGCCCCCCGCCCTGCCAGTGTGAGGATCACCAACCTTGCCCCAGCGCGTCCCTGCCGACGTGCCCAGGGCGCGCCTTCTCCTTCTTGCCGAACAAGCGGCCGATGGAGGACTTGAGGCCCTTCTTCCTGGGGGCCTTGTGCAGCGAGTCCTGGCTACTGTTGCTGCTGCTGGGGTTGCTCGCTGGGCCGTCCTGGGAGCCTGTGGAGCTTCGGGGACAGAAAATGACCTCTAGTGAGTGCCCTCATCATGAGACGCTCCACTCCCATGAACCAGAGACCGCAGGCTCCACACCCACTCTCGGACTTCAGGGTGCACATCTCCGTCCCTGCTGTGACACCGTCTTCACAGAATGCATATGCACAGGACACGGGCTCCCGGGGACCCAGGGCAGAGGCTGAGGTCCTCGGGGGGGGGGGGGGGTGTGTGGTGTGTGTGCTCCTTCTGAGGGAGGCTGGACCGACCCCGCACCATGTGCTGCAGGGGCATAGCCGCCCCTGCGCCAGGTCCCCTCTCAGCTAGTGACACCGCAGCCCCTACTCTCCCAGCTCCCACCCCCAGGAATGTGCCTGTGCCCCCGGCTGTGAAATGAGAGCAGGGTGACTAAGGCAGGGGCTGCCCCCTGGGACGACTGCCTGGCATACAGCAGGACCCCTGGGGGCCGTCTGTTGGGGAGTCTCCGCAGCGTGGAAGGCACAGGGCTCCTGAGAGCCGCCAGCTGCCCACAGGGAGGGGACCACCAGGAGCAACGCGCTGTGTGCTAAGCAACTGCTCCAGCAGGGGTAGAAAGTCCTCAAAACAGTCCACCTGCGGGGTCTCGGGAAACGGGGTTTCCCTAACACTGGAAGATCCCTCCTCTCTCCAGTCCACCCATATTCTCTGCCCGAACAGACCCGTCCCTAACACCACGCAGCGCCCAGGCCCGCCGGCACCCCGAGAATGTCATCTCCATCCACGTAACTGAAGTCACGATACTGTTTCAAAACCGCTGTTATCACTTTCCCCCCGCAAGACAAAGATTCATACGATTCCGTAACGCTGGACACGCAGACACAAGCAAGCTCCCACAGGGAGTGGCACTCATGCACTGCTCCTTACTTCCTGATGTCCCTGATGTCCTCGTGGCTGACCGTGTGCAGCGCGCCTTTGTGCAGCCTGTCTAAGCGCAGGGACCTCGGGGAGGGAGGAGGGGATGTTTCACATTTTATCGTTGTCTTGTCATCTCGTACCTCTTCCTGGGAAGCTGGCAACTGAGGGTGGAGAGAAGAGTCAAGTTAGTTAACAACAGGCTCGCCCAAAGAATCACGCAGGCGCATATCACAGTCACACGCTGTCTTCAGCCCTGCTTTGGGCTGGCTGCGGAAGCAGGGCTGCAGCCCTGTGCCGTTTTAGGGGGCAGCCCAGCCGAGAGGCGCGGGGCCCTGGAGCGCGGCGAGCACCGCGTGGAGCTGCACCCCACCTGCCTGCAGGCAGAGGGCTCAGGGTACACCTGTCCCTGGGCCTTCCCTTCAATCGTATGACACGTGGGGGTTGGGGGGAAGCCACCAAAGTGGCACAGAGACCTGACCCAAGACATCACAGACCAGACGGCGTTCACGCTCCTCGATGAGGAGCTGGGGAGAATGTGCGGATCTGAAGCCATTCAAAAGAAAAGCCAGCGAGGGCACACACCTCTGTAGGGGGGGTCGCGGGGCACAGGGGGGAACAGCTTGCATCACGAGCCAGCACCCTTTCTAATAGCAACGCAAAGCTCTGGAGCCTGAACGCCGGGTACCCGAGTGCAAAGGCAGCTCACCCCTCCAGCCCGACGGCGTGACCGGCTGGTGCTTCTCGGTCAGTATCAGACTGGGTGTCACTACCGAAACACTACGTGCGGCTGAAAAACACTGTGCTCGCTCGAGCCTAGATGAGGCAGTCCCAGGGTTTCATTACAAGATGGTGTCAGCTGACTCCCGGTCCCTCGGGCTGCAGGGAACATGAGTGTGGGAAGCAGGGTGGCTGCAACAGCAAGGGGACCAGAGAGGCCCTCGGGGCTCACTCACACGTCTTTGATGGGGGGGGGGGCGGGGGCGGGGCGGGGCCGGACTCTGGAACTGGGCGTGGCAAGCATCTGTGTGCACAGTGAAACCTGAGCAGCTGACATCTGCCTCTTTTTAACGAGACTGCACAGAATGTGACCCACTGTGTCCCGGTGGCTCGAGACAACCAAATAGCTTAGTGTGGAACGGGGCTGAGTTCATTCAGCAGGTGACTGTCGGCAGAAGCCGGGCAGTCCGGTGCCCTCTCCCGACCCCAGCCACACCACACCACAGGCTATGAGAACCTGAACTTGGGGGGACGGCAAGCGCAGGCTGAAGCAAGGGGCTGTGAACAACCGATGACGAAGAACAGGATGGGAGTGGCCCACGTGGCCGAACTGACTACGAACCGCTGGAGACCGACAGCTCCCTCAGCAAAGGACACCACTCGTTCAAAGCACCACGGGCAGGACGAGCTCACCCCCACCGGGCTCGGCCGGCCCTCGCCCTCTGCGCGCCTACAGGAGAGTGCACCTTCCGGGAGATGAGGCCCCACGCGGGACTAGGTCCCTGCGGGACCACAGTCTACATGCCATTCCAGACTCGTCTAGAAGGGGAGGCTCCCTGGAGCTGGGTGTCGTCTTGGCACATGTCAGTGACCCCGCGGAGGGAAGGAGACAGTGCGCACACACCGGCTGGGTCCGCAGGGCGCCAGGCTCTCCCCACACCCACTTGGTTACATCCCCACGAACACCCTGGAGGAGGCCCTCAGAGAAGCCATCTGCAAGCCCGAGGCAGAGTGCCGGGCAGGTCTCGCCCACAGGACGACGGGAGGGTGCGCCCTGGGCCTGGTGCTGGTGCAAGTGCCTTGCCAGCTTGCGGCCTGTATGCAGCCACCTGAGGGGTACAGTTTCTGTACTTGACGTCAATGTCACTTAAAGCCGGGCCCCCAGAGGGTGGAGCACAGCCAGGCCACACACCTGTCAGCGACCAAACTGAGACCTGAACCCAAGGGGTGGAAGCAATGGCCACACTGCTCTGCATGAGGAGGGGCTCACCTGCCCCAGCCGTCTGAGGGGCTGTCCTGTGAGTGCGCCGTCAGGCAGAGCGGGACAGTCAGAGGGGGACTTGTGGTAGCCTCCTGATTAGGGTCACGACCATCGTGAGGGCAGAGGCCCGACCTCCCCATCAGTCAGGGCCGTAAGGAGCTGAGGGCACCTGGAGAGAGGCAGGCCGGAGGGCAGGCAAGGCAGGGGTGTGCGGGCTCTGAAATCATCAGGTCTGCATGGGACTGCTTCCTGACTGTGCGACCCTGGGCACAGCGCATGCCTTGCCAAGCCTCAGTTTCCACATCTGTGAACTGTGCATAACAACGGTTACCTGCGTCTCACACGTTTTTGGGAGGACCGGGTAGCAGGCTCATAAACACGGAGCCCAGTGCCTGGCATACAGTAAGAGGTCACTAAATGCCACCAGCCATGGTGATTAGAGTTGGTTTTCCCCAAAGCTAAAACCTGTGGCCCGCTCAGTACACACGAATACCACGCCTGCCACAAACAGGAGGGCAACCAGGGGGCGGGGCTGACACTCCCCCATGTCCCGTGTCCCGTGAAGCCGCCAAGCAGCTCTTTCCCACACGAGTCGGCACACGGGAAGCCCACGAGCTTCCGCGCTGCCGGGAACACGTCAGCACGTGCCCCCCACCTTCAGCGTGAATTTACATAGAGCCACAGGCTCCCGCCAACACTCCACAGGGAAACACAGGCGCATCGATCGTGTGGCAGTTTACCTTTCTACGGTGCTTCCTCAAGTCGCTAGGCTGACAGGCGTGCAAAGAAACAAAGAGAAACCAGGTTTACTGCACACTCGGACGTTCAAAAGGCAACGAGCAGCACATGCAGGCGTACATGCCACCCAGGGGTGACGGGCATGTAAGAAAGATTTAGGAAGAAAAACGTGACTGAAGGGGAGCACTTTTTCCGTCACACAATGTAAAGGTAAGCTGTTCAAAATTTACTTGAGCAACACCTCCAGTCACTCCCCAGGGACCGGAACCCACCAGGACACGCAGGGACATTAAAGTGAGGCGCTCTGTGTGACCGTGCCCCAAGAGCTGTCATCCGCTCAGCGCGAACTCTCTAGCACCTCACTCTCCTCCGTGAGAAACGGGCTGTAGGCCTCCAGAACACCAGTCTGCTCGGCGAGGAGGTCGCTGCCGCACCGGGGACAAGGACGGACAGACCTACTTCTAGTTAACCGCCTACCAGACATTACTGGAAAACCCTCACCTAGAACTTTACTTAAAAATCCTCAAAAACAAGTGTGTGGCCTACAGGAGGGAACCCTCTGAAAACACGTCAGAATAACAGGAGCCACGTGAGCAGACGGCGTCTTCGCCTCCCATGATTCACGGTGTTTCAGTCAGAAAAAGCATCTGTTGGAGGCGCGAACTGCGCACCCCACGCCTGGATGAGGCTCGCGGTCCTAAGCACAACAGCGCAAGCAGGACGTGCGCCGTCCAGGCCAGGACTGCGTCCACCCTCCAGCAGTGGGTGGTGTCTTCTCTTCACGTTTTTTAAACTTACTGATTTGAGAGAGAGAGAGAGAGAGAGAGAGAGAGAGAGAGAGAGAGAGAGAGATGTGCTGTTCCACCTATTTGGGCACTGTCACCCCTTCCATGTGCCCTGGCCGGGGGATCGACCCCACAGTCTTGGCCTACCAGGAGGACGCTCCAACCAGCTGAGCCACCCAGCCAGAGCTGAGTGATTTCTCTACATGAGGAGCAGTTCACTATGAGTCACGCACACGCTGCGTGGTTCTGATTCTGACCCGTCTCCGTCACACCTGCTCCCACATCTGCTACACGGTGACACATGCAAGCTCGCGGCCCTGGGGAAAGCTCTAGGTAAACACTGCGTCACGAGAGGTGAAGCGCAGCCGACACCACACCACTGAGCTGGGGCTGTGGCCTGCACCGCCGCCGTGACCTGAGCCCGTGGTGCAGGGCGGACTGAGGTCCGGACGAACAGTGATCAGACAAACAGGCACTGGAGACCAAAGCCAGACAGCCAGCCGGCATGCGGGGCCACAAACGCAGCGGGGCACACCGAGCAGTCTTTACAAGCCTCTGAGACGGGTACGTGCATGAAACCACAAATGGAACTGTCAGAGTTTAAAACACTAGCTAATCAGCTGATGACATACACTATAAAGAGAGCAGGGTAACACACCTCAAAACGGACCTCAAAACGGACCAGTTACGACTACGTCACAGGCCACCGACGTGGCCCCTGGTCGATCTGACCACCCGCGGGCTAACAAGGGCAGCTGCAAGTGAGCAGACAGGACAGGAGAGCGCAGAGGTGCGGGAACAGCGAGCTGCCCGCATGCAACAGGTAGCAGTGCTCATACGGAACCTGAAGGCCCACTTCGTCACAGCAACCCTAAAGCCACTGCGTTTTTAGGGGCTTCCCTAGGAAGCCAAGGCACCCCGGCTCCTCCTCGCCTGCGGCTGCTGGGTTCCCAGGCAGTGTGTGCCTCAGAGGAGCACCCGGCCTGCTCTGTGGCTCTGCCTCCAGGCTGCAGGCCCAGGCCTTGCGGGGAGGTGTCCCTAAGGAGAAGGGCATCGCCCCCCTGTGCCACCTGGGTGCCTACGTTTACTTCTGTTAAGTGTCTAATCCTAGAAAATGGAAATATTCCCCCTTGCAGCTGCCGTGCCCAAAATTACACAATTAAAACTTTTGCCCTGGCTGGTGTGGCTCAGTGCATTGAGCACTGGACTACAAACCATGGGGTCACCGGTTCAATTCCCAGTCAGGGCACATGCCTGGGTTGTGGGCCAGGTCCCCAGTAGGGGGCGTGCAAGAGGCAACCACACATTGATGTCTCTCTCTCTCTCTCTCTCTCTGCTCTTCCCTTCCCCTCCCTCTGAAAATAATAGAATCTTAAAGAAAACTGCTGAAGAGTTCAAGATGACACATTAAGTTGGCCCCCGAGTATGAAAACTGGCTTGTCACTGTGCTGTGGTTGGACGGTCATACACTAGCCGCACCTGACATCTTGGACTCACAGGACCAGTGCAAAGCGAGACACCTGTGTTTCTTCTGGGCGAGGCCGAGCCCCCCTGTAGTGCCTGGGACCCAGCTCGGTGGGCAGGCGGGCGGGGACGCAGCAGGGGAAGGTTCCCACTCACCAGTGTCATGACACCCAGTCTGTCCACTTCCCGAGCTGGACTGTGCGGCACCCGGTGTGGTGTGGACCGGCCGCTGTTTGGTGGGGAGGAGCCCGCGAGCGAGGAGGTGGGGTGTGGGGGGATGGAGCTCATGGACCTGAAGCGACCGAGGCTGTCCAGGCTGCCGCTGCCCACGCGGCTCTCGATCTCCTCGGCCCGCTGCTCCGTGCTCTCCTTCTCCTCCTGTATCAACCTGCAACCCACAGACCACCCTCCGCGTCAGCGAGCGCAGGCGTCACCGGGTAAGAACCAGCAGGACACGTGACCTCCAGGAACGGCGGCTCCAACAGGTGACACCCAAGGATGTGGCCAGTGATTTCGGGGTGGGGAGAAATGTCGACTGGGTGCCTCCCATGCGCACTCCAACTGGGGACTGGCCCGCCGCCTGGCCAGGGCGTACCTGATCTCTTTGTTGATGGCGTCGAGCTGCTCCTGGAGCATCATAGCCAGCGTCTGGGCATCGGCCTGCCCGCCGGGGGACAGCAGAGCAGAGGAGCTGAAGCGCGGGTCCCCGTCGTCCTCACCATCAGACGGGTCGGCGTCGCTCTCGAACGCCTGCGCCACACTGGCCAGGACGCTGGCCTGCTGTGCCCGCTCCCAGTCCTGCTCGTTCAGGGTCTGCACCTGTACACCGGGGACCCCGTCTCAGCCCCGGCCCAGCCCGACCCCCGTCAGTGCGCCTGGAAAGAAACCTGTCCGAAGCTGCACAGACTTCCAGATGGAAGCCCAAAGGTTATGGGATGGTGGGTCGTGCTGCACGAGCAGCATGGAGGGACGGCGGGGAGGCGAGTCGACCGGACGGCCTGTGACGCCCCTGTCTTCGCGAGGCACTCCTGAGTGGGCCGAGGCTCAGCTCCTGGTCCCTCTCCCTGCCCTCCGCAGTCTTCCAAGTCCCGAGAGACAGACCCCACCTGCCCTGCAGCTGCCCCGGCCACAGCCCTGAGGTCCCACTGACCCGGTGACACCACCCCGCAAGAGCTCCAAAAGGCTGCTGCTCCTCCCCCTTCACACCTGCTGCTCCAAAGTCGCCCTCCTGGCGACACCTCACCGGCCATCCCACTGAAAACCATCACTCTCCGTGAGCCACAGCTCAGAGCCCCCAGACTTCCTGTCCCCGCTCGTGACCGGCGGACACACTGTGGTGGCGCCCCCCTCCCACACTGTGTGGGCAGGAGGGTACTGTGATGCAGCGGTGGGTGCACCCAGGGCTCTGGGGCCTGCTCCTGGCCCTGCCTGAGAAGTAGTCCCAGGAGAGCCATGGTGACGCCCCGGTGAGCCTGCCCTCCAGCCCCAGCCCAGCCTTCTGCAGCCGCCACCTCGGGTGGCCCGAGCCAGGACTGTCTTGCTGACACGCTGCCAATTTCCCAGGACAGTGAACTAGTCACAGTCACCGTGCAACTTTATGGTCACGTTACCATGGCAGCAGATGGCTGAGGCACACACCACGCTACTTTCATTTACTGCCCACCTCTCCTCTCTGGAACGCGTGCACCAGAGGTGCAGGCGTCTCGCCTGTTCTCAGTCACGGCTGGAGCCCTCGGCTGACAGCGGTGCCTGGCCAGACGTCCAACTCAGGCGGGCGTGCCAGAGAGAGCAGCACGCAGAAGGGTCTGCTGCCGGACCAGCGAGCGTCTGGGGGTGCGAACTCCCAGACGCGAATTCTCTTCACTGAACGACACACACCGCTCACCCCTGAACAACATGAGCAGGGTGCCCACTCCCTGCACAGCTAACACCCACGTGGAAACTCCAGCCCACGGACGCACTGCGGACAGCGTGCTGCGGAGCAGGACCTTCCCAGGAACGCACACCCTTGATGAGCACGTGCTTCGGGTTACGTTCTGTACCATGTCCTTGCGATGAAGGATGCCAGAGGAACGGTCCCTGTCACTGTCCCTCTCTCCCTCTCTCCCTCCCTTCCCCTCTAAAGTCAATGAGCATGCCCTTGGGTCAGCACAGGGAAAAGAAGAAACGTCACTAAGGAAGCAACAGGGACAGGAAGACACGCTCGCAGTACTGTGCGTGCTCACGGGTCCCGTGAGTCCCAGGTCTAAGAGGTCTGCTCCCGAGCTAAAAACGCCGAATGAGAGGCGGTTTGTGCAGCTCAGACCGAGGTGGCTCGGGGCCACCTGCACGTGCAGGTGTGCATTCCTAAGTACTGCTCCCAGCAACCCACTAGCACTGTGTTGTCCTTACGAGGCTACGTTTTATCAGAACCTCCATTCTTTAAAAAGAAGGCACGTCCTAAAAGTGACCTTTCACCTAGACAAAGAAAGATGGCAGAAGAGACAGCATGGCCTGTGCGTCCTGTCACCCTACGACTGTCTCAGCGCCTCAGGAGCCCAGGTGACCCGGGCAGGAGGGGGACCCAGGGGAGGACCCAGGCCCTTGCCTTGGAAGGCTCGTCCCGCAGCGCAGCCAGGCGGCCTTTCTGGGGGCGCCGCAGCACCGCACTGCCGCTGTAGGAGTCCACGGGGCTGTCCACCATGGGGAACCGGAAGTCTGGGACACTGCCCAAGTGCGGTCGGCTGAAACAGGAAGAACAAGCTGTTGTTAGAAGACAGCCCTCTTTGTCCATCAAGCCCGAAGCTGTCAGTGCAGGAGGTCAGTGGGGTCAGACAGGGCTCCACGGAGGGCGTGGCCCTCGCTCACTCCAAGGCAAGCTCCCTGCCCACCTTGATGCTTCCAGCCCCTCCAGGAGGGAACCTTGACATCCAGGAAAGACGATGCAGACCCACGGACGTGCAGAGCTGGGATCCGCTTCGGCGATCCCTCGGCTCAAGCTGCACGGCCCTGGGACGCTCCGTCTTCTCCAGCCAACCAGGAGGCGTGCCTGCACACCACTGGCCCTCAACTGCTCTATGACCAGCTGGGCCACTCGCCGAGCTCCATGGGGGTCAGATGGTCCTCACACCCCCACGGGAGAGGCTGTCTCCAGTGTACCCCAGAGGGGCAGCTCAGGAGCCCCGGAACCCCAGCTGGTGCTCACAGGGACTGCAGTTGGCAGCTGGCTCTCACACTTCTGAATCACAGGCACGGGCCTCTGTGCATTCGGACTAGCAGACCACCGACACCCTGGCTGGAGAGGCCTCCAGCACAGGCAGCTGGGGCCTGAGCCCTGCCATGAGGCCCTGAGCAAAGACCTGTAGGGGAACCAGTCAGCAGAAGGAAGGAGTGTGTGGCCTTAAGGCCCCGTCTTCCTCGGCACAGCATCTGCCCCCTCAGTCCCAGCACCATCATCCGGGAAGGAAGGGCAGCTGCCTTCCTTTTCCAGAGTCCTTAAGATCTAGGGAGATCAAACTCACCCGTCTGATTACAGTAACAGGTCCCCTCACGCCTGGCCATGCGACTCGCAGACAGGGCCACTATGAGATGCCAGCTCATCCACTTTTGGTTCGCATACCTGTCTACGTTCTTTCGGAAAGTCTTTGAAACACTGCATAAGACTTGTCAAGGTCTGGAGCCCACTTCCTCTTTCCCTGTTCCTGAGCAAGCTGCTTGTTCTTAGCAGCAGCTCCAGCAGCTGCTTTGGGGCTGCGACTTGTTTCAAAACTAGCTGGGACCCACGCACACACAGTCCTGCATGTGATTCTGGAAGACTCACAGCTTCTCCCAAGTCCACGAGTACCTCCTAAATCGAATGCCCTTTTCCAGGCCGACCTGCCTCCACCCCTGCCGCTACTGGGCGGCAAGTCCCTCTGGCACCGGGGCTCCTTCCCATCTGCCCGACACCTGCGTGCAAGCTTGTCCCTCAGCCTTCCTTACCACTCCGAGGTCCCAGCTGCCTGCTCTAGCTGGAGAAAGCCACAAACACAAGGGGACTGACCCCACTGTAAAGTCACGCCATGCGAGCCGAGCTCACGGCCTGCTTCTTCTCGCTCCTCTTGGCCAGGCCCACCCCAGGGCTTGGTGACGCATCTCTCCCACTTTCACAGTCCCACCGGACACACACGGTCTCCAGGCCTGCCTCCCTGCAGCAAGCCCCTTCCCTCATGCTATGTCCAGCCTCTCCTGCCCGGTGTCTCCTGGCCACACAGCCACGGGTGACGGTGGCCGTCCCCCTCCTGCAGCCTCTGCACAGCTGGAGCACAGAGCCCCTTTCTGGTCGCCTTCCAGTGGTAATGTTACACCATGGACTGGCAGACAGGCCAAGACCTCCAGTGTCACAATTGACCCACCTCTGCCACCCTTTGTGCTCCCACTCCGTTACTCAAACTTCCAAGAGCAACACCCACAGGGTCCACGTCCCCTGCACCGAATCACCCACAGATTCCCTTGAACTCATCATGCCTTTAGTCCCCCCAGCAGCGGGCCTGCCTTGGCCATACAGTGACACTGGCCTCTCACTGTCGAGGACCTTGAGGACCTCACTCAGCAATTCGAGCACCCGCCCCGCCCACAGCACCCTCTCTGCGGACACACACTCTCCTTCCTGAACCCACCCTCCCGCAGCTGTGGACAGATAGTGTCTGAGGCCCCGCCTCCTCAATGACTTCTCCTCTTTTCTAGAAGGACGCTCAGCAGGGACAGCTGCAAGACATGCTGGCCCTTCCGAAGGAACTTTTTCAGCCCTTCAATGACAGCAACCGCCCTGGCGAGGAAAAAGGGAACAGAGGGGTGCTGGCCACCTGCCGGCTACACCCACAGGCCCGGCCGCCCTCCCGCAGCAGCCACTCAGAGGTACATCCTTAACCTCGAGACTTCTAGAAGCTGTCACAAAGGACAGCGTGCAACGCACACACGGCTATCAACAGACCCTCCTGCTCTGCCTAGCCTTCTGCGCACTGGCCTTCACCCTCAGGGCTCTGGGGCTCCCCCGATGTCTGGGCCCCACCTGCCTGTCCCTATATCATTGGGGCCTGACTCTGCCGGCCCTTCAAGGGAACAGCCCCCAACAGGAGCTGATCGACCCCACTGTCACCGTCCTCCCAGGTCTCAAACCCAACCAAGGGCTGACACCGCATTCTGCCCTCCTCTATGCTGCTCCGCACCGGACCAGGTGCTATAACCAGGGACGCTGCCCTCGTGCAGACACGGCAGGGACTGGACATAGTCATAACTAGGGACCGTCATACCTGTGGTGAAGGGAGGTGCCTCTCAGCCGCATCTGGTCCAGCTCAGCCCTCAAAGCTTCGATGTTTAGTACCAGCTGATCCTGCAAAACAGCAAGCGACAGGCAATGCAGCTTCCCCAGCACACAAAGCCCTTCCCATCTGACCTGCTCAGGTTGGCCACACCACGGCAGGTGCCCGAGCATCTACGAACACCAAACACTGTTCTGAGACACTCTCCCCAAGAGCCCCAAGGCACACAGACCACAGGCCACCTCAGTGACTGCAGAGACATTCATGAATGAGGAGACGCACCTCAGTCAGAGAGGCCTCCAGAGCAAAGGCACCCCGCAGTGACCATGGTGGAGGAGCAGCTCACCGGGGGGATCCCGCCCCCCCCGCCCCCGCACACACCTCTCTGCTCCGTGGCCGCTTCCATCAGGCACACCACCGCCCACCCGCCACTGGTGTGCTCCCTCTCCTTTCTGCACACCACAAAACAGTAATTAACAACAACAAGCCGGTATTCGAGACCCTCAGCCAGTTCCGGTCTGTGCTGGCCTGCCCACCAACCCCACCGGCCACCCAGGCCACTCAGGCCTGGAATGGGCCGGTCCAGTGGGGATGTGCTGGGACATGCACTGGGCTTCATACTTACTGTGAGAAAAAGCATGTGGCTTGGCTCATCAACTTTACATTAATTACATGACAAAGTCACATTTTGACTATGTTGGGTTCGACTAAATTAATCCCACCTGTTTCTTGTTAGTGTTTTGACTGTGGCCACCAGGAAATGCCAGGTCACGCCGTGGCTCACGGTGGCTTTCTATCGGCCTGCTCTGCTCTAGCCGAGAGGCGTGTGGTTGCAGCTGTCACACGAAGCCAGGCAGGAGGCACACTTCTGACCCCGCGTACTGCCAGGCTCAGAGCCCACCGGAGCGGGGGGCTCACTGGAGAGCACCACCTAATGGCGGTGCCCAGCCTGGCCCTACTCAGCCCCCCGGGGCCAAACAACTTGAGGGCCGAGGTACCTTATCATGCTGAGCGTCTTCCAACTGCTTTTTTGTACTTTCAACTTCTCGTAACAGAGAGTTCTGGAAAAGACACAGACAGTGCTTTAGTGTCAATTCTTGAAAACATCCCATGTTCTACCACAAGGGTGCACTCCTATTTAAAACGACAGAGCACCTCCGGAAAGGAGCAGGCCATGTGGGCGCACCCTGGAGCTCGGCCCGTTCCTGAGGGACTCCCTGTGGGCCCATGCACGTGCAAAGCGCCCTTCTTCTCTGACCGGTGTGCTGCGTGTTAGTGTGGTGCATTCCTTTTCGTCACTCACACTGGCCGAGCAACTTTGGGGCACTTGGGAAATCTGACCCAAGTCCCAGTGCATTGCCGACCCAGACCCAGACATTCCAACCTCACGGCCAGCCCACTGGTTAAGGGCGCACACGGCCACCTGGGTGGCCCTAGTCATGCACTGCGTGGCGGGCTTAGTGTAAAAGAAATGTGTCACACAGTCAGCAAGCAGTCACTGCTGGCCCCTCTCCCTTGACCATGACTGAGTGCCAGTCTCAGGGAAGACTCTGGGCCTGCCTGACCCCTGGGTGCAGTGGGGCCTCAGACCAGCCTCTATTGACTCTGAGTCCCACGGGCAGCCCCTCCCACACAGGCCCGGGGACACTGCCCCCTCTACTCACTGCTCAGAGCCTGGGCTCAGACGTCCCCCAAACCACACCAGCAGAGTCCCCTGGGAGGCAGGGGTTGGAACAAGAGACTCAGACAACACCTGACCCCCAGTGCTGCAGCAGTGTGGGGTGGGGCCGGCGAGCTGGGGCCTTCTCCTGTCAGTGACGTTTCACTGGGACACAGCTGCCGGCTCTGTCACATTTTACCACTATGGCTACTTCCACTGTAATTACTAATTAGCACGGAGTTATTTTACTTAGCCATAATTAGCAAAAGCCTGAAATATTTATTAATTGACCTCTCAGGAAACTGTTGGCTGACGCCTGCGCTAGGGTCAAAAAGGTAAAGGGTTTTCCACATGCACAAACTGCGCAAGGACATGACCCACGACAACGAGTTCCGCAAGTGGATGGCACTTCCTTCACTGTGAAGAGGCGCGTCTGCCTCCCTCCGGTGAGGTGTGAGGCCATGCCGCCACCGCCCCCTGCGCCCCGGGGCCGAGCACAATCAACGCTCCTGTGGGTGTGGGGCACGCCTGTGACATCTGACCTTATCCTCGAGGGCCGCCATCCTCTCCTTCAGGTGCAGCTGCAGCCTCTCGTTGGACTCCGAGAGCAGCTTGTCGACAGTGTCTGATAGGCGCTTGTTGTGCTCCTCATTCATCTTCTCCCTCTGCCGCGCCTGGGACAGGAGGGGCAGACCCTCAGCCACGGCCAGTGAAGGTGTGATCTTCACTTCACAAGTAAGTGCCGAGGACCAGAGGTGGGAGTGACACCCGCCGCTGTGCCCTGGGCCGTCACCCCCACCGCGGCCTCTCTGTGGCCACTGGCAGAGTGAGAGACCCCTCGGGGCCATGGGAGCCCCGCCAGACAGGAAGTCAGCAGGCCTGCACCGGGGGAGGGGCTGCCGAGTGCAAGCGGGAGCCTGGGTCTGCTTCCAGGGAAGGTGGCGTCTACCCACAAAGCAAAGGTGAAAGGCGCACGTTGGGAACCGCCAGTAGAGATAGACTTTCACTTGTGTTTGTAGTTCCTACATTACTTGAACTTTTTGTAATAAAAATTTATATTGAAATTGCAAATAACTGTAAGTAACTTAAAAACGTAGTAACGGAGTTGGCGAGTCTGTGCAGTTGATAGTTCTACGAAAGCACCATCAACTTTTCCACGAGGGGTTCGACCTCCTGGCGTCCGGGCCGCACTGGAAGAGGAGGAGCTGGCGCGGGCCACACGTGGAAGACAGAGACACTAACAAAGACTGAGGAGCGGAAAAGAGGGTTCACGTAAACTTAGGATTTTGTGTCGGGCCACATTCATAGCCATCCTGGGCCGCAAGCATCCCACTGGCCACAGGTCAGACACCCTGGAGGCTTGCTTTCCCCCACGTCCTGCACGACCACGGAAGGGCAGTGGAGGGACAGGAACTGCACGCAGGCAGCGCTTGGCGGGTGTGCTTGTCCCAGCTGGGGGCAGCACGGCCGGGGCTGAGGCACCTGGGCCACACTGCCCAGGCGGGAGTGGTGCACCCCCGGGCCAGTGCTCTGGCTCCCTTCTGTAAGCTGTGGGTGCCGGTGTCCCCTTTCCTCTTGTGGCTGCAGTAGGGGTGGACGGCACTCGAAATCAGGCCTAAAGGGCCCCGAGCATCACCTGCAGGGGACCGCACACACTGCACACACCGCACAGCAGGGCGCAAGCGTCCAGATGCTCGCCACGCGCAGCTGGTGAGGTGACTGCGAGTGGCCCGAGTTTAAACAGAGCCCATTGCAACCTGAGTCCCTCGGGGCCTCTGCCAGCTCTCAAAGTGACGGAGCACGCCGTGTGGGGGCAGGCGCCAGCTCTTAGGGTGAGCCTGCGTGTGCGTGTGCCTGCGAGTACACGTGCGCACACACCTGTGTGCACGAGCCTGTGTGCACACACCTGTGTGCACGAGCCTATGTGTGCATATACACGTGTGCACAAGCATGTGTCTGTATGTGCACACACCCATGTGCACAAGCATGTGTATGTGCACTCACCTGTGCATGTGTGTGTGCATGCACCTGTGCATCAGCTTGTGCGTGAGCTCGTGCGTGTGCATTCACAGGCCTATGTACCTGCATCTCTGTGCATGTGCATACGCGCCTTTGTGCATTGGTATGCCTGCGTGTTCATGATCCCACGTGCATTTGCATGTGCGTGAGCCCATAGGTGCATGCGTGTGCTCACGAGGTCGTGTGTGTACATGCGTGCACAGGGGGCAGGAGACTGCCTGGCACACTGTCCCTCAGCCAGAGCTGGGATCGTCACCTCGTGGAAGCTCACATGTGATGCCTGGTGATCCACGGCCAACGGTGCAGGTGTCTGGGGGAAGTGACGTCTGACGGCCGTGCAGATGCCGCAAGGCTGGTGCTGCCCCTGCACCCCTGGACGTGCCACGTAAACATCTGATGGACTTCTCAGGAAAAACTCTCAGGGTCCACCTGATAGCCACCACCCTACCATGGTCTCCGGGCTCTTCTTTAGTCAGCACAACCTGTTCACGGGGGTCCTCCTGCCCAGGCACAGCTGCCCTACTCTGGATCATGACCTGAACTGGGGACTTAGGGGCCATAATCTAAGCAGGCAGACTCTGGCCTAGTCCAGCTTTAGGGGGGCCCAGGCCAGCACCTCAGGTGTGTTTGAGGAGCACCCCAGGTCCATCCCACGGGACCTGGCGCGGTTCCCCCGCCAGGACTGTCAGGGTGGCTGGCAGCCTCCTGGACGTGGAGGCCCATCCGCCCCCTGCAGGACCGCCTGTGGGCACCAGGTGCTCCCCTGCCACCAACGTGGCATCAAGTTGTCTACGTGGCAGCGCGCCTACCAGCAGACAAGGCGCAGATGCGGCCACCAGGTAAATACATACGGCAGGAGTGGAGGAGGGGACAGAGTTGGGAGAAGAGAGCCGAGCCCCCCGCCCCCCACCACATCCCCAGCGCGCTCAGCACTGGAGCGTCTGCTGGGCCACGTACCCGCTGCAGCTCCTGGTTCTTTTCCTCCAGCTGCGCCTCCATCTGGCGCAGCCGCTCCTCAATGTTGCCGTGTCTTTCTTCGGCCTGTCGGCAAGAACGGTGTGAATGAACGGGCAGGGGCGTGATTCTGAGGCCGCATGCTGCACACTAACTACGGCGGTAGCAACAAGCACTCCATGCGCCATGCGGACGCTTCCACCGCGCTCGATGGAAGCATCTCCTCACGTCCAACAGCACATCCAGGGTGGCTGCATGAGATAGCCTGGGAGGCAGCTGACCCCTCCTGGGGGTGGCCCTGGGCATGGCTGGGGTGGGGACAAGCTCTGGGAGGGAACTGTGCCTCCCCGCTCCGTGTCCAGAGTCCAGGCCTGCTCGGGCCTCCCCCATCCCGAGCCTGTGCAGTGGGTGTGCGTGGAGAGCGGAGCAGCGAGCACGACCCGACGGCGGCACGGCTACCTTCCTAAGCTGGGAAGTGAGTTCGCACAGTTTAGCTTCCTTAGCGGCAGAGCTTCCAGAAGACAAAAGGTCGGACTACAAGGCCGACCAGGGACAGGAGAGATGACAAGGGAGAAGAGAAACCGAGACTTTAAACGCAGATCACGACGGACAGGGAGAGCTTCTGTCACAGCTGTCAGCAGGGACCTCGCTCTACAGAAGGTCTGTGAACACTTGGTGTCATCTGACCAACCCAACGCTGGCCTCACGGCAGCATCCTGTCTGGCCTGCACCTCTCTTACCTGTCCCTCCCGGCAACTTACGAGCTGCAGCCAGTGAGATACCACCACCAGCTGCTGCTCCCACTGCGGCTGCTGGGCCCCAGGCCCCGGCACGCAGACCCTCGTCCCTCCCCAGCCCAGGAGGGTCGGGGCGACGGGGGCTATGCCGGTCCTTCTGTGCGTGCCGCCCAGCCAAGCACTTACGCCACACAGCATTCTGAAACCGCCCTGTCACCTGCCTGCACCCTCCAGGGGTGGGGACACCTGTGAGGGCCAGCACTATGCCTTGCACAGGCCTGGCCAATGCATGCTGAACAAATGAGTAAGTTACTTAAAACTTCTCAAAGTTACTCTGCCTGTTTTCAGAAGAGAACGGCCTTTCCTATTGCTGAGGCACTCTTCCCTTCCTTCACAGAGAGCTGCTGTCCTTGGCTTTGAGCTGCTGACGTAACTCCCAGGGACAGTGACTCTGTGATTGCCCACACAGGGACAGACACACATGGCGGACAAACTGGAGGGGAATTAACATCGGACGACAGAAAAATGGGGGCAGTGTATGACACCTGGAAAGAATTCCAACCTCAAAGAAAATAGCACCGAAAGCCGTTCTGGCTGCTCTGGCACATCAGGCCCGCCTGAAGCCCAAAGACCAACAAGGCCCAGGAGCAAACCACCCTCCCAGTCAAACCCCGCCATGCAGGGAAAGGAGGCCCAGGGCGGCACCTTGGAGAGGGCGGCCACCCGCTGCGCCAGCTCGGCCTCCACTTCCGGCAGCGTCTCCGCCTTCCGCAGGGTCTGCTGCAGCTTCTGCTCCGCCAGCTCCAGGCGCTCCTGCAGCTGACGGCTCTTGTCCTCGGTCTGCGGAGAGAGCGGAGCGCGCGTGGGAGGGTCCTCCAGCCGCCCCGTTTTGAACAAACTGGCGGTGGTCTGAGGGCCGCCACCTGACCGCTGCTCTGGCAGCTGCTGCCCAGCCACACCCTCCCTCCTGCGAGGGGCTCCCACCCACTGTCTCAGGCCGAGCAGCTGCTCTTCCAAGTGTCATCCCTGTGCAGCAGGGAAGCCCTGCTCTCTGTAGCAACTCGGTCACTCTTCCTAAGAAGTCAGGCCCGTCTCTGCGGACAGCTGGCCGCCGCGGCCTGTACCACGGCACAGCTTATCTCCTCTGGAGCGCAGCCTTCCGAGAGTGTGACTTGAAATGCCTCTTAAGTTACTTTTGTAAACGTATGATGTTTCTTTTTAAAAATTCCTCTTACTCTAAAACAACTTCAACATAGAAAACTTAGACAAAAGGATTTTTAAAAAAGAACACTCCGATGGCATCTGTAAGAGCAGGCTCCTGTGAGGTGAGTGTCTGTGAGCCTACGGCCTCTCCCGTGTGCGCACACCCTCGGTGACACGCACAGTCGGTCGTGCCTTCCGACCCTTCCACTGCCTGTCTGTGGACGCCGTACATGCTCTTAAACAGCGCTCCAGCACGTAACTTGTGCCAGCTGCCTGGGAGCTAACCTTTACTTTTACTTTTGGCCTTAACGATACACCAAACTCCCTCAACCTTCGAGAACCCAGATTCGGCTTTTCTGGTTCACTCCTGAGCGCCTGAGACTCCAGAGAAAGCGGGGCAGCGGGCGCTCCCTACAGGCCGCACCTCTGCCTCTGCCCTCTACTAGCACACTGACCCTGATTACGGACGAGTAGCGAATGCTTTTAAGTTCTTTGCCACTCTCTGTTTCTTGGGTAAAAAGTGCTGACAAACAACAGATTAATGTTCAATTGAAACCAAACGGAAGACCAAGGAGCACAGCTCCACAAACCGGTAAAATCAGCTCCTGTGCAATTAAACACTCAACTGAAATAACACTCTGCACTTCTCAAACGTGCAGTCTGAGGTCATGCACGCGTTACATTTGGACTTGACTCCAGCAGGAGGGTCACAGGAGAAAGGTCTGTAGTCCCCTGGAAATGAACTGGCAGAAGGCAGACCCGCTCTGTGGGAGCCACTACCTGCCGGCGCGCGGCCTCCTTGTTGGCAATCTCATTCTCGAGCCTGTCATTGAGGTCGTGCACGGAGGCGGCCTCGCGCTGCGCCGCCAGGTAGCGCTTCTCCAGCGTGGTGATCCTCTCCTCCATGTCCTCCTTCTGGGCCGCGGCCTGAGCGGGACAGCACAGGGGACAGCACAGAGCACAGTGATGTTCATGAGAGAGGAAGAACGGACCAGACCCTAACCTGCAAGTCAAATATAAAATTCGCATCCCCCAAATTAAATGGACGGGGCGACAGCTTTCTGTAACGTGACTGAGAAGGGCCTGCCTCACACATCACAGAAGTCCGCCTCTGCGGTCAGGCAGCACTCACCCGTCTCACTACTATGTCTGGCCACTCAGTTAACTGAACCCATCCTTTCCTACACAACATTTCAGAAAATGTGTGACGGACCACCCCCACACGGACCAACCACATCGGGGGGGGGGGACGGGGACCCGTGACGAAGCCGTGACCTGCGTGCCTCCCAACATGGGTGGGCTCACACACACAAGACAGGACGTGACCCCTCCATGGGCATGACGGTCAGGCACCTGTGTCCTTTTCTTGGGTCAAAGCTAGATGAGACTACATCCAAGGACCACAAAATGAAGGAGATGATGTCACGAGTGGAAACAGAAGTCACAGTTCAAGCCGATCACATACAACCTCCTAGAGCCTAGCCCGTGACACGAGTGTGCCACACGGCACTGAACTGAGCCTCGGGCCAGAGCTTCCTTCTCGTGCAATGGCTGTCCCCCCGCAGAAGTCGTGTCAGGCCCCTTCCTGCCGAGGAACTCATGACAGCAAAGTCTACACATTAAAAGTGACGGTCTTGAAAGAATGTCCAAACTCTCTGCACCTGACGCTCTGCCACACAGATAACGCCCGGCTGCCAGGAGTGACACAGCTCAGCAGATCACTGTGCCTGCGTGTCCGAGGGTCCCCCTGATGTGCTCTGCTGGGGGAGGGAAGGTCGGGGCTCTCTGTTTGCTTGTTTTGTTCACAAACAACAGGTTAAAGTGACGGAGGGACGATGCCAGAGAAGTTATCTGGCCCTCATTTGTTTTTCATGATGATTAGTTTCTTGTGACTTCTCAGGCAGAATGCGTGTATCTCCACGTATTGCCAGAGGCCTCCTGTCAGCCGAGCCCTGGGACGTAGCACCACCGATGCCTCGGGGGGCGGGGGAGGGGGGGCGTCAGAAAGCGCGAGGCCAGCGCTCCCTGCTCAGCTGGACAACGCAGCCGCCATTTCGCATGGGCAGGCGCACGGCAGACACCAACATCCATGTGCTCACACGTGTGTCAGAAGGACACCTGAGCACAGCAATGGTGGCACTCAGCCCAGCCCCGGCAGAAACAAGGAGGCCGCAAAATGGGGTATCACATAGGCACGCAGTAGCACAGCCGGAAGGGGTGGCCCCGTGTCCCTCCTGCGCCACTGGTATGATGGACAGAGAGAACAGGCAGGCTCTGCCTTTGGAGACCTCGGGGAGAGGTGACTGGACCACCGACACGGGGGGGTGTGGCCTGCCAGTCATGCCGCACCGCTCCATTGTGCTGTGCACATGCAGTGACCCCAAAGGTTGAGCCAACTGGGAAAGGGAGGGACAGTGAGCAGAGCAAACCAGCCCGAACACCCAGCGTAACACCGACCCCAGAGCCCCCGGCAGCCCTCACCTCCCTCGCGTCCCGCTGCAGCCTGGTGTTCGCCTCCTCTGACTTGATGAGGTCCTTCCTGGCGGTGTCCAGGTCCTCCTCCAGCTCCGCCACACGGGACGACAGGGCGGCCAGGCGCTCCTTCATCTGGCCTTGCTCCCGAGACTGCTTGTCAATGACCTCCTGCAACTCCATGACCTTCGCAAGGTCTTCCTCGTGGCTCAAAGAGCCATCAGAAGATCTCTGACGGGAGAGGCGGGGGGGAGTTCTTAAATAGCTTGTCTGATGAGCTAGGAAATGCAGTACTTCTGGGAAACAGGTAGAATCAAAATTGATTTATGTGCCCTGGCTGTGTGGCTCGGTGGATTGAGCGCCGGCCGGCCTGCAAACCAAAGGGTCGCTGGTTCCATCCCCAGTCAGGACACATGCCTGGGTTGCAGGCCAGGTCCCCAGTGGGGGGGCACATAAGAGGCAATCACACGTTGATGTTTCTCTCTTTCTCCCTCCCTTCCCCTCTCTCTAAAAATAAAGACATAGACAGATAGATAGATAAAAATATCTTTAAAAGAACTGATCTACGCCAGCTGCCGGACTGCAGAGCGTGCGCAAGGTCCAGGCTGGGCGGCTGCAACAGTGCTCCTGACGGCCCTGCGCACGGCAGACGGGACCGGAGGTCAGAGAGGCACAGAGAAGCCCAAGGACTTGCCTTTCCATTCGTGCTTGGCGTACTTTCTTGCTCATGGTTCATGTCAAGCATCCCATCTGCCAGTGTTTTTTTCTGATTATTCTGTTCTTTAAGAATCATTAGCTAAAACCAAAAAACGGAACATGAGAGTAAAGGAGTAAGTACAGACAGCAAAACCGCTTTTGGAAAAACACAACTATAAACGGCAAAAGATGCAAAAACAGATACACGGTGACGTCACTCGTCCTGGATCTAGCTAGGTTAATAAAATCAGAATTTCCCGTCTGCTGGACGAACGGGTGCTCACGAGACTCTGCAGCCCTGAAGCAGAAGTCTAGCTAGTTCCCTAGACGTCAAAATGACCCAGATGGGTTGTCCTCAGTCAGAAAGACCAATACCCTCTAAAATCCACGACTACAGTCTTCATAATTTTTTTAAATTAAGAGATAAAAATGTAAAACCCTCCACTTCAAACCGCGTGATGACTCATTGAGCTCACCTCTTTATGCGTGGCACCGAGCTCTTCCTCCAACAAGCTGCACCTTTCCAGCGCCACGCGCAAGCGCTCCCTCACCTGGGAAGAGAGGGGCGGGTTTGTGTGCGCACACGACATTCACGGAAGTCCTAACAAACAGCTACTCTAACGCACCACTGCTGTAACACAGCGTAACGGAGTGCCTCAGTGTCCTTCACTGATGTTCGTACTGGCTTAATAGCTTAATAACTTTAAATTTTAGAAAAATATTCCCCCTAAATATACTATCAATTCTTAATAACAAATCAATAAGCTGAAATAATGCATTTTAAGACACTAATGGCAACTTGTATTTTTTAACTACACAGAACTCTGCCTTCCCGCGGGAACAGCCGAGAAGCATTCTAGAAGCTGCAACGAGGGCACCCACACAAGCCCACCCAGTGACACCACATGTGTCCCAGTCAAGAATGACTACGGCGGGAGGGGGGGGGGGGTACCTTCTCGTCCAGAGCTTTGTGGTGCTCAAATAAGGACTTGAGTGCTTTGAGGACTTCCACCTCGCTGGACACGCCCGCGGGGGACTGGGCCTGCCTCTTCACCACCGTCATCCGGAGTGAGCGCTCGTGCCGGGAGACAAGGCATTCCAGATGCTCTAACAGCAGCTGCAGGAAAGGCCAAGGCGCATGGGCTAGAGAGCACTCTGGACACCCTCTTGAGCTCGGGGCAAAGGGCTCCCTTCGCTCTCACACTGAGACGAATTGGACTCCCTGCCATTCCGCCTGGAGCCAGATGCAGTCCCCTCAGACGTGTTCGAGTACCAGTCATCCTCCTCGCAAGGGGAAGCACAGCCCCAGCACGCTGACCAACCCGCCCCGGGGCAGTGGGGCTGCACCGGCGTCTCTGGAGGCACAGGCACGGACTGGTGGCCCTGAGGCGAAGGCCGGCCCAGCGCGACCCCTCCTACTAACCCGGGTGTTGTTCCTTTCTGCTTTCAGCTCAGCGATTTCCTCCTCCCGCTCCAGGAGCTGCTCCCGGCACACGTTGAGTTCTTTAGTCAGTGCTGCAAACTCCTAGGGAACGGGAAAGAGGCGGGCCCTTCAGGACGGGCTCTCTCGGGCCTGTCCTCCGGCCCCGCACAGAGGCAGCCCTGACCCTCGGCTGGCCGGAGGGACGCCTGTCACGCTCCAGGGAAGGAGGGGTCGGACCACGAGCCCAGGGCCACACAGGCCGCCTGTCAGGTTTGATGGAGCAAAACCCCTCTGGAGTAATTAAAAGGAAGTGCCAACGTGCCACCACGTTTTAAAGTCTCTCTCTACAGGACGAAGAAGAGATAAAGGCTCACTTCACCAATCTGACACTCAAAGTACAGAAGGTGGCGGATTTGGGCCATTCTACTCAATCAGCACACAAACAGGTGACATGTGAAAGGTCAGCCACAAATCAGTTCTCCGAAGAGAAGTCAATGCACCACAGAAGTCACCCCACCCTCAGGACTGACCGACAAGGCCGCCCTAGAAGCCTGTCCCACCAACGACGCAGAAGTGCAATGCTGGAAAAACAAGTGAAAAGAAGCAGATGAAAGGGTTTAGTTTCTCTTGAACGCTCTCATTGGAGGGTGCAAACTGAAGGGGACGGGGAGGCAGACGATTCAGGGGCCTCCAAGGGCACTTGTGGATGCCGTCACGGATGGAGGGGCCTGCCGGCCACTCCGGCTTTGAATTACATTTTGTTGACCGTGCTATTCCAGTTGTCCCGATTTCCCCCTTTGCCCTCACACGGTTGTTCATGGCCAGGGGTCGTGCATGTAAGTTCTCTGGCTGCTCCGTTTCCTACACTGTACTTCACACCCCCAGGCTATTCCCTAGCTGCCTATTTGTGCTCCTTAATCCCCTCACCCCCTCCCATCTGGCAACCGTCAAAACACTCTGTATCCACAGCTCTGTCTCTGTTCTTGTTTGCTTAGTTTTTTTTAAAGTTCAGTTGTTGACAGGTATGTGTTTATTGTCATTTTAGTGTTCACAGTTTTGATCTTCTTCTTCCTATATAAATCTCCTTAACATTTTTACATAATAATTAACGGCTTGGTGATGATGAACTCCTTTAGCTTTTTCCTTATCAGAGAAGCTCGTTCACTGCCCTTCCATTCTAAATGACAACTCTGCTGGGTAGAGTCATCTTGGCTATAGGCTCCTGCTTTTGATCACTTTCACTATTTCTGCTAACCCCCCAGCCTGCAAAGTTTTTTTTGACAATTCAGCTGACAATCTTATGGGGCCTCCCTTGTAGGTAATTAACTGCTTTTCTATCGCTAATTTTAAGAGTCTCTCTTTGTCTTCAACCCTCAGCATTTTAATTATGTTTCTAGGAGGGGCCTCTTGGGTCCATCTTGTTTGGGACTCTGTGCTTCCTGGACTTGTGTGTCTATTTCCTTCACCAAGTTAGGGAAGTTTTCTTTCACTATTTTTTCAAACAGATTTCCAATTTCTTGCTCTTCCTCTCCTTCTGGCAGCCCTATGAGCGGGCAGGTGGGTGCCACATCTGAGACTCCATCACCCTGGCTCACACGTTCTGCCCTGCCCTGGAGAGCTGCCTGAGGCTCCACCCCACCAAACTCACGGGCCCACCCGAGAAGTTAGCAGCGTCTTCTCCATGTGAATGGCTGGTCTTGGCTCAAGATTCACAACTTCCTTAATCCTCTCAAACAAGCAACAGTGAGCCTCCACCCCCCCAACTCTCAGCAAGTGGCCCCAGGCCTGGCACCAGCAGCAGCCACTTCAGATTGTTTTATAGCTCAGACAGGGTGGTCCCAGGCAGAACACAGGTGGGGGCTGACCTTGGCCTACATCAACCCAGGAAACCCCAGGGCCAGTGCACCCAGTGGACAGCTACAGACCACACTGGAGCACCACCACCCTGCCCCTGCACAGCCGATCCTCTATTGAGGGTGGAGGTTGGTGGCCAGTGGTCACAGCCAGTCCTTGCAGCCGACTGGCCTGGGTAAATCCCTCCCATGGACTTGATCGCCAACAGCAATCAAGTCTCAACTACAAGAGGAGGGTGTACTCAGCCCAAATGAATGGAGCACCTCGAGTACCCAGCTTGGGTGACAGGGGAGGCTGTGCCAGTGAACCCTACAGGACACCTACGACTTAGGCCACACTACCAAGACACGGAGTCAAAGCAGCTCTACCTGATACACAGAAACAAACACAGGGAGGCTGCCAATATGAGCAGACAAAGAAAAAGATCTCATCAAAATGGAGATAAGCAATCGATCAGATGCCGAGTTCAAAACACTGGTTATGAGGATGCTCAAGGAACTTAGTGAGGACCTCAGCAGCCTAAAAAAGACCCGGTCAGAAACGAAGGGTGCACTAGTTGAGATGAAGAAGAACTTACAGGGAAACAACAGAGAGTGGAAGAAGATGAGACCCAAATCACTGATCTGGAACCTAAGGAAGCAAAAAACGACCGATCAGAGCGGCAAGAAGAAAGAGTCTGGAGAAGCGAAGGCGGGGCAGGGAGCCTTGGCACAGCCTCGGGCGCTCTAACGGTCGTTTTCACGTGTGCGGCTTCTCTTCCAATGTCGGCTCTTCGAGAACCCACGACGGGTTCTGGCTGGTGTGGCTCAGCGGCTTGGAGCGATGTCCTGTGAACCGAAGGTCCAATCCCTAGCCGGAGCATGTACCCAGGCTGAGGGTTCAATCCCTGGTCGCGGTGCGTACAACAGGCACTCAATCAATGTTTCTCTCTCCCGCCCCCTCTCCTCTGTCTCCAAAAGCCACGAAAAGGTGTCCTTGGATGAGGATAAAAAAAGACCCATGACTCTGGGTGAGCAAACCCCAGCTGAGAGCATGGGCACTGCACCGACCTGTCCCCAGTGAAGTGGTGGGTCACACTTTAAAGAGCACACCTACTCGAAGTCTCTGACGGTCCTAAGGTCAAACAACAAACGAAGAAACATCTATTCAAGAAAATCTACGAAGAATTAACAAGAAAGGGCAAGAGTCTGGGGTGGTTGATGGAAGACAGCTCCCTCCCGCCCCCTACCCAGTCAAGGAGGTGGGGACTCTGCCCCAGAGGCCCCTCGCCGCCCCCCACCAACGGACATCCCCCCGTCCCCGGGAGGAGGACAGCAGCAGTCTTCAGGCTGACCACAGCTGCCTGGAGCAGAGGAAGGTGCTGTGGGGGTGGGGGCTGCACCTTGGGGGTGCCATGCTGGGAGTGCAGCCCTGACCCCTCGCCCTCGCAGTGAGGCTGCGTGGCCCAGGCTGCAGAGAGCCCCTGGCCAATGCCCCCTCACTGAGGGCTCATCTCCTGGACTAGGGCCCTCGCTCAGAGGAGTGGCCATTGTCCCCACCTGAGCCCTGATTCAGAGACTGTGCCTGGGCAGGGTGGGGGCTGAAGCAGGCAGTAAAAGAGAGAGTGCCTCATCTCTTCCCAAAGGAAGGGACTTCAGGGACGAGGTGTCGAACTGAGGGTGCTCTCAACAGCAGTGCAGGCTGTGGTGGAGGCCACGGGAGGGATCCGGGGGCTGGCTGAAGGGGTGCCTAGACCACTGGAGTACAGGGAGCACCGAGATCATGGCGGCTGGGGGACCTCCCAGGACCAGAACGCACGCCAAAGCTGACTTCCAGCACAGTCCCTAGAAGGGAGGGAGGCTTTAACGGGGTTGGTGTCTGAAGAGTGGACCCCCAGGCTGCCGCTGAGAACAGTGGGCTGGCAAAGAGTGGGGCTTAAGAGCTGGGCGCGGCTGGGAAGGAGCGGGTGACACACAGCGCCATGGGCGCCGGGCTCTGGGCCGCACAGGCCGCACCTCCCACGGAGCAACGACAGAGGCCGCCAGCGACGGACTTCCCTGAAAGCACCCAGCCACTCAATACCCTGGTTAAGACGGTCATTTTTTTATGTATGCAGTCAGCCCTGGAACAGGTCCAGTTTCACAGGGGACTTTCCGATGGACCCATGCAATTTGAACCCATGCTGTTCAAGGGCCCATGCTGCGGCCGGGCACCCGCGGGCACCACGTGCCCTCCAACCAGCTGTGTGGGGCCCGCGCCCAGGCCCGGGACTCCGAGGTCCGTCGCACGCTCGTGGGGCTGCTCTTCTGCTTCTGTGCCTTAGGCACTTTTCCTCTTTGTGGGCCTGCCTGTATTTTTTGGCTTCTTTGCTCCTCTATTTAAGTTTTACCTTTTCACTGCTGAGTTTAGAAAACAGAGGCGTCAAAGCACGCGTTTATGCTGTCACTGTGTTTGAAGTCACAGTGCATTCAAGAAGCAGAGCGGCGAGCCAGGCCCCTCCCGCAGAGCAGACTGACAGGCAGCAGGGACCCAGAAGGTTGGTGCTCAGCAGGGTGGCAGGCACCTGTGAAGCCGGGAGGTGGGCATCAGCGCCGGGGCTGCATTTGGAGAGGACCTGGCTGGGCCACCAGCAGGAGCCTCGTCACACGAGCACTGAGGCGTCTGTCCACCCCCGGAAGGGCCGTGTGCGGCGGGGACAGTGAAGGCCCTCCTGCACCACAGCACGGTTCCATCTGGAAGGCTCTGGGAGCCGGCTGTCTACAGACTCCAAGGGCCCAGCACAGCCAGCGGGCCAAACTGCTAAGTCCTAGCAGTGCTCGGTACAAAGGATGGGCTGTGGATGGGCCTGCAGGACAAACCAAGGCCCCAGGAGCAGCACCGAGCGGGGCCAGCGGAAGCGACAAGGAGTGGGGGGGCCTGCCCCGAGTCTACGGCAACAAGCCCAGGGAGAGGCGGCGACCTGAACCAGGGGCAGCACTGGAGACAGAGACCAAGGCAGCACCCTCGAGACAGGAGACAGGCCCAAGTCTCCGCCACGCGCCAGGTGCCACCCGCTCTCCATCAGTTTCTAGAGGCTCCACTGGGGACTGTGTTCAGGGGGTGAGGCCCAGAGTGGGGAGATGGCCAGCAAGGGCAACACAGGCAAGACAAGGGGTGAGCACCCATGAGAGAACCCACGGGTTCAGACGTGCGGAGAGCAGACCAACAGGATCTGCTGGCGGGCCGGGCGGATCCGAGAGGAGAGGCGGCCAGGATGACTCGAAGGAGCATGGCAGTAGCATGTGAAGGACAGAGTCACCGTTTTCTGAGAAGGGAGTGACTACGGAAGATCACATTTTGAGGGGAGATCTACAGGTCCAGCTTGGGACTTGCTGATCTGAGATATTTTCGGAACTTCAAGCGGCAGTGTCACGTGAGAGCTGTGACCCCCAGTCTGGAGCCCTGGGAGTGGCGGCGAGGGCTGTCAATTTTGTTCCCGTGGTGCCAAGTGAGGGAGGGAGGAACGAGGTTCGAGCCCTGTGGCCACTGCACAGGGACTGGGAGGGAAGCAGGGACCAGGAGAGCAGAGGGGGTGGGGAGGGTGGGCAGGAGAACACCCAGGACAGCAGGGCTCCCAGGAGCAGCCACCAGCAGATCACTTGAAGGTGGCACTGGTCCCGGACAGGCGGGTCTGCTACAATGGCGGTCGACAGTGACAGTGACACAGCAGTTCTGGAGCATGGTGGGACTGAACGCCAGACTGGATTGAGTCGGGAAGGGAACAGAGGAGAGCAGCGAGGACACAGGAGTCCCTCTGAGGACCTGTGCCGAAGAGGGGAAGAGAGAAATGGGGCAATGGCTGCAGCAGATGTGGGGACCCAGGCAGAGGCAGGCTGGCAGAGGGTCTGCCGTGAGGAGCTGAGACAGGTCGGGTCACCTGGGCAAGCGCAGAGGGTGGCCTTCCCTGGAAGCACACAGGTGACCTCCAGGTGGCGAGAAGGCGGCTGATTTGACTGAGAGACGGAGGCCCAGACACACAGGTAGGAACGCCGGGCCACCTCCTCTGACTCCTTCCGGCTTCGCTGATGCATTAAGCCTGAGGATGGGTGAAGAGCCCAATCTGAAGGGGAAGACACAAAACCGCCGCCTAGGAAGACGGGTCGCAGTAGAACAGTGATGTGACTGCGGCAGCACCTGGGCGCACTTCTGGTCACTCGTGAATGTGGATGGAGCATGGACTCCGCGGAGCAGGCCTCCGAGAGGCAGGCAGGTCCAGAGGCGCAGAGGCGAGGGCGCTGAAGGGCTGGCATGGCTGCGGTGGCGGCGGCCGTGGCATTCCAGGGGTAGGAAGAGGGGGAGCCCTGAGGGCGGGGAGGGGTCGTGGCAAGGTGGTGGGCTCACAGGACCACAGGTCCCAGAAGAGCTGAGTACCTGTTTCATTTTTCAGAGTTTTGCTCTATGCTGTGAACAGATCACACTGCCTGTACACGAAACACCCAGTGGAAGCGTAGGGAGGTGGACCCTGGGGGCCTGGCGTGTGCCTGTGCGTGCACAACTCCAGACGCCCCGGCTTCGAGGCATCAGGGAGAGCAGCGCCTGTCCTGTAGCAGGAAGGACCCCACGGAGCCCCACCCTGGCTCACTGACAGGCCTCGTCTGCGTCCCCATCGCCCCATCCTCCCTCGTCCCTCCACCCCCAGAACAAGCCCATGTCTTGCTCACACAGATCCCCTCCGCTTTCCCAGACAGTCCCAAGCTGTCTTCCTTTTCTTATTAACAGAATGTATTCAATCGCAATCATTTTGATAAAAATACAAGTGCTTCTTAAAATAGACTCACTAGCCGAGAGCGTCCATGACGCCGCACTGCCTTTGGTAAAAACGAGTTTACAGAACCTGACAGTTCTTCCCACTCCTTAAAGGAAAACTTCCTCTGTTTAAGAGTTCAAGGAGCGAAGAGAGTGACAGAAGCAACTTTAAACTCGGGAGTTCAGATAAACATTAGACAGGAAACTCCACAGCGTAGGACGCCCAAGCACGTTCGGCGCCCACGGTCAGTGCTCTCACGGCACAGGAGCTCACGCAGCCCGGAGGGCCCACGCACAGCCCTCCCCCACCCCCACCCCCCGGCCTCGGCCACCAGCGTCTCCATTTTTCCTCCTTCAGGAAAACGCTTGTTGAAGAGACACTGTAGGCCCAGCAGACTGCTGGTTTAAAGTGGCATTCAATTTACCACGACTCAAGCTGGAAGTACGTTTGGAAACTGAATAGATACAATCACCACTGGACTATTTTCATTTTAAAGCATAAGTGTGAGCAATATACATTTGTATTTATTTCTGTTTGACATTTTCTAGGACTGAGAAGAGGAAAAACAGCATTTAACCATTAAAATCAGTTCAAGAACTTATTTTCACATAATGCTTAAAAAATGTCGCTATTCATCATTCTTGGACAACAGGCTCAGACACCACGAACCAGACACTGCTGATCAAAACCCACGGTGAGTCCGATCTCGAATCAGTTCCCGCAGCTTGGATGCCACCTCCGCCTCCAAGCGATGGTGCCCCTCGCCCCGTCATCCCAGCAGCAGCGTCCACCTGTCCCACCCGCACACAGTCCCGACCCCTCCTATGTCCCCGACTTAAGTGACCCCATGGTACATTTCTACAGCTTTCGTTCCCTCTCATCCCCGTCAGTAGCTGTTATTTTAAGTTACTTTTCATTAATTTCACTAACCGGACACAGAAGGCAAATACCCTCTTAGTGCAGGGACACGGAGAGTAATAAAGAAATGGAAACGGGACCTACTTTAGCAAACCAGGAGGCCCCTCAGCAGGGCAGCGAACACACTGCAGTCCGCCCAGACAAGGGGCTGCCGCTTAGCACGAACGGAATACACGCTGCCCAGCCACGGAGAGACGTGAAGAAAACGTGAACACATGTCACCCAGCGAGAGAGTCCTCTGACAAGGGCGCACACTGCGTGGTTCCAACCGCGTGAGCCTCTGGGAAAGGCAAAGCGACCGAGACAGCAAACGCCTGGCTCAGTGGGTGCCAGGGCTGGGGAGGGCAGGATGGAGAGGTGGAGCAGACCCCCAGGGCAGGGACCCACTCTGTCTGACACAACAGTGGTGGACACGTGTCCTCGCCCGTTTGCCCAAACCTACAGAACAGACCACCAAGAGTGACCCTCACGTCGGCTGTGGGCCCTGGGTGACAACGCCATGCCAGTGCAGGCTCACTGCTGTGACAAATACACCATCGGCGGGGTGGGGGCACCTGTACAGCTGCACTACTGACAGGTGCCTTTTCTACAACAGCCACGCTACCGAGACACGGAGTCAGAGCAGCTCTACCTAACGCATAGAAACAGACAGGGAGGCTGCCAGAATGAGGGGACAAAGAAACACAGCCCAAATGAAAGAACAGAACAGAACCCCAGAAAAAGAGCTAAACCAAGCGGAGACAAGCAACCTACCAGACACAGAGTTCAAAACGCTGGTGATCAGGATGCTCAGAGAACTCCTAGAGCATGGCAAAAAGATAAAGGAAGAGATGAAGCTTACACTACGTGAAATAAAAAAATATACAGGGAACCAACAGAGAAGGGAAGGAAGACAGGATTCAAACCAATGATTTTCAATATAAGAAAGAGATAAATACTCAACAAGAACAAAATGAAGAAACAAGAATTCAAAAAGCAAGGAGAAGCCTCTGGGACACCTCCAAACGTACCAACGTCCAAACCATAGGGGTCCAGAAGAAGAGGAAGAGCAAGAAATTGAAAACTTATTTGAAAAAAAATGAAAGAACTTCCCTAATTTGGTGAATGAGACATACAAGTTCTGGAAGCTCAGAGAGTCCCAAAGCAGTGGGACCCAAGGAGGAACACACCCAGGCACATCATCATTACATTACCCAAGATGAAAGATAAGGAGAGAATCTTAAAAGCAGCAAGAGAAAAGGAGACAGTAACCTACAAAGGAGTGCCCATCAGACTGTCAGCTGATTTCTCCAAAGAAACCTTGCAGGCAAGAAGGGGCTGGAAAGAAGTATTCCAAGTCATGAAAGGCAAGGACCTACATCCAAGATGACTCTACCCAGCAAAGCTATCATTTAGAATGGAAGGGCAAATAAAGTGCTTCCCAGACAAGGTCAAGTTCAAGGAGTTCATCATCACCAAGCCATTATTATATGAAATGTTAAAGGGACTTATCTAAGAAAAAGATCAAAACCATGAACATTAAAATGACAAGAAATTCATAACTATAAACAACTGAATCTAAAAAAAACTGAGAAAACCAGCAGAACAGGAACAGAATCACAGATATGGAGATCACATGGAGGGTTATCAGCTGGAAGGGGGAGGGGGAGGGGGGAAGGTACAGAGACTAAGGAGCATAATTGGTGGGAACAAAACAGACAGGGGAGGTTAAGAATAGTGTAGGACATGGAGAATCTAAAGAACTTCTATGTACGACCCATTGACATGAACGAACGGGGTGCTGGTGGGAGGCGGATGCTGGGCAGAGGGGGCAAGAGGGAAAAACTGGAACAACTGTAACAGCACAATCAGTACAACACACTTTTAAAAAAGACGCACAAATAGTCACAGACTGCGAAGCCCCACACAGAGCAGCCAGTGGCACTGACCAGGCGCGGGCCGGGTAGGCACAGGGCTTGCGGACCACTCCCTGAGTCACATCAACGTCTAGCTACCGCCAGCTACAGCTATCAACTAGTGCCTGAAACCCCCGGCAGACAACTGTGATTGAAAATAAAGAAGTAAATGAATACATAAAATCAGAGTCTGGAAAAATTACCGTATTAGCTTCAAAGAGTTTCACGCAAGTTAAAAACACCAGATAATCCAATGAGAGCACAGTGTGAAGTATGTTATGTCCAGTTCATGTTTTTCTACCTCGTTTCCAACTTCCCGACGCAGTGAGTGTGGGGTCTCTGGTGCTGCTCGCTCTCACTGGAGCACAAAATATCTTCATGTCCAAACATTTCACTCCGGAGCTCTATGCATGTGACAAGAAACTACTGAACCCTGAAGAAACCTGTCTTTAAAGTCTGAGACGGCACTGCTCGGCTGACCCTGACGGTCTGAAGCCAACACCGGGAACAGTGAAAGGTGCGCATCCCAGAGACGCCCGGCCGGAGCAAACGCTGACACTGCAGTGAAGGAGGCAGCAAGGGAGGGGGCTCAGGAGAGAGACTGCTCTGAAGCAGGACCAAGGTGCACACAGGCCGCTCTCCCACACAACAGGGAAGGGTGTCCCGGGCTGCCTGTCTGCCCAGAACCCTGCCCGCAGGCCAACAAGGCCCAAGTGCACCTGCCCTGGCCCTGGCCCCGGCCCAGCTCAAGTAACCCGAGCGAGCTCGTCGGCTCACGATGTCCTCTCTGCTGCACGGCCGCGCTCACGGCAGCTCAGAAGCCGGGGTGTGCTTACTGTCCGTCTGTAACAGGCACGTCTGTCTGAGCGTGCAGTCTCCGCTGTGACACACGACACAGCAGCAACAGCCCCTCGTGCTGATCGCTCGCCTGTGCGCCACGTGTATCTGTGGGGCAGAATCTCAGCACTTCCAAGTCAAAGGACTAGGCACCAGGGACAGACCCTGCTCTGCCAAGCTGGCGTGTCATCTCCCTTCGGTGTCCATTGTCCTTCTCGGCCGCATCCTCTGTCCCCTTGCCACACAGGGGTCTCCAGAATCTTGTAACACGCCAGAGACCGAGTGTGTGCCCGAGCGCGGGGTGGGGCTTGAGAGGCAGTACGTTCTCCGAGACACGTGTCACTGCCGACCCTCTGACGACAACTAGGGGATTCACGACTTCTGACACTTCTCTTGCACAGAAGGTGCGGCTCATCAGGGAGGCCACCCCGTCTGCCTGCACCTGACAGTCTGCACTGCCGTCGGCAGGTTACTCACTCTCTCCGACCAAACGCGAATGGGAGTCTGTCTGTGCTCACCCTAACACATTTGCAGGTAGTGGCCCCTCTTCTTTCTTGTGCCTGTTTTTCTGCAGAATGGCTCCCGGTCCCCTCCTACATGGAAACACCCCTCAGCACGTCGGACTCGGCTCCTCCAGTGGAGGCAGGCCCAAACATTTCCACGACCACATATTTTCCTATGCACGACTCTTTAAAATTTATGTGGCATTATAAGTAGGGTACTGCATCTTCTACAACCGTGTGTCTAGGTGGGTTTTTCCCAATCTGATCTCGCACTGGTGCCAGGTGTGCAGCTTAGTGGCCAGACAGGCACATCCTTCACACGGTGCTCCCCTCGGCACTTCCGGTGGATCCCACTGGCACCTGTGCACTGTGCAGTGGTCCCTGTGCTGCACCCGCACCTCCACGGCTCTCTTCTCACCGCCAGTGTGCACGTCTTAGCCTCGTGCTCCTGCCCGGCGCCCCCACCTCAGCAACCTCCAGTCGGCCTCTGTGTCTGTGAGTCTGTTTCAGTCTGTTCCCTTTGTTCTTTGGGCCCCACACAAAAGCGACATCACATGGTGCTTGTCTTTCTCCGACTGGTTATCTCACTGAGCAAGTGGCGAGACTCCACTCTTTCTCATGGTCGAGTCCCGTCCCATGGCACACGCATTCCGCGGCTTCTCCATCCACGTCTCCATCAGCGGGCACCTGGGCCGCTTCCCCACCTTGGCTGATGAAAGTAACGCCACCGTGAACACAGGGGTGCGCATACTGTTTCGGACTAGTGTTTTGGGTTTCTTCATATAAATCCCCAGAAGAAGTCGCTGGGTCATGAGGCACATGCAGTTTTTAACAAATATTTTATGATAGTAAGGATTGTAATTTGATATGTCACAAAAGGAAGGCATTAGACTGCTCTAAGGCAGGGGCATCAAACTCATTCTCACCGGGGCCACATCAGCCTCGCGGTTGCCTTCACAGGGCCAGATGTAATTGCAGCTCCTTAACAGTTAAGGAGCAGTTACATTTCTACAGTCCTAAAGTTATTGCAGCCCTTTGAAGGCAACTGCGAGGCTGATGTGGCCCCCGGTGACAATGAGGTTGACACCCCTGCTCCAAGGTACAAACATACAAACGAATCTGCTGGATCAAAGAGTTACATAATTCAAATCTCAATGCTCCTAATCTATAAATTACAGGGTATTAGTTAGTTTTGTTGTTTTTGTCATTTCCTTCTACACTTACAATGTATAATAAGAGAGTCTTCAGTATACTGACCACCCTCCCCGCCCCCCATGTAAAGATCACAAACACCTACAACGATCCCACTGATGACTCAAGCAGGGGTGTCCGACCTGGGCCCTCCGGCCGCCGGCGGCCCCGGGGGGCTGTGTATGCTGCCCAACGCAAAATCGTCAATTACTCAAACTATGATGAGATATTTTTGTGACTGCGTGTTGCAATGTGTTCCCCGAGACAACTCTTCTCCCAGTGTGGCCCCGAGACAGCAGAGGCTGGCCACCCCGGTTTAGAGAATGCCACACCCGTAGAGCCGGGGCGGTTTCTGTAGCCCTGCTCCTCCTTCAACACCCAACGCCTTACTACAAGAAGGAACCGGCTGGGCTCAAACGCCGCCGCGGCCTCTCCCTTCAGAACCCTGCCTAGCCCTGCTCAGGACTGTGTGGGAGGCAACGGATGGATCTCTCTCTCTCTCTCAGCATATCCTCGCGTGAAGATTTAAAACAAAACACAAAAATCTTTGCCTTTTTAACCTCCCCACAGCAATGAGGGATACACAAATATTATCCTACTACACATAACAGTAAAGATAATCAGGAACCTCTGATTTTATATCCAAATTACTAATCTTACTGAAACATTACGTACACAGTGTGTATGCCCACATACAAGGCCATTCTGAGTAAAAGGCGATTTCCCCCTTGTCCTGGCGCCCTGAACGCAATGAACGGTGGGCTCCCACGCAGACCCGGTCCCACAGAGCAGCCGACGCTGCACCTGGCTGCACACTGAGTCACTGGGCACGATGTGTGAATCTGCTCCTTAGAGTTAATCCCATGGACTGAAGCATCTCCAAGAGACAAGGTAGCTACTCTGTGTTTGGTCCCCTCTTGGTGAGTCACTTGGGACACACTGGACATTGCCCACCATGTGGGCAGTGACGGCTCCAGAGTGCGCAAGGGTGATGGGAAAGTGTAGGCACCTCGGGCACCCTGGAAGTGAGAAGGGAGGCACTGCCCTCCTGAGGCAAGGACAGCACACACGATGGGTGTCCCCACCGCTCTGGTGTAGTGATGTCACACTGGCCTCCCCGCAGCACAGGCACTGCCCCGTCGCTGACAGGTCAGCAAGTCTCCTGAGAAGCCTCAGGCTGTGCGAAGGGCTCTCTCCTCGGTTACGATGTGAGTGCCATTTCAGGCCTGCCGCAGTTCCCCCAACACCTCAGTTCCGCAAAGAAAGCCACACCCAACTCTGAAGTGGCCTCAAGACCCCGAGGAAACAACCCATCTGTGAGGGAGTGGGAGCGCTCCAACACCACCCCTGGGCCCTTGGGGGTTGGCAAGCATATGCCCCAACACATCCGGGCAGAGGACACCTCTCTCTCCCCTGGCTGTGGGCGAGCCCGGCCGATTCGATGGAGAAGCCCATGCAGGGCCGCGGTCACACAGCGCTGGCACCTCGGCACCTGGAGGACGGAGGATAGTGCGAGGGCTGCTTTCCTCATCGTCCCGGAAGGGACGTCTCAGGAAGAACCAGGATCTCGCTGCAACGCGGGAACTGCAGGAGCCTCTCAGGGACTTCTGTGGCTCACGGTGCCCAGTCAGCAGGGATGTGAGCTGGGCGATGAGTGGTCTCGGCGTGTCTGCGGCTCCACGTGCCGACCCTCTGCAGACTGGCAAAGAAGCGCCCACGCTGCCGTGGCCAGGGTCCCGGAGCTGGGGCTGCCCGCGAGTCCCGCAGAACTGCACGAGGGCTCCCGAGCCCCCTCAGGTGGCTTTCGTGAGGAGGGTGAGGACCCTGCCTAGACAGAGCTACAGAGGGGCCAGGGGTAAAGGTCAAGGGCTTACTGCCAACAAAGGAAGTGTCCCTGCCGCCTGCGCTGCCTATCCCACCCCGACAAGATGGGACACGATGCTCTGTCAGAGGACGGACTGTAGCCCAGGTCACCCCTCCCTGTGAGCTTCCGCCCTCTGCCCTCGTCTGTGACTGTTCCCTGCCCCTGCTGCCCTCCTGTGCAGCTCTGTCCACCTGCGGCCTGAGGGCCCAGCTTGGGCCACCACTCTGGGCAGGCCCCTGCCCCCAGCAGCCGGGTGCTCCTCCGAGAGGGGCCACGCCCAGGTCCCGCCAACACGGCACTGCAGGCACCCGACTGCACTCGGGGGGACACAGCCCCCGCACTATGCAAACCCTGAGCCCTGGCCACGACCCTGGCAGAGTGTTCAGCACAGGTGCATGCGGGACCATGGATCAGACACGCCCGATAGCGAGTGCCACTGCCACCGGCTTCTCAAACTGCCTCGGCTCTGAGTGCTCACACCCCGCAGGCTGTCTGACAGGCCCTCTGCTAGAAAGTTCTCCCCTTGTTTAACAGAAGGTACCTCAGAGCGAGTCCAAGGTCGAGGCACAGATCCATGGTCGAGTGGGCTCCACCAGGGGTCCCTCTTGGGGCTGCAGTGAGCTCTGGAGGTAGAAATGCAAGCTCAAGAATGAGCAGCCCTCTGAATTTGGAGAAATAATTAACTGAACAGAAAATGTCTGAGGCACTATGCTAAGTAAATATTATTGCAATAAGTTTATATTTGGTTAATGCTTTACGGTTTTCAAATTACTTTCATGAATTTGACCACATTTTATCCTCAGCCGCCCAGGAAGACACACGTAACTACCTCGTTTTACAAATTAGGGTACAGGCCCAGCCAGGTGAGCGGCATGCAAAGGTCACTTCAGTGAGTAAGTGGCTTGGGCTGCAGCACTCCACATAGACACGTGGGGACTCTACCACACGGCGCGCACCAAAACCAAGTCCACCTGCAGGCTGCTACCCCAGGCCCAGCCGACCGCACGTGGGCAGGGGGCGCTGAGGGTGCACAGCCGGCCACCCCGCAGCCGTCGTAGCCGACGAACGCCCGCTTGGTGCAGGGAGTTCTACTGCACTTGCAGCTACGTCCCCCTACGGCATCGAGAAACGAACAGCATCTCTATTTCACAGGTGACAGCACAGTCTGAGAGGTGAAGTATCTTGGCTAAGATCAGAAAGTTGGAAAGCAGAGGACCCAAGACCTGAAACAGGTGTGGAGGGGAGGGCGAGAAGGAAAGTCTGGATGGGAAGAAGGACACCACCCAGCGGCCAGTGAGGAAGAGAGGCCGTCGCACAGCGACCCGCAGCCGTGGTTACAGGAAAGGAAGCCGCTCCCGTACCCCCAAGGCATCTTCTTCTGATGCCTTCTGCCCCTCAGGGATGACCTTGATATATATACACTTGCTCCTATCATTTCATCTGGTTTTCGTGAAGCTGACGGCATTTTTAAACTGGAGACAAAGAAGTAAAAGTGAGTCAGCTCCAGCCCCAGGCGGGTGGCTCGGTCACTTGGCGCACCCTCCTATGTGCCGAAAAGTTGTGGGTTCAACCCTGGTCAGGGCGCACACAGGAGCAAACAGTCGACGCTTCTCTCTCTACCAAATCAATAAAAAACATACCCCTGGGGAGAATTAAAAAAAAACGAAAGTAAATGAGCTGCAAGCATCAGCCCCCGTCCACCCCTGAGATGGGACAGACCCTGACCTCCAGCAGGAACTGGGTGCGGGCGGTCAGAGCAGACTGCGTGGGGTTTCAGGGGAAGGGAGCTGCACAGGCCAAGGTGTGAGGGCAGGGAGCGGCATGGCCAGGCAGGCCTGGAAGAGCCGGGGGCAGGTAGGTGCACACGGCACGGTGGGGACAGCCGGCGACAGCCAGGGAGCAGGGCAGTGGGTGCACTGGAGGGGCTCTGGCTCCTGGCCCTGCTGCTGTGGACGGCACTGCCCTGCCCCCGGGGCGGGTGTTCTGGCTGGGCCGGAGCGCACTGGGGTTGGAGAAGGGCACGCAGGCCCAAGCTAGAGTGCAAAAGAAAACGAGAATGACTTAGGAGACAGGACAGAGGTGAGGACGGAGGAAGGAGACAGGAGACAAGGACGCCTGGAGGGGAGGTGACCGAGGAGGAAGGAGAAGCACAACACGGAACACATGACAAAGCTCAGGCCCGGACACAAAGGAGGCTGCCCAGGCGGGGCTGAAAAGGCACCTGTGGCGACTGTCACAGAGGGGCCCACAGGAGGGGCAGATCTCCCGGAGGAGGACCTCAGGAAGAGCACAGGGAGCTGGGTTGCAAACGTTTCCCAGGCACCGGCACAGCACTTCCGCCCGGGTGAAAGTGACTGTCCACATGTCCTCGGACAGCAAGTACTTCCTCTCCACAGGGGCTCTCCTAACTTGGACCCACCACCTGCCCGTGGCCACGGCCACCAGAGGGACAGGGACAGGAGCACCAGCCACGGACGCTCCCTCCGAACGACCGACGCAGCTTAAAGTGACTTTGAAGCGGTGCCGTGGGTTTCAGCATCGCTTCCCCTGCTGCCACTACGGAGCTTCCTTCCAACGCGCAAGCCAGAGTCGAACACGGAGCTGAGGACCCAGCAGCATTTGCAGCAGGACCCAGCACTCCCCGGGCCCCAGGCAACGCTCTCAGGCCAGCTCCACGTGCCACCTCACCTGGAGCTCGGCCTGGGCTCCTGTGTGAGCCCCTCGGGGCTCTAGGAATGGTCCTGCTTCCTTTATGGACACTCAGCCACACAGAGCCTCGGTGGGAAAAGGAAGAGGAAAGCACCAGACCTCCGGGTCTGCACATAGCACGCAGGACCTGCCGGCAGGAATGTGCTTGCAAGCGAGCTCTTAATTCACTGTTAAGCTTTGGGGGAACAAGTATTTCTGTGGTTTGCACAAGAAAATGACCTTGGAATGCACATTCCTTCCAACTTGAACCCTTTATTCTGCCCACCCACAACTTCTTCCTGAATGGGCCTCTTCTGCCACTCAGGTGACAGTCATGCATGCACCGCCCCCCACCCCCACCCGACATCAAAAAGGCGATGTTTCTAGTTTGTGAAACTCACACTTCCTCCTCAAAATGGAGCGAAACGCGCCAGGTACCCCGTGGGACCCTGGGGACAGAGTGGGCCAGAGTGGCAGGTGGGTGCCATGGGAGGCCCCCCCGCCCCCCGCGGGTCGCATGGACACCGAGCACAGCTGCCTGGCACAAAAAGAACCCGTTCAGAGGCAGAGACCGTGTGCAGGGCCCGGGGAAGCTGCATGTGACACGAAGATTCTTGGCTAGAAAACCCAACCCTGCATGACGGGACACCACTGGGACTCTCTGAGGACCAAGGGTGCCCCCCCACCCCGCCCCGCCCCAGGAGCAGGACTCTGGAGTCAGGGAGTGTCGCAAAGGGTTCTCTGGCCATTCGCACCAACTGGGTTTATCACCTGCGGGCTGAGGGAGCGCCCAGACCTCTCTGTGACTCCACACGCTCACCTACAGCACGGGCCCGGGGCCTCCGCTGCCTCCCAGCACGGTTCACAGGAAAAAGCGTGCCTGACAGCATTGTTGCGGCTTCGGGAGGTGATTCACGTAAAAAGGCGCAAGAGCAGATGTCAGCTATTCGCTCATTTAACCCCCAACAGCTGAGTGTCCAGCTTCGGCTAGTGCCCGAGCCACCGCAGACACTCGGCAAGTAGCCGCCAATAAAAGGAACACTGCCCTGGCCGGCACGGCTCCCAGGGCGGACTGTCGGCCCACACACTGAAAGGTCACAGGTTCAGCTCCTAGTCAGGGAGCACGTTGGAGGCGCCTGGTCAAAGTGTCTCTCCTTCCCCTCTCTAAATCTACGAGCACTGCCTCAGGTGAGGACGGGAAAGAAGGAAAGCGAATACCGAGCTGCTGTCCTTACCTGCCAGATGAGAGCCGGGGGCTGAGACAGGAGGTGAGGGCCGAGAGAAAGGGGGCTGGCTGCAGGCCTGTGGACAGCCTGCACGGGCTGCTTTCCTGGCCGACTTGCCCAGCTCGACCTATGGATGCCTGGGGGGGAGATGGGGTGGTGGGGTCTACCCACAGACAGGCGGACCGAAGCGGAATACCTGGCGACACACAGCTGGTCGCTGAAGTCAGTCTGCACACTCGAGGCAGCAGCCGGCCCTCCCCCTCGCCCCGTGAGCATGTCTGCAATGGGGCCACACTCTACGTAGAGGTTCCTTGGCCCTTTGCATCGACTGGGGCTCACTCAGTCTCCAAGGAAGCCCTTTCTATTTTACTTTGTATGAAAATCATGGCCAAATCAGACAGTCCGAATTAATAGACTATCCAGGACATTGCTCTCCCGCCACAGGACACCACGTATGTGACCGTCATTCACGGATCCCCTGAAGGGATTTTTAGGGTGGAAGGAGTCCGCCCTGGCTGCTGCCGCTGCTTCACGGCAGTGCACACCGTTGTTACACGGACCAAGACAGGCAGCCAGGGGGCAGCTGCCTTTCCCGGCCGTGAGGTGCCTATGCTGGAAGCCAGCCCCGCCCTCCAGTTCACAGCCACGGGCCGCCCCAGGCTGGGCTCAGAGGGACGCGCGCACGAGGCCTGCTGCCGGGCCTCTCCTCGACACGGCGGCCGCTCCTGGCACTCTTCCCCTTTCATCACCTTTCTTGCAAGTTTTCTGTGGCCGTGTTTTTGTGTGGAACCTCTTCCGCCTCAGGAGTCAGGTGGCCGCGTGGCGGCCTGAGCAGTGCCCAGGGGGGCTTGGTCTGTGGTGGGGTGGGGTGCTGCCACGGGGGGCGACTCAATTCTCTTTTCCACTTTGATCGACTCTATTCTCGTGATTCCAGTCTAGTTTGGCAAAATATCTACAGTGTTAAGATGTTTCCTAATTTTTCTTTTTCTAGTATATTTTATTGATTATGCTATTACAGTTGTCCCATTTTTTTCTCACCTTTATCCCCCTCAGCCCTGCACCCCACCCCCACCAGCATTCCCGCCGCCACAGTTCACGTCCATGGGTCATATATAAAAGTTCTTTGGCTTCTCCATTTCCCATACTATTCTTAACCTCCCCCTGTTTGTTTTGTACCTACCATTTATGCTTCTTATTCCCTGTACCTTTTCCCAATTCTCTTCCCCCTCCCCTGCTGATAAACCTCCATGTGATCTCCATTTCTGTGATTCTGTTCCTGTTCTAGTTGTTTGCTTGGTTTTTGGGGGTTTTTTTAGGTTCAGTTGTGGGTAGTTGTGAGTCTGTTGTCATTTTACTGGTCATATTTTTGATCATCTGCTTTTTTTTTTTTAGGTAAGTCCCTTTTCATTTCATGTAATAAGGGCTGGGTGATGATGAACTCCTTGAACTTCACCTTATCTAGGAAGCACTTACCTGCCCTTCCATTCTAAATGACAGCTTTGCTGAATAGAATAATCTTGATTGCAGGTCCTTGCCTTTCATGACTTGGAATACTTCTTGCCAGCCCCTTCAAGCCTATAAGGTTTCTTTTGAGAAATCAGCTGACAGTCTGATGGGCACTCCTTTGCGGTAACTGTATCCTTTCCTCTTGCTGCTTTTAAGATTCTCTCCTTATCTTTAATCTTGGGTAATGTACCTATGATGTACCTTGGTGTGTTCCTCTTTGGGTCCAACTTCTTTGGGACTCTCTGAGCTTCCTGGACTCCCTGGAAGTCTATTTCCTTTGCCAAATTGGGGAAGTTCTCCTTCATTATTTGTTCAAGTAAGTTTTCAATTTCTTGCTCTTCCTCTTCTCCTTCTGGCACCCCTATGATTCAGATGTTGGAACATCCTAGGGGTTGCTAAGCCTCTCAATTTTTTGAATTCTTGTTTCTTCATTCTGTTCTGGTTGAGTGTTTACTTCTTCCTTTTTCCCAAATTGTTGACTTGAGTCCTGGTTTCCTTCCCGTCACTGTCGGTTCCCTGTACATTTTCCTGTATTTCACTTCGTAGAGCCTTCACATCTTCATTTTGCAGCTGTGCTCAATCATGTGTGCGAGTGTCCTGATCACCAGTGGTTTGAACTCTGCTCTGATAGGTTGGCTGTCTTGTTGCTTCCTTTCTTTTTCTGGAGTTTTGACCTGTTCTTTCACTGGGCAGTATTTCTTTGCTTCAGTGCACCTGTTACATTGTAAGGGGCAGAGCCTTAGGTATTCACCAGGGCGGGGCAACCCACTTCACTGCACTGTGGTGCTGTAGGTGGGGGAGAGGTCCGAGAGGGAACAATGCAGCCTTTTTGGCTCTCAGTCACTTCCCCCACTACCCACAAGCAAATTGAACCCTTTGAGGTGCTGATTCCTGGGTAGGTGAGGTGGGCTTGTGTACGTTCTAGGACCCCATGGGCCTTTCCAACAAATTCTCCTGAGACTGGGAATTTCTCCCACCGTCGCAACCCCACAGGTTTTTATAGCCAGAGGTTTTGAGGCTTTATTTGTCCGGTGCCAGAACCCTGGGTTGTGTGGTCTGTCTTGATCCCCAGTTCTTCCTCCTGGCTTATCTGCACACAAATGTGGGACCGCTTGGTCCTCCAACCACCGCCTTCCATGTCCTCTCTGCCCCACCTGCCCGTCTCTGCCCCTCCTACCAGTATGAATGGTTGTTTCTTCTTTAACTCCTTGGCTGTGGGACTGCCATACAGTTTGAGTTTCTGGCGGTCCTGGTTGTTTTTTCTTTTTAAATGGGTTGTTGTCCTCTTGGTTGTACGAGGAAGCGATGCGTTTCTGCCTATGCCTCCATCTCGGCCGGAAGCCATGATGCAGCTCTTCAGCAGGGTACCGGTGCGGTCAGCTCCTTTCTGGGTGCGCGGCGGGCTGATCTAGTGCTGGCTGCAGGGCGCACCAGTGTGCACTTCCACCTCCTGTCGGGGGGGCTTCTCTTGCCCCAGGTCTTGCAGGTCTTGTGCCAGTGGTCTCCAGCGAAGCCCAAGGCTCAGCGCAGGCTGCACAGACAGCAGCTCTAGCTTAACAGCCCCGCAAGGTTTCAGGAATCGATGGCTCAGAAACACCAGTTAGTCTCAAGTAGACCTTTAACTTTTGCGTACATGACTCAACAGCTTCAGCGGCCACTGTGTGAAGCTGATCTTCGGGTTACGATCAGCAAAAGTCTAACACTATGCAGGCAGCAAGGGTAATTAGCCATTTGCAAAGCAGAAAAACTTGGAAATAAAAGATACGCTCCAAGCTCCCAGATTTATTTTCAGAGCAAAATTAAATTTCCTCCTCAGAATAGGAATGAGATTCTGAGAGCCAGGAGCGAGGGCTCTGGGCGGGCGGCCTTCCTGCCGAGTGAGCCACCGTCCAAGTCCGGGGACACGGCCAAGAGCTTACTTCTAGCCACAGGGAAAAACCTACAAAGTGGAAACATTTTGTCCACATCTCTAAATTAGCATTAGCGAGTGCAACAAAGCCCTGCCTTTGCTTCATTTATGAAAGGGGCACCATTACTGACTGCTCCGGGTAGCAGGCAAAACCCAGGACACTGACCAGAGGTGCGAGGGCAGGGGCGGGAGGGCAAGACTTGAGTATGCTTAGTCCTACAGCTCTGACTTTTGAATCACATAAATGGTTTAAGTATTTGAAAAAAGTCAACTCTAAAAAATGCAAACCCTAAAATTAAGAATAAACAAAAACAAATGAACCTAACTGTACATCAAATTTTACATGGTTATGCTACTTCACATTGCTTTAAAACCCACTGTTCTGCCCTGGCTGGTGTGGCTCAGTGGACTGAGCGCTGGCCTCCAAACCAAAGGGTCACGGGTTTGATTCCCAGTCAAGGCACCTGCCTGGGTTGTGGGCCAGGTCAGACGTTTCTCTCCCTCTCCTTCTCCCTCCCTTCCCGTCTCTCTAAAAATAAATAAATAAAATCTTTAAAACCCATTATTCTGACTACACCTGACCCTTGAATAATGGGGGGGCTCAGGGGCACCAACTCCCTCACACACACAAAAATCTGTGTGAAAACCTTAACTACTCCCAGCTACTTGACCAGAAGCCTCACCAATCACATAAACAGGCAATTAACACACACTTGGTATGTTATGCTATACACAGTGTTCTTACAAAAGCAAGCCAGAGAAAACAAAATTATTTAAAAAGCATAAGGAAGAGAAAACATATTTACAGTGTTGTATGTATTTACTGGAAAACCCCCACATACGTGGACCCACAGAGCTCAGATCCATGTCGCTCAAGGGTCAGTCTGCACATGTTCTTAGATGTATTACTCTAAAACACAATTGCAAAATAATTCTAAAACTTTGCTCAGTGTAACAATAAGGTACTAAAATTCTGAAACTATTTTATGCATATCATCGGATAAAGAAAATAACACTAATATCACTGTAACAGAAGAAATATAAAATAGCCCTGGCTGGCTTGGCTCAGTGGATTGAGCGCTGGCCTCCAAACCAAAGGGTCACGGGTTTGATTCCCAGTCAAGGCACCTGCCTGGGTTGTGGGCCAGGTCCCTAGTGGGGGTCCTCAAGAGGCAACCACACATTGATATTTCTTTTTCTTTCTCCCTCCCTTCCCCTCACTCTAAAAATAAATAATAAATTTTAAACAACACCCGCAGAGCTTAAAAATTAAAAAAGAGAAATATAAAATAAATTGGGGTAAAACTGAGTTTTAACTTGTAAATGAACTGTCTCGTCATGGAGATTTTTGCCTAGTCTGTCCCCCAAAATGACCTAAGAGATGCCAACTGTGACACTGAGCAAATCTCACCCCCGACACTGACTCTAAACATCGCCCCCACCGGAAGGAGCCCAGGCTCCTGAGAGGCACGGTTTCAGAGGCAGGAAAACCACACAGTGGGCCTGGGACAGATTCTAGTGCCAGAAAACAATGGCGCATTCAAAGACTAACAGGGCCTCGGCCACAAGACGCGGGAGCCAGCCCGAGGGGACAGTGCAAGCACGCACAGAACACTGACGACAGCACGCTGCAGCACACTGAAGGACCCAGAGGCAGTGTCCACAGGCACTGAGAGAGGAAGAGGATGACGGGGCACTCTTCACACAGATGAACATCTGGGAGAAGGGTCGATGGCGGGGAGGTCACCACCAGACAGCTTGCAGCATCGGGAAGGGCTTGGGCAGGGACGCCATGGGCCCTGACCTGGCCAGGAAGCGCCCCAGCAACAAGGAGTGCACCACGCCCAGGCCGCCAGGTGCCCCCAGAGTGCAGGGAAGAGCGGAGTCGAAGAGGGGTCTGCGACTACCACCTCCTGGCACTAGGAGGCCCTAGAAACCGGCCCCTCAAAGCAATGCCAGAAACGGGCCTGGCGGTGAGACTGGGAGGCAGAAGGGAGGCGCTAACCCCTGCAGGATGGTAAGTATGTATTATTTACACTTTTAAGTGGCTTCTAACTGGCACGTGTCACTCTCACGGTGATTTTCTCACCATTACACACTAACTACAGTCTTGCCGGTACAGCGAGCATGTTACGTGTAAGGCTCCTCCAGGCAGGGCCCCTCTTCTGAGCAGAAGTGTAACTGCGGCACCAGAAGAGGAGCGCTTTTGAGGGCAACACTGGCTCTCCCACGAGCCAGCCAGTCGCGCAGTGTGGCAGTGCTCCACGCAAGCCGGTGGGCGTTCTCCGAGGGGACAGCGCCCGCACAGGCCCTCTGCATTGGAGGAACCGCCCACAGCCCCACAGTGGGAGCAGGCCACCGGGGTCTGCTGGTGGAGAACAGGGTCCAAACCTCCCCAGTGGACCTCAGGGGCGGGCGGGACCCGAGTGGGGCGCTCCACAGGACCCGGAGACAGTGAGGAGCGGGAAGCGTGGAAAGGAGCAAAGCTGCGTGCCTGGCTTCTGACCGCCAGCCTGCCAGTTCACAGCGGCCGGGGCTGAGGGGGAGATAGTGTGGGCCAGTGCTGAGTTTACAGAGCCCACGGTGCACTCATGTGGAGGTCTCCCTCGTGGCGTTCGGGCTGGGGGCTGTGGGAGGGGAGGAGCCCTGCAGCACTGAGACCAGGGGGACTGCCTGCCCCCTCGCCCCCCCAGCAGGGGAAATGGCTGGTGCTCCTGGCCGGGCACCACTTGGTTCAGACTGGACCGACAGCCGTCCGTGCCTCCACTTCTCACACAACCAGGAGCGTCGGGGCTGTGCGCCCTCACTGCAGGAGCGAGCGTGCCGCTCGGAACAGTGCCTGCCCCTCGACGGGCACTCCGTGACTGTGTGAGCGCGTTAATGTACACTGACACGCGTGCACGTGAACACTGCAGGTACGTCATTAAAATATTGTGTACTTCTGTGTATAACATTGAAATGTGTGCTACTCTGTGCTTTATGGGATGAGTGAGGTTAAGGGGTTTTTGACTTTTGCTGAAATCACTAACTTTATAGCTCAACATGGGTATTAAAAGCACTGGCCGGTGCCGCCCCGTCCCAGGGACCCGTCTGGCCACTAGGGGCGAGGTGAGAGGCTCTGGGGGGATCACAGCCAGAGGGTGCAGCGCTCTGCTTGGTTCAGGCCTTGGGCCTCCACAAGATGCGATGGAGCCCACGCCGAGCTGGCGTTTGGGCGTGCATTAGGGAGCCTGGCCTCCTGACCAGGGTGGCCCTTCACTGAGGGCCGGTGCTAGTGGTTGCCTGGCATGTGGACAGCGCCCAGGTGGGGCACTGATGGGGACCAAACCCACAACCCAGGCATGTTCTGTGACTAGGAAACGGGCGACCTTTCACTTTACAGGATGACACACAACCCCCCGAGCCACACTGGCCAGGGCTAGAGTACCCTGCTTCCAGAGACGGCAAGTTGTGCAGAGGAGATGATGCAGATGAGCCGGTGCTTCTGTGAAGGGACACATGGCCATTTCCCAAGCCCAAAATGCTGGAACGAGCACGGTCCATCCCACTGCTGGACGAGCAGTCAGCACACACCAGAGGGGCGCTCCCCAGCACCCAAGCTTCCCCTGCTCTCAGCCCCCAACCAGTCTGCTTCCACCTTCTCCTCTTTCCAATCCACCCCACACACTCGACCCTGGTCCCAGCTTCCCCTAAACCTCTGCTGTGACAACTGGTAACCTGATGCAGGCAGACTCATTTCTCACTAAGTTGTGATTTTTAAAAAATATATTTATTAATCATGCTATTACAGTTGTCCCATTTCCCCCCTTTATTCTCCTCTGCCCTGCACACCCCCTCCCACCCACATTCCCCCCTTTAGTTCATGTCCATGGGTCATATATATAAGTTCTATGGCTTCTACATTTCCTATACTATTCTTAACCTCCCCCTGTCTATCTTCTACCTACCATTTATGCTACTTATTCCCTGTACCTTTTCCCCCTCTCTCCCCACCCACTCCCCCAATGATAACCCTCCATGTGATCTCCATTTCTGTGATTCTGTTCCTGTTCTAGTTCGCTTAGTTTTTGTTTTAGGCTAAGTTGTTAATAACATTTGTTGTCACTTTACTGTTCATATTTTTTATCATATTTTTCTTAGATAAGTCCCTTTAACATTTCATACAATAAGGGTGTGGTGATGAGGAACTCCTTCAACTTGACCTTATCTGGGAAGCACTTTATCTGCCCTTCCATTCTAAATGATAGCTTTGCTGGATAGAGTAATTTTGGATGTAGGTCCTTGCCTTTCATGACTTGGAAAACTTCTTTCCAGCCCCTTCTTGCCTGTAAGGTTTCTTTGAGAAATCAGCTGACAGTCCGATGGGCACTCCTTTGTAGGTTACTGTCTCCTTTTCTCTTGCTTCTTTTAAGATTCTCTCTATATCTTTTATCTTGGGTAATGTAATTATGATGTGCCTTGATGTGTTCCTCCTTGGGTCCAACTTCTTTGGGACTCTCTGAGCTCCCTGGACTCCCTGGAAGTCTATTTCCTTTGCCAGATTGGGGAAGTTCTCCTTCATTATTTGTTCAAATAAGTTTTCAATTTCTTTCTGTTCCTCTTCTCCTTCTATCATCCCTATGATTCAGATGTTGGAACATTTAAAGATGTCCTGGAGGTTCCTAAACCTCTCATTTTTTTGAATTCTTGTTTCTTCATTCTGTTCTGGCTGAATGTTTCTTTTTTCCACACCCTTGAGTTGAGTCCCGGTTTCCTTCCCGTCACTGTCGGTTCCCTGTACACTTTCCTTTATTTCACTTTTCATAGCCTTCACTTTTTCTTCTAATTTGTGACCAAATTCAGCCAGTTCTGTGAGCATCCTGATTACCAGTGTTTTGAACTGTGCATCTGATAAGCTGGCTATCTCTTCAACGCTTAGTTGTATTTCTTCTGGAGTATTGATCTGTTCTTTCATTTGGGCCGTTTTTTTGGTCTCGGCATGCCTGTTGCATAGTAAGGAGCGGAGCCTTAGGTGTTCACCAGGATGGGGCAACCCACGTGGCTGTATTGTGACGCTGTATGTCTGGGAGGGGTCTGAGAGGGAACAGTACCACTTGCTCTGCTCTCTGCTGGTTTTCAGCCACTTCCCCCGCTACCCATAAGCAAATTGGGCCCTTCTGGTGCTGATTCCCAATGGGTGGGCTTGTGTGCATTCTAGGACCCTGTGGTTCTCTCCAATTAACTCTCCTATGAGGCTGGGAGTTCCTCCCGCAGCCGCCTCAACCCCCACAGATTTTTACAGTCAGAGGTTTTGCAGCTTTATTTCTCTGCAATGGAACCCTGGGGTATGGGTCTGTCTCACTCCCCAGTTGTTTGTCCCGGTTTATCCACATGTGGGTGTAGGACCGCCAGTCCCACAGTGATCAGGTGGTAGAGGCTTTGGGAGGTGATAGGTCACACGTGGGCAGAGCCCCTACACCCCTGCCGCCAAGCGAGGACAGGGAGGAGCCGGCTGTCCATGACCCATGCAGCAGGTCCTCCCCAACACGGCGTCTGCTGGCACCGTGAGCTTGGACTTCCTCTCCAAAACCATGAGAAACGAACTTAGGGGTTTACAAGACAACCTGCCTATGGTACTCTGCTACAGTAGCCCAAAAAGACTAAGACAGGTGTCTTCATGACATCAGGCTAGAAATCAACACAAAGATAACCAGAAAATCCCCCAAACTTTGGAAAATACAGTAGTATACTTTCTAAAAACGTTATGACTGAAAAAAGATACTATAATGAAAAACTTTAAAATATTTTTACCTAAAAGAATAAAAATTTGGCATATCAAAACCTGTGGAATGCCCTGGCTGGTATGACTCAGTGGATTGAGTGCCAGCCTGCGAACCCAAGGGTCTCTGGTTTGGTTCCCAGTCAGGGCATATGCCTGGGTTGCGGGCCAGGTCCCTAGTAGGGAATGTGTGAGAGGCAACCACACTGATGTCTCTCTCTCCCTCCCTTTCCCTAAAAATTAATAAACAAAATCTTTAAAAGAAAAGAATCTTAAAAAAAGAAAATAAAGAATTATTATTAGAAACATTAAGTGAATACACAAGAAGCAATTCTATCTCTATACACCAATAATACACAATTAAATAACTCAATTTGTAAAGATATCATTTTAATAGCATCAAAAATATCAAATATGTGAATAAATTGAACACGCATCGATACTAAACGCACACAGAAAACTGTAAAAGACTAAGACAAGCTACAGAAGATCTGAACACGTGGAAGGTCACACTGTGTTCGGAGCCTGTAAGACCAACATCAAAGAGATGAGCACTCGCTTCGGCAACAGGTGCACTGGACTGGAGCGAGGGTGGCACGGTCCCTGCACAAGGCTGACAGCAAGTTTGTGCAGCGTCCCACGTCTCTGGTGCGCTTACACAATGGAACACTACGCAGCAGAGAGAAGGCACGAACACTGGCCACCTTGTTCTACGGGACCAGCGCAGTCTGGACATCAAGCCCAGCAAACAGAAGGTGCCGTCTTTGATAAAGCACCTTCGTTATCAAAGAAGCACTTTCGCGGCAGCGTGGGTGGACCCGGAGAGGAGAGCATCATGCTAGGTGAAGCCAGCCAGGCCGTGAGAGACAAAGACCACGTGACCTCACCCATAAGTGGGACCCAATCAACAAAACAAACAAGCAAAATAGAACCAGAGGCAGGGAAACAAGGAACAGACAGTGACCAGAGGGGAGGGGGATAAGGGGGGAAAGGGGGGGAAGGGACTAGTCAAGGAAATGAATGACCCACGGACATGGACAACGGTGTGGGGACTGAATGTGGGAGCCGGGGGTGGGGGTGGGGCAGGGGAGAGCAACTGGGGAAAACTGGGACAACTGTAATAGAACAACAACAGGAAATTTTTGAACAAAGGTGTCATTACTTCCCACACTGGTTTATTTATTAAATGCAATCTCAAAATTCCAGCACGTTTTCTGGGGAGAGACTACAAAGCAGATCCTAAAATGTATCTGAAAATGCAAAGGGCCACAATTAGCCAGGTATTCTGAATCACAGCCGAGTGAGGAGCTTAAATCACGAGGTACCGGGACTGAATCCACAGTTTAGACCTGTGGCATTTGTGCAAAGGTAACAAAAAGATCAGTGAACACAGGGGAGGCAGAAACAGACCCATACACCCATGGCCACCTGGTCCGTGGCAGAGATGACAGGGCAGTGCATCCTGGGGAAGGATGGTGTTAATGGACCTTGCGGGGTCAATGGGACCTCCATATAACTCGGGGGAGGAATCTCGGCCCCACCCATCGCGCCATGAACAAAAACCTGTCTCGGTGGGTTGCAGATCTAAACGTGGCAGATAAGACAAGGGAGCTTCCACAGGAAGTATGCTCATGAACTTCATGGTACCTTCCAGTGAACAAAGGGCATCGACCGGGCTTCATTAAAACAAAAACTCCTGTGTATCAAAAGACACCACTGAGTGCCTGGCCATGTGATGTGGCTCCACTGGTTGGAGAGCTGTCCTGTGAACCAAAGGTCACAGGTTCGATTCCCAGTCAGGTACATGCCTGTGTCTCAGGGACATAGCCAATCGGTGTTTCTCTCTCTCTCTCTCTCTCTCTCTCTCGTTTCTCCCTCTCTCTAAAATCAGTGAGCAGGTCCTCGGGTGAGCAGACCCCACCAGGAGCGGGAAGAGGCAAACATACCCGAGCAAGAGAAGATCTGCCATGCTTACAGGGACTCAGCATCTTTTAGAACTCCTTGAATTCAGTGAGAAACAAAAGAAACAGCCCACTCGAAACACTGGCGAGAGACAACCTCCTCACGGAAAAGAGCCACCGGCCAAGGAGCATGTGCAGGGCAGCTCTGCCACACGCGTGGCGGCTGGTCGTCAGGGAAGAGCGTGTCCACTCCGTCCTCCACGTCTTCCTACTTCTCATCCTCCAGACCACGAGGATGAGTGAGCTGACCAAACCACGGGTGACAGGGCCCCAGGTGGCTCCCACACTGCAGGTGGCAGCACGTACTGGCACCACCGCTCTGGGCAGTGTCCTCTGCGGCTGACCAAACGCACACCGTCACTCCCTGGAATGCACCCAATAGGAACGCGCACATATCCACACCCAGAGGCTGAGCCAAGACCCTCAGGGCAGCACTTGCACACACCGGAAACCACCCAGATACCCGCGGTTGGCAGGAAAAATACGTTACGGCGTGCTCACTCGCACGCCGAGCTAGCGGACAGCAGGAGGTACGGCGTGCTCGCTCGCACGCCGAGCTAGCGGACAGCAGGAGGTACGGCGTGCTCGCTCGCACGCCGAGCTAGCGGACAGCAGGAGGTACGGCGTGCTCGCTCGCACGCCGAGCTAGCGGACAGCAGGAGGTACGGCGTGCTCGCTCGCACGCCGAGCTAGCGGACAGCAGAGGACGAACAAAGCCGCGTGATACCACATGGGCGGCTCTGAATAAGAGAATCAAGAGACAAACTATCCATATTTCTTCACATCATTTATATAAAGTCAGGAACACGGCAAAGTAATCAATAGCCAAAGTCCAAACCGTGCTCAGCTCGGGCCCGATCACCGGGCATGGGCAGGAGGGGTTTCTGGGAGTCTTGGAAACGTTCTCTTTCTCGATGTGGGTGGTGGTCACAAGAGGGTGCCCGCTCTGTGAAAATTTCACCGAGGTGTGCATTTGTGATTTGTGAGCTTCTCTGATGTCTGCTGTAACTAATTTTTGAAGTACACGCAACGACTTGCCCACGAAACGCGCCAGGAGCACAAATGCACCGCCCTTCCTCACAGGCCTCCTCTCTGGGTACACGACTAGCCACCACATGGGAGAAAACGCCAGCCAAGGGACGCAGCTAAAGAACGTTTACTTCACGGTTCCTGTGTTTCTAAAGCGCGGACTCAGGTGCGCAGGAGGGGAGGCGAGCATGCGACACCATCACACTCTGCTCAGTGAGCGTGCCAGGCCGCACACTGACACCTGGCGCCCCCGCTGGGTGGGACGCACTCCACGGAGCCCCAGCCCCCCCACTGTGTCCCCGTTTTCCTTCCCTCAAAACCAGCCCCACGTCTACACACTCGACGTGCACTTCAGTGTGTGTGCCCCAAACTACACTGAAATAGACACAACCACCGAAAAAAACCAGACCAAAGAACGCAGCGGAAAAGACTCACAAAAACACGACAATCCTGGCAAAACCATCTGACCAATCCTTTGAAGCTTCTGACAGTAAAATATGACCTAAAACAAACTTGGTAATTTAGAGGATTGAAATGAGAAAAAAACTTCATGATTCTCTCCTCCAAAAAAAGGGAGCATTGTAGCATTAACATTAAATTATTGCTGCTAAAAAAGAAATCCAAACGTCTGGCTTATCGATCTTTCAGAAGTGCCGACTACAGCCAAGTAAGTCACCGAGGCCAGTGATGACCCGTCCACTTGTTCGGCACTCAGGCCCACCGAGAGGCCAACGTTGTCGGCTCATTCAGGTCCGCCTGCGAGCACCATTGAGGCAGCCGTCACGAATCAGTAAACGGGTCGCAAACACCCAAGCCACCTTCCTGTCGCCTGTGACGCTGTGTGCCTTCTGCCTTGCGCTCCAGGTGACGTGCCCTCCCTCCACCTATCACTAAGTTCCCACTCAGCGCCGTTACAGGCTGTGAGACACGGGTCCAGCACGACGGGCTCAGAGGAACAACCGTGGTGTGAGCCTACGCTTCATGACTCTCAGCTGCCAAGGAGAAAACTCCAAAGGAACTGACGTCTGGGCTTCCAGTTCCTAGAGCAGATTTCATTGACAAACACAGGCATTCTGATGCAAGTGGACTGCAAAAGCATTTTTCCTGTGAAATCAATCCTAGTTATCCATTAAATTTCATTAGGAAATTGGAAATACACAGTACAGCCCAGGGGAAACACACTTAGCCAGAGATGGATGAAGACACTGGACGGAAAGGCGCCACATGGCTTGGCTGCTTCAAGTCCCCTTTCAAAACCTGTGAGCACGACCCCAGATCTGGGGAGTGCCTCCGGCTGCCCCAAGGGCCACAAGCAGCGAGGTGTTCTCCCACGACCGACTTGTGACGCTCGGAGTCTGTTCTTCCTAAGCAGTTTCACCCTCAGGAACCTACTCTACCTCTGCCTCACACACGGCCCCGCAGAACGCTCGTCTGAAAACACCACCACCACCGAGACGGCACCAGTGGAGAGGGAGAGAGAGGGCTCAGTGGGAAGGCGTCGGAGCAGCCACGTCCGTACCTGTGGGAGGGCAGTGTTCAGCTGCCTTTGCAGGGAGTCTCTCTCGTGGCCAACCTCGTGCAACTTCCCCTGGGTCAGAGCCAGCGTTTCCTGAGTCTCTCGCAGCGTGTCGAGAAGACGGTCCCTCTCCTCCAGCATGGAGACCATCAGCTGCTCAAAATGCGAGTCCGCGTCTGGCTGCGCCGGGGAGCCGGACCCATGGCTCCCGCCTCCTCCCGGGGGGCCTTCCGCCTCACTGATGGTGGGCATCACCTCGCACATCATCTTGAAAGAAAAGACCCAGGCTCCTGTTATCACGCGCAGGACTGAGGCTCTGACAGATCTGCGACTTTCCCGCTACCTGTGGTTAATAAGTGACAGCGTCCTCCTCAGGCCTGACGGCTGCACTCTGAACACAGTGAGCTGGGGGAACGCCATAGCTAACCCTGGACCACAAGGGACACTCACTCATGGGCGGCAGGCAGTCTAGTGCAGAGAAAAGAAGGACCAAAGGCTACCTCTCACTTAAAGAACAAACCCCTGGTGTTTGGCTTGCGAAGCTGTGCTTCCTAGATGTTGAAAACAAGTGCGCTGCTGTAACTTTTTTTTCTATTTCCTGGTGGGGGAGACAAAATGGAAACACGCGCCACCCACCCAATCGGTCCTCGGAAAAGCAGAGATGGAGCAGCCAGCCAGTAAAACTGCCCAGTGCAAAGCCCATCAGGCGTCTTCCAGGAATGTGTGCACTCAGCTCCCAGGGAGGACTGATGGCCCCTGGATTCTTGGGCTGGACGTGGGGAGCGCTGAAAGGTCTGTATCCCTTAAAGGGCTGGGAGATGTGTTTTTCCACAGCTGCAGCAGTTGCCCCGACAATCTAAGTTACCTAAGTTAACTGACCCCCTCCCAAAAAAAATTCCACAATGGAAATACAGCAGGTCGAGCAGCCGTGGACGGCTCAGAAGGAAAAGTGAAAGGTGAGATTAGGAGAGGCTATTAAGTGTCTCAAATATAATGACGGGGCAAGGGGAAGGGGGGCCGGTTCCCGAGGCTGCCGGCGCTACTCGGGGCTCCGCGAACCTCGGAGAAGGAGATGCCCACGCCCTCTGTCCGGCACACACGACCTCTGTCCCGCACAGGCACACACCAAAGGCTGCCGAGTCCCCGGACCCCAGGGCGTTGAGAACCGTCTACGGCCGGAGCCCAGCCTGGGTCCAGGCTTCCTGCGGCCACAGGTGCTCGCCTTCTACGCTCGGCGCTGGGGTTACCGGGACGCTGGGGTTACCAGGGCGCTAGGGTTACCAGGGCGCTGGGGTCAGGGGAGGGGCAGGCGCGCGGCCCCCAGAGTTCGACACTCCAGGCGCGCGCGGGGGCGCGTCCTCCCGGGGTCCCGCCGGAGTCTCTGCGGGCGCTCGCGGGGCTCTCCCGACCGGCCCCGGGCCGCAAGCCTCGTCCCCAGCGCCCGTCCGCCGGAGCGCGCCCTTCCCCCGAGGCTGACATTTACGGGAAGCGGGCGCCACGGGCAGGGCCCGGCGCCTGGGGCCCCGCTCCGCCCCAGCCTGCCTCAGTCTCCCGCTCGCTTACCTTGCTCGCCGGCGGGAGCGGGCGAGGAGGCTCCGCGGCGGCTCGCGGGCGGCTGCTCGCTCCAGGCGAGCTCGGGGCCCGACGAAGGCAGCCTGCGCCCGCGCCCGCCCCGCGCCCGCGGCCCCGGGCCCGCCGCCCCCAGTCACTAAGGCCGGCCCGCGGCCGGACACTGGCGGAGCGCAGGAGGAGCGGGCCCGGCTGCGCGTCGCCGGCGTCAACGTGCCCGACGTCGGGCGCGTCGGCGTAGCGTCAGCGCTGAGCGCCGCTGGCCCGCCCCGCCCCCGGGAGGAGCTTTGGGGAAGGACCGTGGAGGCTGAGTGCGCAAGCGCCGCCTCCTCAGGTGGGGCAGTCTGCGCCTCCTGGGCGCTGATTGGCTGGACGCTGGGAGGAGCCCCGCCCTGCACGCCCCGCCCTCACGGGGCCGCACAGGTGGGCTTTGCCCCTGCTGAGCTGCCGTTCAGGGCTCCGAACCTGGTGTCCTGACAACATCTTCCACCTCCAGGGTGCCCCGAAATCTCCTTCTACAGCGCGAGGACGCCAAAGTCGTTATCGAGCGTCTATTCTGCATTAGGTTCTGAGCCTGACGCTTCCCAACGCCACGTCTTCACGCCTTGTAGGAGAGTGCGCACGGGCGGAAGTCACCTGCTGGCAGCAGGTTGGAGCCCGCGGTGTCACCTTCGGAGCTTGCTCGGAACCGGTCCTTACGGGACTCCGAAGGACGCGGTTTCTACGCAAGACCCATTGCCCTAGCTTTACCTGCTGTGCTGGACGAGGCAGAGATGCCCCGCGTTTGGAGTTGAGGCTCCTGGCGCTGGGTCGAGAGCGCAGGCTTTGGAGCCAGGCACGCCTGCTGCAGCTCCCAGCAGATACTTCTTGCAATGTGCCACCTGAGCCTCTCAGGGAAACCTGTCTGGGACTCAGTGCCTCATCTCCAGGATGGGAAAATGATCTAGCACTGCCCCAGGGCTTTCCTAATAAGTAGAACCTACGCAAAGAGCAGTTGAGAACCTGGCTGGGGAGGCACTCTGCAAATGGCGATCATTTTGATACGGATAAAGCAACATTTTATCAAACATTTTTGTCCATTTGCACATTCATATTTTGTCCGTACTCAAGGCTTTTTAAACACTAGCTCTGTGCCCAGTCCTGTACTAGATCCTGCAGGCACAGATACGGGTTGATACATCCGCCTTCAATACGCCGAGCAGATGCCGCCCCTCAGGGTTTGGCTGCTGGGGTCCAAACTTTTCACGAACCAGAAATGGCAAGGCACTGTTGCCAGGCGCTGCTGGCCACTGTCTGGGTGTGGCGGAGGGGAGCCAGGAGCCCCAGAATTAGCCAAGTCTGAGTAAAGGCTGCATGAGGGGGCTGATTCCTTGATTCCCGCTCCTGAGTCCACCAAGGACAGGTGCTGCCTTGCGTTGGCTTTCTTCACTCCCAGAATCCAGGACCATAGCTCTTTTTCTCTTATTTCATAAACATTTATTGAGTGACGGCACCTAAATATGAATTTGCACCTGACCCCAGGGTCTGGAACAGAGGAAAATTTCCAGCTCTCCTTACACGTACCAGTTTAATTCATTCAGCCCGTATTGGCACCCTGCTCACAAAGTCCTTGTCTCCTAAGAAATGGGCAAAATACCCAAACTTAGTTCAACGAGGTGGAATGTTCATTTCATGAATATTTGCAGGGCCCTGCGAGCCAGGCATGGCCTAGGTTTTGGGAACACAGAGCTAAGAGCTCACTTCCTCCCAGTGCACAGCCTGGAGGGGAGAAGGGAAACAGACCCTTGCAATATCCATCCTGCGCACAGTGCGGGCCTGGTACCGTGGGGCCGCAGGGGGAGCAGGAACCAGTGCTCCAGCTGGCGTCACGGGGACTTCACAGAGGCGATTAACGTCTGAGCCGCATCTCAAAGAAGGAGCAGTTTTCCAAGAAGAGAAGGGAGAAGCCCGCTTGGTATGGCTCCAAGAGAATGAGATGCTCGATTTCACTCATTTTCATTCATTCATTCATTTCATCCCCACCCCCCTGCCCCATCACACAATCAGTAAGGGGAAATTGTACACAACCTAAATGGCCAACAGAAAGAGCGTGGTTAAATCACTGCACTTCCAGACGACAGAAAACTGTGACACTCTCGGGCATATTTTGATAACCATCTAATCGCAGGCAAAATTCTGTATCCTGTTTGTGGTGGTGGTTACAAGACCGTACACGTCTGTCAAAACTCACACAACTGAACACTAATGTGGAAAGTATGCCCTCATTTCTAAAAGAGGGAAAAAAAACCTTCTTTTAAAAAAGCAAGTTGAAAACAAACACACACCGTATGAGCCCGAATCTGAAACAGGAAGCGGTCTATGTTCTGACGAAGCACGAAGCACATACGGTGTGAAAGTCATCTTGTATGTGGAAAGCACTACAATGTTATTAATGAAGTGATAGAATTTTAACCAAATGAGTTTTACATGAAATGAAGCACTTTTGAAAAGGGAAATTAAGTTTTAAGCCTCAACTTTGTAAAGAAAAACAGGCACGTCCATGTGGGAAGCACTGTTGCCGTAGCAACCGGTACCTTACATAAACATGCCATCTTTCCCGGCAAAGGGCCACATTGGAGAGCTGGCAGCGGCTGAGGGGAGCCATGGGTAGTTTTCATGCCTTTCTTTGTGCTACTCCATTCTTTCTACATCCTGTGTGGTGAGTGTGCATTACTTTTATCACTGGGGGGGGAAGCTCCACAAGTGTTACTTTATTATTTATCTTCTAATTTTTCTTTTGTTGATTGATTTTAGACAGAGGAAGGGGAGAGAGAGAGCGAGAGAGACAGATTTGTTGTTCCACTGATTGATGCATTCATTGGTTTCCTCTTGTATGTGCCCTGACCTGGGATCGAACCGAAAGCTTGGAGTATTGGAGTGACACTCCCAGCAACTGAGCTACGCGGCCTGGACCACAGATGTCATTTTTCTAGAACCTAGGCAAGAATGAACGGTGGAGAATGGCTCAGGAAGCTAAAAAGACTTTCAGATGCAGTCATGTGAAACGCCCAACACTGCTTCTCAGGAGTATTCATCTGGACAGTGCTGCCGGGGCTGGGTGGCAGCCTCACAAGCCTCAGCCAGGGAAGCAACAAACATGGAAAAGGCTTTGGCTCCAATTCTTCTGTTAAAGTTTCCATACAGATAATAAGGTAATGGGAGTGAGGAAGGGGTAGAGAGTTTATTGCTATGCCCAGGGCTGTGTCCTCACCAAATATGCCACCAGCCTGGGCTCTGGGTAATGTAGTTAGTTGTCACCCTTGAGCGTGACACGGGCTGCCTCTCCTTTCTAGGGATGGAAGCAACCCAAGGGGGAGGGTCCCTGTGAGACCAGAGTGTGTCTCAGAGACCTGGGTGTGGCTCACATCCAAGGAGAATGTGTAAGGACCCAATTATTGGACAGCAGTGTGACCAGCAGCTGGAAGGGCAGGGCTGGGAGCGCTGTGGGGGTGGGCGGGGGCGGAGGGGGACCTCCGTGTTGGAGGAAGAAACAAGCCCAGAGAGGAGGCGAAGGGGCTCTGCCCACAGGCCCTCAGCTGGACTGGAGCGGAGATGGGGCTGGAGCCTTGAGGGACCCAGGGGCTCTCAGGTCCTGAGTCCACCCTGCTTGTGTTTTCTGGGTCAAGCATTTCACTTGTCCATCTGATTACCGCTCAGAGTAACTGCTCACGTGGGTTCCAATGTCACCCCATTTTGCAGGGGAGGAAACGGAAGTCCAAGTGCCACTAGGCAGGGAGACCCTCCTCTGGAGCGTTCCAGTTTCCATGGTGGACCGATTTCTCAGGGTCAACGAACAAACTGAAATTCTGGCCCATCGGTGAGCCAGCCTGTGGGGAGCTTGGCCGCTGCAGGTCCGTCCCTGAGAACGCAGACAAGAAAGTCACCTTTGCAGAGCGTTTTACAGAAAACCCTTTGTCCACGTGGCCTCGCTCAATCCCTGTCATCGTACCGATGGCACTGAGACTCAGAGACATTAGGTGACCTGCCCAATGCCCATGATTTGGTCAAAGATGTGGCAAAACACAATAGTGGTTCCAGGCTAGTGCCCCCGATGCCACATCAAAAGGTGTCCCCAGACCCCCAAAGCTGGGGACAGAGGGGCTGGTCCCCGGTGCCCCCTGAGGGTCTGTGCTGCCTCCCAGCCACCCTGTCTGAAATGTGCCCTACTCTCCCAGCACGAGGGCGGGCACAGGGAGTCCCCAGCTCTGACAGCATCTCGAAGCCTCCTATGCAAGGGTGAAGACTTCTGTCCCCGTCACCTACAGTTAGGTTTTAGAAGCAAGTCACCAGCTTCCTTTTCTGGACTTCACTGAGCTCATCCAATGGATTCATCTCATAAAAAAGCCCAGCTATCATAGGGAGAAGGGACCACAGGCAGTTCAGACTCTCAGAGGACGAGGCTTCTCCCTTTAACCTTGACCTGGGGCAAGGTATGTAACCCGTCCTAAGCCTCTGTCCCTTCATCCATCAGACAGGGATAATAAAGGCTCGCTAGCACACTGGGACCTTGAAATGAGAGGGGAGGGCCCAGGTATCCCTCCCCCACCCCCTGCAGGCTCCCTGCCTGGTCTAGTCACCATTCCTCTCTTTGAAGTCACTTTCTCATGCTGGTTATCAACACAGACTCCGGAGCTGGGTGCTCTGGTTCAAATGCCGACTCCGCTTCTTCCTGTCGTGGCTGTGCACGCTCAGGGAAGCATGTTGACCTCTCTGGGTCTCAGTCTCCTCCTTCCTAAAGCAAGGATCACAGCGTGGCCTCGTAGCCTCCCGGCGAAAGTTGAGTGAGTGGGGAAGAGGTCCCTAGTGTAAGAGCCCTCTTATCACCAGCGGAAGTCCCTCATATGTGAGCCATGCCTGTACCCCCTGGGAAAATCGGGATTACACCCCAGGCAGACAGAGGACCTGGGGCCCAGAAGGGACAGTGCATGGGGTCTTCCGAGGTTGTCTCAGCTGTGGAGAGAAAGCAGCATGGGGAGACTCTGTGGGCTCTGCCCTTTCTTCCTCTCTGCAGCCTCCCTTGCACGTGTGGCCAGCAGCAGTGACAGGGTGGCTGTCATCTGGAGGCCATTGGGGGAGGCCATCAGTTCCCAGGCCAGAGCTCCTTCCCACCACTTCTCAGCAATGTGTCCCCAGTTCCAAAGGAACTCGGTCAAGAAGTCAAGAGAAAGGGGGAGGTGCTACCCTTCTGTCACACTCAGACGAAAGGTAAGCACGCTGGCTGGACTTCTACCTAATCCACACAGTGCTTTCTCGATAAATTTAGTGCCACCTGGCACTGTGCGTAGCTGTGACAGTATTGTTGATTGGATCGCCCGTGCCATGCTTCACATCCCCGGGACTGTCTTCTAACAATGTGGAATTATCTTCACAATTTTTTAATGATTTTTTTTTAGTATTTATCTATTATAATTATTTGGAGAAGTAACCTTACCAACCAGCACAAGCTGGTTACTGGCTGGAAGGAAAACATTGATCAAGTCCAAAGCGGGGGCAGGAAACGCCGTCGTGTGGAGCTAAAGGGCAAAGTTGGCATTTCGGGAACAGGGATGGAAGCACATGGGACGGGAGCAGCCACCATGGGGCAGTCCGTCTGGCCGCGGCCAAGGCGCGTTGGAAGGACCTGCGCCGGGCCCTACCCCTGCCGGCGGGGACTCGCCCTGCACACAGAGTGAGTGTGAATGGGTTTCCGCACCCGGCATACTTGTCACCAGCCCTGTGACCTATTCTCGGGAAGGAGCGAAGCGCCTCAACTGCACCTCTGGCGCGTGATTCCGCGTGGCGCCGTGAATTTTGCCAGCGGCTCGGCGCCTCACGATATTTGAATTCCACTCAACAATGCTTGCTGGCATTTTCCAGCGGGGTTTTTTTTTTTTTTTTTTTAGAAATTCTGTCAACATTTTATTTTTTTAGTTTCTGAATACAAATCAAAGTATGTTTTTGTCACCTAGCATGGGAACAAGCTTTACGTTCTTTTCAATCTCAATGACTTCAGGTAGGTCCTTTCCAACTTCCTTCTTGAACACAACACACTTTACGGAGGGAAAATCGGTCATTGAAACGGCACGTGGGTACGCGAACCGTCGTTTTCATTATCTGAGTGCTTATGAATGCCAGACTTGGAATAGCAGCTCCCCCAACGGAAAATTTAGCCCTCTAAAATATATAAGTATTCCTCCTAAAAAAAAAAAAAAAAAAAAAGTACTGTTGAAAAAAACCAGAAAGTTTTGGTATAGGCCCCTGAGCGAGCTTGAAAAACAAGTTGGGCTGCGTTTCAGCTGTACAGAAGGAACATTCTAGAAGCCACCTAAAAGCAATAGGCGGAACAACCGGCTTGAGGCCACTGGGGTGGTTCCGCCCCAGAGGGGGCAGGGGGTGCATGGGAGAGAGCCAAAGTTCACAGCAGCCACAGAATCACTCACTCGAACTCTGCAGAGGACAGCCACGGCAGCGGAACAGCCTCAGCAGGTAGCCAGTGCCTGGAGGGCAGACCGTAAGTTCAGAACACACGTCTCTGTGGGGACAAGAGGCCAGCTCTCCGTAGACTTAGAAAGTGAAAGAAGCTTCGTCGTCACTCCCAGATGGTGTCTTATGCATGAGGACGCCGGTTTCCCGGGCGCTGGGACAAAAACAAAACTCGCAAAGAAAGAAGGAATCCAAGCTGCTGCACCTTCCCCCGCCCCGGCGTGTGAAACCCAGGCCATCTCTGGCCACCGGTGGGGGTGTCTTCTTGGTTCTCCTTGTACATCCTCGCTCCTGGGACAGCGGCAGTTTCCCCCCTTCCACTCTCTCCTGGTCAGGAGAGCTGAGCATCCTTGGCTGCCTCCCGCCCCACTGCTGTAGCCTCACAAAGGTCCTGGATCAGCGTGCCCTCCAGCAACAGCACAGCAATATCATGCCCGCATGTGGAAGCCATCCTGTGCCGGGGAGGACAGCCACTGTGATCCACAGCATTTGCTGGGGCACGTCTTCCCAGAGGGGCATTTACAAGCTCGTGGCAGCCAGCAGAAGCAGCGCCAGGGAGACGAGACCAGACGGCGTCACCGTGGTCCTTCGCCCGCATTCCGAGTGGCAGTGAGATTTCAACGGTTTCTGTCTGTCCGTCCGAGCACGCCCTGTGCCGTCCTGGTCAGCTCTCTGCCTGTCCGCTGCAGACCTGGCCGCAGACCGCTAGGTCCACACAACCCCGGCACCTCGCTGCCCTTGGGTCTCCGGGGCTAGCAGGACCCACCGGGGTTTGAAGATTCGCTGAGCCTTGAGGACACGATACTGCTTGAAGTCAGCAGCCACAAAAGGACATGTTCTGCTCACAGGAGGTTTCTAGAGCCGCCAAAATCTCAGAGAGAAAGGAAGATGGTAGGGCCAAGGGCTGGGGGAGCGGGGGTGTTGGTTTTAATGGGGACAGAGCTTCAGTTTCTCAAGATGGAAAGTTCTGGAGTGGGCGGTGGTGAAGGTTACACAACAGCCTGAATGTGCTGCGTGCCCATGAGCTGTGCACTGAGAGATGGTTAAAATGGTCCATTTTGCTACATGTTTTTTACCACAATGAAAAATCCCCAACCTGTACTCCAGTTGCCCAACCTCTGAGCCTGCTTATTCTGGTTACCCGTTCTTTAAAAGCATGCAAATGCAGTGTTCTGGAAAACACCAAAAAAATGGGGTTTGGGGTATCCTGATTTCTCATTCCTAAGCCTCGAAGGTTAGCATCTGTCAGGAGCTGGGAACCTGTGGTTGCTGACACACTGAGTGAGGAAGGCCATGCTGGGCGGCTGTGCCGGTCGACACCCGTGCCCACACTGGGCCGGGAAGGGGAACCGCCCGTGAGTGCGCTGTCTCAGTGCCTTCAGCTGAACAACCCCAGGCGCCCAGGCAACGGTGGTGCCCCCAGGAGAGCTGCTTTCTTTCTTCCTTCCTGACACACCCTTAAAAATCACTTTAGCCCTGGCTGGTATGGCTCAGTGGGTTGGGCGTTGTCCTGTGAACCAAAAGGTCGCCGGTTCGATTCCCAGTCAGGGCACAGGCCTGGGTTGCAGGTCAGGTCCCTAGTTAGGGGCACACGAGAGGCAACCACACATGGATGTTTCTCTCCCTCTCTTTCTCCCTCCCTTTCTCTAAAAATAAATAAATAAAACCTTTATTAAAAAATCACTTTAACGTTCACAGATGATAGACAGCTGTTAGGTGTTGCAATTTTTCCCACATTTACGCCGTGAATATTGTTATCTATTTTCATTCACTTATTCATCAGACATTGTCTTGTTGAGCCACTTCACGCCAGGCACCTGGCCAGGAACTGCGAATACACCAATATGCCAGAACTCATCGTCCAGGCAGGGAGGCAGACGGACAGCGGGCAAGTGGCAGCTGGTTTGGAGATCGATCGTGTGCGCTGCGGCCATCGATGGCTCTTCACATGGGCTCGAGTCAACTGGACCCCTGACGGCGAGAACCAGCCTTGAGGCCGCCCGCCCGGGGCCTCGAGCCCCTTCTGTCATTTGGGAAAGGAACCGAGAAGGGGACAGATGGACAGCCCTTAGGGCCATTCGCCGATGGGTGCACGTGAGGAGCTGAGAGTCACTGAGCACAGATGGGTCTGTGTTTGGCGTGGCTGGTTGTCAGGCTTCACTGCTGAGGCCACGTTCATTGGGAATCCAAGTGGCGTCACCTCATGCAAAAAAAGAATTGAAAAAGCTGGAAAACTTTTTTTTTTGAGGTTGGGGTGTGCGTGAATCTGCTAATCAGGCGGCTCCACCACGTCCCCCAGATGGGTAGCCTAAGCCACAGACACTCGCATTCCCATCCCGGAGGCGGGAATCTGAGACCAGGTGTCACAGGGCTGGTTCCTCCTGAGGTGCCTCTGCTGGGCGGGCAGACGGCTGTCCTCTCCCTGTGTCCCCACATGGCCGTCCCTCTGTGCGCGTCTGTGTCCTGATGTCCTCTTCTGGTGAGGGCCCCAGTCACAAAGCATTAGAGCCCACCCCAGTGACCTCATGTTACCTTCGTCACCTCTTCTAAGACCCCATCTCCACATGCAGTCACCTTCTGAGGTGCTGGGGGTCAGGACGCCAACCTGTGACCTCAGGGGGCACGGTTTGCCCACCACAGCCTCCCTGGTGTCCTCAGCTCCCTGGAGCGCAGACACACCAGCACTTTCCCCTTCAGTGTGAACTTTCGACCACACTGCCGTGGTCAACGTGGACGATCGACCGGCCTCAGCTGGACCGGAGGGAGGGCTCAGGGCTCACAGGAGACATTCTACCTCTCTGAGAGCCTTGTTTAAGAACGAATCTGAAGACACTCCTGCGGGCTGTCGATTCTCAGATCTCCATTCCTAAGTTCTTTTTCCACTGCCATGCGTGCCGACTCCCTGGACTCAGGTTTTCGCCCCACATCGCTAAACCTGGGAGGTGTAGGTGACGATGTGACCTGTGTGCGGCTGGCAACAGATGCCCTTGCCCTGGCCATGGGCTGTCTCTAACTGGGAGTGTTAGTACTGTGTTCAGGGAGGGGCTGCTGGTTTCCTGGGGCTTTACAGGTTTTGCACATGTCATATGCATGTGACAGGCCACTTGCAGTGAATTTAGGTCAAAATAATTGGGTGGGTCAGATCAAATAAGAAAAGGAAAATGTCCTCACTGATGAGAGGACCTTACTTCCCAGGAACGGAGCCTGGGGAGCCTGCTCTCTCCATCCCCCCTGCACCCTCCCTCCACCCTACGTGCCCTCCCCCCACC
>VMDR010000683.1:0-190424 GCA_007922815.1 Macrotus californicus | reverse complement strand
CAAAAACAAACTAAGCAAACAACTAGAACAGGAACAGAATCACAGAAATGGAGGTCACACAGAAGGTTATCATCAGGGCAGTGGGTAGGGAGAAAGGGGGAAAAGGTACAGGGAATAAGAAGCATAAATGGTAGGTAGAAGATAGACAGGGGGAGGTTAAGAATAGTATAGGAAATGTAGAAGCCAAAGAACTTTTATATATGACCCATGGACATGAACTAAAGAGAGGGAATGTGGGTGGGAGGGGGTGTGCAGGGAGGAGGGGAGTAAAGGGGGGTGAAATGGGACAACTGTAATAGCATAATCAATGAAATATATTTAAAAAAAAGAAATGAGGGAGGGACGTTTAGCCTGTACAAGCCCATCTCGTATTTCTCCGTAGGTGACTGTTTGGTTGGAAATATGGGTGGCCAGCTGCTTGTTGAAGGGATCCTGCCATCCCTAGGACAGGCAGTGACCAGAGCAGAGGGGACGCAGCTGGGCTAGGAGAGACCAGACGTAGGGACATGAACCCTGTAGAGCAGACGTATTGATTTGCTGTGAGTTCCCTGCCGCTTCCTCCATCTCTCTTTCTGCTCGCCCAGTTTCCTCACACGACTGTCAACTGCCTCTGTGACTAACACCTTCGAACTGCGGTCCTTCCAAAGTCACCAACTGGATTCCCTCCCCCCGGAGGTAAAATGTCTCGGGAACAGACATCGGTACAGCTCTGCCCAGGCCCAGGGGCGCTGCCTCACGTAGGAGCACACCAGCACCCATGTAAGCCAACCTCAAGGGCAGAGACCCACCCGGCCGGGCTGAGAGACGCAGGTTCCCGGGGCCCGGGCTCCAGTCCTCCCGTGTAGTTTGCTGTTCCCGTCTGTGGGCCACCTCAGGCCTCTCCGTGATCTTCTGAGTCAGGTGGTACATGTCCCCCGATTTGCCCAAGGGGGCCCAACGAACCCTGCCACCTCACCATGCCCCCTTTGCTCTCAGAAGTATTCTGCTGGGATGGTAATTGCATGTTGTCCTAGTGATGACCCACTTTGTGCATAAGAACTCAGCCCCCCGAGTTCTGCTAGGAAGTGGGGGCCCCGGCTAAGGATGGGACTCAGATGCAGGAGCCCCTGACTCCAGAAACTCACTCAGGACCAGGCTTCCCCGAGGAGCATCTCCTCCTTGCTGGTCACCGGGGTGGCCCTGGAGTGAAGCCAGCAGCGGGAAATGGGACCAGGGGAATCGCAGAGACTTTGACCCCGCTGGGCGGTGAGGTCTCCGGTCACTAACCCCTGGCCTTCTCTGCTCTGCATGTCATTAGCAGCCAATGGTCCCCACCCCCAGTTTGGCTGGGTTTCTGCCTTTCAAATCGGAAGACTCATGAGAAACACCATGGTGGATGCAGAGAGGGCCAAGGAGGCACGTGCCCCAGCCAAAACGTACCCCCATTCAGCCTCTGGGCTGCTCTGGAAAGGCCTCTGTCTCCCTGGGTCCCCGCAGCCCCACCCCTCACGCACCACCAGGGGCTGCTGCCTGCCAGGTTCATTCCCTTGGCAGAAGGCTGCCCGCCCTGCGGCTCTCCGGGATTGGGATAACGCGGCAGCAGCGTTTGACTCCCAAAGACGCTCAATCAGATCCCTTTCTTGGGGCATAATGCTTCGTTTTCTCCCTTTTTGTGGGATGCAGATTTGCTCCGACACCCCCAGTGCAGCCGTCACGTCAGGATTTAACTTCCTGCATCTGTGGGGGATCAACAGGGCTTCGCAGAAATGGGCTGCAAACCAAGAGTCATCTCCTCTCCACCCCGCCCCCACCCACACCCAAAGAGCTTCAGGCACCAGCCGGCAGCGAGTTTTCCCACGGGAGGGAGGGAGGGATGAGGTGAGCCTGTCAGGGAAGCCCTCACGGCGGGTCTGGACCGCTCCGGTGTCACGGGAACGAGGTCGTGAGAACAGAGTGGCTACTGGACACAGAACGGACTCCCCTCCCGCACCCCACGAACACCTCCAGAAACTGCCCAAACACTCAGAGGGCTCCCCGAGAATGCAAAGCCCCGTTGGCATTAGTCTCTGAGATAGATCACGCTTGATTTTACTTTTTTTCTTATTCTGTAGAATAACGTTTTTTTTACAGGATTTAAAACACATCCACAAAGCATTGATCTAAGATATGGAAGATGTTTCCCCCAAATTATTCAAATTTGGTGTTATTTAATTACTGCAGAAATGCTGGCCAAATTTTCAAATAATACAGAAGCACAGAAGGAAAACAAGTTAGGCTCCCTGCCCCTCCTTGCCTCTCCCCACGCGCACCCAAGGTCACCACATGGTACCACCAGGTCACACCAAGGTCCGGCCAAACGGAAGGTCATCAGGGCTTGGACAGGTACCTCTGAGGGGTGGCAGGTAACAGACCTGTGGAGGCAGGGCTGTGGCTCAATGCTGCCACCCTGTGTTCCTCCTGAGTATTGCAGCTACAAGGTTGCCAGAATTCATCATGCTTCCCCCACCCACTCGCCGGTTCTGTTCTCTCTGCGCCAATAGCTCCGTGAGTGGGACAGGCACATCACCAGCTACAAATGCAGGCACTAAGTAACGACAAAGGCAGCAGTTTTATTGCTATGTGTTTCTCCTGTAGCACTGTCCACCCTCTCCCAGTTACAAGGTTCCAGGGTCTTGGAAACTGTATCCTTCCCTGACATAGCGACGCCCAGGTGGGTAGCAGCCGTCCCCTGTGTGGACAACAGAGCTCACGGATGCCGCCGCGCCTACACCACACACTCACCTGCCCTGAGCAGGTGTGTTTCCTCGTGTCCTTAGCCCCTAGGCTGGGTCTCCGATCGAGATCAGCATTTTCCGCCAGAAATCTAGGGTGAACCACACAAGCAGCTTAAAATCACCCCGCACCCACCTTGAACTTGGTTGAAGATTTTATTTAAGCCAGGCTATCCTGAGTATTGTCATTTAGACTCACTGTTGATATGAAAAATCATCAGAGGTATTTTGTTTTGTATTAAGTCTTCGAACTCTGAGCTGTATCCTGGCGTCCAGGGCAGCCAGCCGCTGTTTCGGGGCCCAGTGGCTGTGGGGCTGTGAGGGGGCTGTGGGGGCGGCCAGACGGCAGGCAGACGGCTTGGGTGACAGTGAGTTTTCCCTGGGGAGCGCCACTTTGCGTGGCTGGTCCTGTAGTTTAACCCACTGGGGCGATGGCGGTTTTGACAGTGGCGGTCTCGAGCCAGCACACGGTGAGAACGCTGACACTGTGTCCCCAGGGCTTTCTTATCTCAGCTCTAAGGACACTGGGGGTCTGGTCCCTCCGTTTGGAGAATGGGGAGTTCTGTGTGTCACAGGACATTTAACAGCTGTCCTGTCTTTCCCCGGCAGGTGACAGTAGCCCCCCCAGCCCCATGGTGGCCATGAAAAGTGTCTTGGGGTGTGGTCACTTGTGCCCTGGGCTGGAACCCTCACCCCCGGATGGACTAAACACATCTCTCCATGTCAGATAAAGTGATGAGCCGAATGCGGCTGAACAGAGGCACACATATGCATGTGTGCACACAAATGCACACACATGTGCATGCATATAAACACATGTGCATGTGTGCAGGCATACATGTGAGGGCCCACCGTGCACACACATGCACACAGAGATGAGTGTGCATGTGCATGTATGTAGCTATACATGCACATATGCAGGCATACACATGCGGGCCTGCCGTGCACACACATTTGCACAGGCTTGCACATATAAATGTGCATGCATGTGCCTGGTCTTAGGAGCCAGTAAGCCACGGCCATCACTAGTGGGTTACAGCCTTTATAACAAGGGTCAGGGGTGGTGAGGTCCCTGCTCTGGCGGACGGAAGCCCAAGACAGGCGTGGGCATGGGGGTCATGACCCAGGGACAGAGCAGGGCTGGTGCTCTGTACAACCCACCCGACCTCAGAGCCTGGCACGCAGAGAAGCTCGGGAACATCAGGGGAGGGGGAGAGAGGTGGGGGAGAGAGGGAGGGGCCTGTTGCATCAACCTAATAAAGAAGCAGCTGGGATAGAACAGAGCTCAGTGCATTGGAATCGGACCAGAACTGTGCGCTTTGCCAGGGGGAGGGGTGTGGCCTGGCCTCCGCGGACACTGTGGCCACACAAACTGTCTCTCCTCTCTCTTCGTGTGAAAAGCCACCTGCGCATCAGCAGCTCCAAACTTCATGACTCAGTGGATGAAAGATGACTCCCAAGCCATCTGAAGTGCTGTGATTGTTTCCTTGGCATGGGTGGCTTCTTCTCTGACGTAGGGACCTTTAGAGTCACATGGCGCCCTGGAGAAGTCGTTGAGGCTGAGCTCCAGCGTCCGCACCGAGGGTCAGCGCAGCCCCGTGTCCTGAGGCTCTTCCGACGATTGGCCTCATGACTCCAACTGAAAACAACGTGAGCGAGCGTTGATGTGGGGCTTGTGATTCTCAGTCGAAGAGTTAAAAAAGGAACATAAATATAAATCCAGTTACATGATTCGGGATGTTTTAGAGAAACTTAAGATTCATTCCACTTTCAAGAGTCATTTAAATACCTGGGAAAGCGTTAAACAGTCAGGAAACTAATGTGCATTTTAAAGACGAGCCTATTCCAGTCACACCTGCTACTGAAAACGTTAAGCGACATTCACTTCATAAACTTGCAAATGTTCACTTCACACAAAATGTTAAAGTTTGCGAGATTCACATGTAAACTAAAAAGGTTGATAAGACGAGCTTTTAACATGAAGAAAGAAATGGGTTTTTTTCTTAAAAAAAAAAAGATTTTATTTATTTATTTTTAGACAGAGGGGAGAGGAGGGAGAAAGAGGGGGAGAGAAACATCCATGTGTGGTTGCCTCTCATGCGCCCCCTACTGGGGACCTGGCCCGCAACCCAGGCCTGCGCCCTGACTGGGAATCGAACCGGCGACCCTTTGGTTCACTGGCTGGTGCTCCATCCACTGAGCCACTCCAGCCAGGGTGGTTTTTTTTTCCTTCTTTTGAATTTATAACTTCAAAAAAAATCAAAGACCCCAACATAGGGCCAGGCCTGGGGTGCCGCCCCTGCCGCCCCCACCCCACTGCCCGCCCACCTCGCCTCCTGAAGTTCAGAACCAGCTCCAGGGCTTTAACAGGGTGACGTGATTCAAGGGGCTGGAGGGGGAGGCAGGAAGGACTTGCCTCCTGGTGCAGAGGACTCGCAACGTCAGCCCTCTTGGATGCTCAGTCTCCCCCTCCCGCCCCTCCCCCGCCCTGCTCCTTACCCTGCTGTGTCCTCAGTGGCCCGTGGGCAGGAGCTTGCTGTGGACCTTCACCTGAGCTTACAGTGAGGCGAGCACGCCCTCGAACGGGGACCCACTGGTGAACAGGTTAATTTGAGAAGACGCCTGGGTCTTCCGTGGCATGCAGACTGCAGCACCCCGACCAAGACGTGTGCCTCGGCCAAAGCACCGAAGTCTGGACTCTTCCCGGCGGCGCGTCACTGCTCTCACCGAGGTCTGCTCCACCCGTGTGCGTGTGGTTGTGGCCAGTTTAGGAACCTGCGGCCCGGGGCACAGACTCACCCTCCGGCACACGCCTGCAGAGCCTTCGTGACTTCCTGCCAGCGGTTTGGCCTCGAAGGTCCTCACCGGGCCTGAGACCTGAAAACAGAGGCCTTGTTAATAAGCCATCAGACAGAAAAGGAACGGGGCATGATACAGGTAATGAAATGGGCGTGGCTTCCCCATGCTTCTTCTCTGGCCCAGGTCTATGGCCTCGTCCACCCCCTTGCACCCAGAACCACATCAAAAACTGGGGACAGGAGAAACAGATCGTCTGGGACAGCTCCAGTGAGCACTTGGGAGCTGCCAGAGTTCCCCTCCATGGTCACGTGTGGCCTGTTTGGCTGCAGAGGCCATGTGCTCCGGGGTCCGTGGGTCCTCACCTAGTTCAAGGCCCAGGACGAGGCCAGCTTTTACTCCAAGTGCAGAGGGGCTGAGTCCCAAAGGAGGACCTTCTCCCCAAATCTGAAGAATTCAGAAAGTGTCAGGTGGCCCTCCCCAGCCACCCACTCCCTGCCAGGTGCCCAGAGGCTACAGCAGCCCAGTACGCAGACGAGGTAGGCCCTGCTCTCCATCGGGCTGTGGGGGCAGGGATTTCCATGGCCAAGGCTCCACCTCTGCCTGCTGCTCCTCACCGCTCCAGCGAAGACAGCCTGGGCAGAAACTCCGGGAGAAAAAGGTCTCACATGCGAGGAGGTGCTGGGACCCACACCAGTCTGTCTGTCTGTCTGTCTGTCTGTCCAAAAATGCCTTCCCAGGGGCTGCAGATCCAAATGACTCACATATGCAGCACCCACCTACAGGGAGCCTCCTAGGAGCCAGGCGCTGCTGTGATTGCTTGGAAACGAACAGTAAACCTCTCACAACTGTCTCTTTTTTTTCTTTTTACACTCCGCTCACGGGGACAGAACTTGGAAACCTGCCTTCGCCTTTCACTACCTGAAGAAGCCAACCGGCCTGATGAGTCTGGGGAGGGGCTGTTGTATGGGTCCTTAGGTAATTTACAAAGCCTGCCTTCGCTCACGGGAATGAATGACTGAGTGACTGAGTGAATGGCGGGGCCCCTATTTGTCTGTGGGTTCGAAGTTGCCTGGTGTGGAAACCCCTGGAAATGAACTAGAAAATGTCCGCTCTGTCCTGCTACCCAAATTGGGATGCTGGCCCTTTCACCCTCGGATGGAAAGCTCTCCAATTCTGTGCACAGAGCAGCCCATGGTGGCCCGGCGGTCGGCTGCTCGTTTCTATAAATAAAGTTTTATTGAAACACAGCCACACCCAGTCATTCAGCAAAAGAAAAAAACATGTGCCCTGTGCACATGAGGTCACGTGCTTTCCTAATGGTTATATTTTCAGAATATTGATGTGCTTTAAAAATGCTGAACCACAGAAGCATTAAAAGTTACAACATTGTTTTAAGTATATAGGAGTATTTTATTTATACCCGGAACAGAATGCATTATGCTTTTACTTCATTTAATTAAGAACTACTTAAGATCATCTCTTGATCGAGAGAAATTGTCAGCCAAGGTCATTCTCACGACCGGAAGTGGGACGAGCCGGGAAGAGGCTTTGAAAACCCCTGCAAAGATGCGCTTCCACCCCCCGCCCCCCGGCCCAGGCTCCATGGTGGCTCAGCACGGCACGGCGCTGGTCCTCGCTCAGTGCCGGTGTCTTGTTCCTCATGGATTTTTTCTTTGCCATTAATTTAAAATTTTGTCCCCCTCACTTCACCGCAGGCCCTGAACCACGAAGATCGACTCTCACGGGTGATGCCGCACAGAATGACTATTGCCCAGACCTGTCTGTGCTCAATCATCAAACGTGAGGAGGCTGACGCCGTTTTTCATAAGAGATGGATTGTTTTCCCCCTAACCGGCGATCGTTGACCTGGGAGTCACCGCCTCATCGATCCGACACTTAAAATCCGCCAACATCAAAGCCGGGCAGATGGGGTTCGCCTCGGGGCCAGAGCAGAGGCGTCTGTCCCTGACAATACAGAGATACTTTCAAGGAAAAGGAACGGGGACACTTGGAGACACAGTCATCAGTGTAGTTTTCCGGCTGTGGCAGCTTGCTTGCTCACACACCAACAGCAGACAAACAAAACGGGACGCGCAGTCGGTCAGAGAAACACCGGACCGTTTGTTAACATTGGAGGCCACCGGTGCCGCCGGAACCCAGCTCAACAGAAGCTACGAAGCCCACACGTGGCCTTCCAGCTCATGCTTCTACTGTCTTTCCTTGACTAGTGGGCTGACGAGCCAGTGATACTGCACAAGATTTCCTACTAAGTCATGGTGTATGATACATTCCATGTACAAAAACGTTTTCCTACTGGTCCACTTCGAAAGGACCTTCAGTTACGGGCAGTATTGATGACGGGATTTTCCCCTGAAACATTCCTCGTAGTTCTGGCTTCTTAGCAAATACAGCAGGTGCCAGGGGGCTTCCCAAGAGCATCCGGGATGGATTCATGGCCACAGCCCCTCCCGGGGTTGCTCAGTCACAAATCCCGTGGCCTGCTGCCCTGGGCCGCTCTCGGTCGATCACAGCCGACCTTCTGACTCGGGGGCAGAGCTTCCTATGATCTTCATTGCATTTTTGTCTCACTGGTTCTGACCCACTGCTCCGGGCCCTCGAGCTCCTGAACTGTTCGTATGTTTTCCAGGTGGAGCCGTGTAGCAACAGGAAAACTGAGCAGTTGAAAAAGGCCGACGTCCTAGCCGCTTGTGGATCGGGGCCTGGCAATGAGCCAGGACCTCTGGCACGGCCTGCCGGGTGGCTCTGTGCGGGGCTGACTCCCGGTTCGAGGGCCCCCCGGCTTTTGGTCAAACTGGTGAGTGACCAGCGATGAGCCCTTCGATCTCGTCCATCCTGCGAGGGAGCCTGGCCTGTCTGGATCAGACGAGAGAAAGCCCATCCATGGGAACCATAGCAATGAGCAGCCTTCCACCCCGGCACCTCTCCTGACCTGCCCTGCCAGCACAGCCCTGAAAAGCGCCCTCCCTTGGGAAGAGGGCATCCGGGCGGTCACACACTGGCCCCATACGGCCCCTTCCAGCGATGCCCTTGGAACACCTGGAAATATTAATATTCAAGGAGCACCCGGGATGGGAAGGCTTCTCAAGCAGTGGGGAGCGGGGCATCACGTGACCCATCAGAACACCAGCCCCGCAGCAAAGGCTTTCGGGGCCTGTTTCACCGACCTGGGGGAGGGAGGCACAGGCACAGCTAATGACCGCCACCTGCTCTCTGCCCCCAGAACACCACACCGGCCAGTGGCATCATGTGTGTCTCTGGTGATCTCTGGGGGGTCTCAGGGGTTCAGGTCTTGACTGAAGAAGATGGGATCAAGGGCGTGAAGCTCCCCGGCCAAGGTTCTGGGGAGACCCCCAGGATCCTGAGGGACGCAGACAAGCCCAACAGAGGCAGCTGGTTCTCCCCACAGGGACAACCCCCAAGGTAAATGCAGGCACACGATGCAAACAGATCTTTCTCCAAAAAAATACACAAGCGGCTAACAAACACAAGAAGAGGCTCCACAGTGCAACATCACCAGGAAACGCAAATCGAAGCCACACTAGGGAGACTCTAACAACAGTGACAAAGGAAGTGACAAGGACTGGGGGAAGGTGTGGGGAAACTGGGACCCTCCCGCACTGCTGGCGGGAATGGAAACCCGAGCGAGGACTCTGGGGAAGAGCCGGACCCCGCCCCCCCCCCCCCCCCCCGCCCCCCGCAGACACCTGCAGGCCTGGGGTGCATGCAGTGTCCCTATCTGGCCACCAGGCGGCAGCACATGCATGCATTACAGGAAGGTTGGGCTGAGCCACAGCTGAAACTCCAGGTCCTGAGGATGAAACCGTTGCGTTCTCCAAGGGCACCGGCCCTGGAGCTCTGTGCCCCACTCCGTGACCCTGCTGGCTCCTCTGGTCCCTCCCAAACCTGCCTGTCCCCACCCTCAGAGCTGTTGTCCCTGCTCCAGTCGGGCCCGGAACACTCTGCACCAACTGCCAGGAGGGTGAGGAATGCCGAGGAGAGGCAGCTGCCCTGGGCCACACTCAGCCCCCAAAACACAACCTGTAGGTGCTGCTGGGAGCGACGGATATCACGTGTGCACACATGTGGGGGCACATGCACATACATGTGCACAGCACACATAAGCACACTTGCACGTGTGTGCATGCTATACCAGCATGCATGTACACACAGACACATGAGCACATGTGGTGTGCACATGCAATGTGCATGTGCGTGCACACTATGAACATACATGCACAAGCACATGTACACACACGTAGCCTCCTAAGTGGCAGCTAAGTGGTCCCCGTGGCCGTGCCCTCCCCCACAGCCTGGTTCAATGCCACACACAGCTACCAGGAAACACAGGGAAACGTGGGCAGGGGACAGGCCTGGCTGGCATCTGTGATGGGCAGTCACCGATGTGGGGCCAGGAGGGGGCTCTGAAGTGTCCCCTGCGGCAAACAGTGATGCAGGGGTTGCTGCCCTGCCCTGCAGGGGCCCGAAGCAGGAGACGAGAGGAGGCGGAAATGTCAAAGGCCTGGGTCCCTCAGCAAGCGTCAGAATGATGAGCACCCCAACAAGGTGGATTAGGGGGCAGGGGCGAAGCTCAGCCCCCCGGTCACGTGTCTGCCAGGCAGGCAGAGGTTTGTGGCTGGTGTCCACACTCTGAGTGCCCGGCGCCCCCAGCTCCCTGGATTCGCCCAGAGAGGCTTCCAAGGGCTTCGTGAAAAGGCAGGAAGTTCAAGATCCTTTCAATGAGTTTACTCAGCCTTCGGAATATCAAGTATTTGTTTTCCTAAGACTGGAAAGAAAGGGTCACCAGCCGGCCCCTCCTGGCAGCCCCGCTGGTGTGTCCTCAATTTGCTCAGGCCTCCAAAGGACTCCCGGTCATTCAAAACGTCTCGCACCTGAGGCCCCGTTCCCCCGCAGCAGCCCCGGCTGCAGTAATCCGCTCAAATCCCCGGGCCAAACACAGCCACCAAACAGCCCCGCGGAAGCCCCGCCTTGAACCTCAGTCCCCAGAGGCATTTTGGCTTAAGCAGGATGGCCTTTGAAGAGGAAGTTGCTCTCTGCCCTCCATCTGGGGACACGAGGCCTGGGTGGGAGGCCCCTGCCCAGGATGACAGACCTGCTCGGCTCTCAGGCGAGAGAGAGCAGGACCTGGTTCAGCTCTTCAAGGCTTTGGACACAGTTTCAGGCTTCCGGGGAAAGTGCAACAGTAACATGGAAAACCCTGGATACCTTTTATCAAACGCCCCAGGTGGCAACATCTTAGCTTCTCCCTCTGCCTCTGTCTCTCTCTTTACACGGATACATACATACACTGATGCAGACGTATCATTTTCTCTTAACTGCTTAAAACTTAATCTCTAACGATATCATTAAATGTATCCTCCATGCCAAAAGTGAACGCATCCCAGGCTCAGAAGGAGTCCCACGCAACTACCCTGCTCCTCACTTGGTCCCCTGCCTCCTCCCCCGGGACCCTCCCGCCTGGCAGGGAGGGGAGCCCAGCCACACAGCCCCTCCTCCTGTGACCAGAGTTTCCTCGCCCACCCGCGTGCTTTCCTCTGTCCTCGGCGTGTTCCATCTGCTCGGCAGCTTATCTCAGCAATCTCCCCAAGCGGGGATGTGAGTCTGCCCCGTTCTTTTTTAACTGGTGCCATTTTTTCTTATCAGATTGGCCCAGACCTGAGAGTTTGAAGTTACCCAGGGTGAGGGAAGGTGTGGGGGAGCATTCCCACGGGTGTGAATCAGCAGGGCTGTGTCACTGTTCAGAGCATGTGGGATCCACAACCACACTCCCCTGGGCATGCGGGGAGAGGCCTTCCCACGGGGCCCACAGCACAGGCCACCAGAGGTCGCTGACCCTGAATGGCTTGGCAGTGGCAGAGGACAAGGGCGTCCCTGCCTTGGTGGGCCTCCACCCTGGGGCGAGGGACCATCCCATGAGGGGATTTTACAGACAGCCTTGCCCAAGCCTCACCCTCAGAGGCTCTGTTTCATGTGGGTTTCGGTGGGATTCAGACATCAACCACCAGATGGTTCTAATATTCAGCCAAGATGAATGGAGACCCCTGGGACCCCCGACCTCAGCCGGGAGCCTCCCCGTTGGCCTGCAGAGGTCCTGAGGGAGGGAGATCTGGGTACAAATGGACAACCAGAGGCCCTAGATCTTTCCATCGCCCTGTCGCAGCCGCTGTACCCAGTGCTGCTCAGCTCCAGGGAACTTTGCAGATCTGGCTCTCGCTCTGATCCAAATGCCCACTGACCACAGACCAAGGCAGGGCCTCCCAAAGGGGCTTGCACCCCTCCCCTCAAGCAGGCTGCACACTGCAGGAGGCATGCATTGGTTGCGTTGCCGGGTGCTCGGCCCGGCCAGTTTGGTCAGAGGGCAGTTTCCCCCATCACCGCTCGTGCCCCGGAGCAACTCCACACATACCCTCGGACTCCCAGTTCGCTCCTCGGACTCAGGTGCAGCTGGGGTGCTGCATGGGCACAGCCCACCCTGGCCTCACCCTGTTTGCCGCTTCTGACTCAGAGGGAAGTCACCCTGGGCCAGGCCGGACGGACTAGCGTGCTTCCTGGCTGTCTTCTGTCTGATGCTGCACAAGAGGCTTCGGAGCTGTGGGTGGGCAACGGTTGCAGCCCAGGACTCTGGCAGGGTCCCCGGGTCCCCAGCTTCAGGGCCAGACGTGCGGGGCAGAGGTGACCTCCGTGGCCAGCGCCAGGCTGACCCTCAATGCAGACAGCAGCCTTGTCTCGACACAGAGCGTTTGCTGGTCTGTCAACCCGCCATCAACCCACCCGATTCCATGGCCTGGGAAGAGCAGCTTCCGTCCAGAGGGCTGACTGCTGAACGCTTTGGGAGGGAAGGGGGCCCGGGGGGTGGTGAGCCGCCAGCTCAGGCGGGGTTTTCCAATTTCGAGGCCCCAGCTGACGAGGGTGGCACCGGGCTGTGGGGGACAGTCGGGCAGCCAGCATTCATTGGGGACGAAGCAGCTCAAACTGGAAAGAGCTGGAAGCCATCCTGCGGGTCTGCGGGAAGCACACAGATTCCTGACACAAGCGTGGTGCTCGGTGCCACACGTTTGTCCCCCCTGTCCTCCAAGGCGTGGCCCCAGGCTGACGTTCATCCTTGTGGCTTCCTCCCCCTCACCCATGGGTTCTGCTGGGAGCCTGTCACCCTCCCCCTGGCACAGACCCCTGAGGACATGCAGCTGCAGGCTGGTCACCAGGGCACAGGCCGGGTCCATGAAGATGCACAGATCTGAAGAGTGAACTGCTCACTTTCGGGAAGAAGCGCCTGCCCCGACTCAGTCTCCTCGTTCAAGACACGGAAAGGGGGCCGGCGGGCACACCATCCTCTCAGATGTGCTTCGGGGTGAACCGCCCCAAAGACTAGTCACTAAGCCCCACACTTTCTGTGACTATGGGCCTGGGAATAAATCACAGGCAGGTTTTCCCAGGCTGAGTGCCTGCGTCCGCCCCCAAACTTCAAAATCCTGCCTGGGAACCTTGTGGTGGACATCGAGGGCCCTCGGGACCGCGGTGATTCAGCTCGCAGAGAAAACAATAATATTTTCTAGGAAAAGCTGGGAGAGGCCACTCCGCTGGTTTCCTCTGCTTTCTGTCTGTCCCGCTGATAACGGCTTCGGGGGCCCGGCTTTTTCATCTGAACAAGCCCCGGATGGACGGAGGTCAGAGGGCACAGGCTGAAATAATGTGCAGACTGTTTTTGAAGGAATTAATAGATGAAAAGTTTATGACCGCCCACCCTGGACTTCACAGGAATGAGACGGGAGGGCAGGCACAGCAAAAGATTCAAGGTGTTAAAATCGAGCTGACAGAGAAAAATAAACGCCTGCCATTTGGACCTTTGCAGACAGGTCAAGCTGTTCTCATGTCCCAGCACGACAGAGAGGCTGTCCCCCGTCCCGGGCTGAAGAGCGGCCCCAAACTCATGCCAACGTGGCCTGGTTGGAAATAGTCATTGCTGGTGTGAACAGTTAAGGATGCTCCAGATGAGGTCACCGGGTTAAGGGTGAACTGTAAGCCCAGGGATGGGTGGCTTTATATGAGGAAGAAGAGGGTTAATGGACACAAAGACACGGAGGAGAGGCCACAGGACCACAGAGGCGGAAGCTGGCGTGATGTGACCACAAGCCAAGGACACCTGGGCCACCAGGAGCTGGAAGAGGCAAGAGGGACCCTCCCCCAAGCCTTCTGCCAGAGTGCAGCCCTGCCCTCCCCCCTCGCCCCTGGGTGGCAGACCACGGGCTGTAGGATCCAGGGCTGGGAGGGAATAAATTCTGTGGCTTGAAGTCCCCGGTTTGCTCTGAGTGGTTACGGGAGCCCTGGGAAGCAGACAGAGCAGCTCAGACCCCGTCTGCACCTATAAAACTCAGGTGATTTCCGGCAGCACTGGCTGCTTCCCGTGCGTCTTGGTCCCTGTTTCTCTTCACGCTTTGCCCTGGGTCTCCTTCCCGGTAAAACCCAGACATGCTCTGTGCCATGGGCAGGAGCCTCAGGTCAGACTGGGTCAAACTCTGCCCTCACACCACAAGCTGCTTCATCCTGGGGCTGTCAATTCATTGCTCGGAGCCCACCTTCCCGTCTGTGTGTAGGGGCCGTCAGTCCCTCGCTCACGGGATCAGGAGGGCCCGTGGGCCTGCGCGGGGGCAGTGCCGGCTCTGAGCAGTGCAGGGGAGCCATGCTAGCAGTGAGGGCTGCGGCGTTTAGGGGTGTTCTCCTGCCTGGTCCCCACAGCACTGGGGTGAGACGCCCCGGTTCTGGCCCCTTCCTCATGTGCCAGGTGCACGTGGAGGGGGAAACCAGGCCGTCCCCGTCCATCTGAGTAGAGCGGGACGGGCACCTCTGGCTCAGAGGAGCACCCCAGACCCAGTGGGCGGCCCTCGAGCTAGATCCCCTGACCCGACAGGCCCTGGAGGCCGAGGGCTGATGCTGTTGTTCCCCGAACCCCCAGCGTCACTGCCAGCTGGGTGTGGCAGCTCAGACTGGCCGTCGGGACCTGCCCAGATTTTCCGGCTGAGCCAGAGCAAGCACCCGGCCCAGATAAGCATCTGCCTTTGCAACCTCGCCAGCGGGGAAGGAGCTCAGCCGCGCCACCGCCCTGGCGTTATCCCCTCCCAGAGGTGCTCAGAAGTGCGGCCAAGGTCTCCAGGAAGCGCAGGGCCGGTGTGCGGGCCACCCGCAGCCGCTGTGGGCATGGCGGGCTTGCCGCCCGGCCCCTGGGGGTCCTGCGTGCCGGGTGGGTGGAGGGCTGGGCAGAGTCTGAGAGGCAGACAGGAAAGGGAGCTGCCTTTTGAGGGCATGTCTGGTGTCTTCACCGTCCTGTGAGTGATGGTCCACGGCAAGCTGTCAGCTTTTCTGTCTTGTCTTTCTCCTCGGTTCTTAAACATGGTGTTTTCTCCAAAGCCATTTGGCCTAGGCCACAGGCCATGGGGCTCCAACACATAGTTATTATCTTTAACCTGTAGGATGCCCACCGCAGGAAGCACAGGAAAGGAAAGTCAGAGGGAGATGGCAGTGGGTCCTTGAGGACAGCAGCCTCTTGCTCGGTGACATCGCCCTCACTGGTGTCTCGCTGGCAGACAAGCCGAGAACGAGAGAAATACAATCCCGGGCTGCAGTCACAAAGGCGATGTACCAGGTGGTGACATAGCAGAGGGTGAACAAGTGCCCAACGAGTGTGTCGCCGAAGTCACCAGGAGGGAGAGTGTGGGTGCAGGAGAGAGGCTTCTGGGAGGAGGTGGCGGGGAATCAAGCCTTGGGGGATGTAGGGTTCTTAGAAGAATTACAATTCCTGGTACCCCTCCTTTGAGAGATGGGGTCCTCGTCCCCTTCCCTTGGATCTGGGCTGGCTTGTGCCTGCTTCACTCCACGGGTGACAACAGTGCGGTCACGTGACACCTGAGGCTGGTCCCAAAAGTCCTAGCAGCTCCTCTCGTTCACCAGCCCATCCCGATGGGAGTCCCAGCTGTGTGTCAGAGGCTCAGCGACCCCCCGGCGCCCAATCCTGGGGTGTCACGTGGGACCCAGCGATGGACAGGCCCAGCATCTGCCCGGGTCTGCTGAAGGTCTCAGAGCAAAACATCCTCGCTAAAAGCAAGACCGCGGCTCGAAAACCGCGTGTCTGGGTGGCTGTCCTCGCAGGCAGAACAGGGCTCAGAGAGACACAAGGGAGTTGAGTGTGGGAACCCATCGGTGTGACTCCACTCGCTGGGGGGTCATTTTCCGGTTAGGAGGAGTCCGCGGGCGGGACCGCCCCTGGGAAAGAGCCCAGCTCCGCTGCATGTGTCTGAGACTTTGGTCCTCAGGGTTGCCAGACGACTGAGTGTTGCAATCACATTCCAGAAGGTGAAAGGTCAAGGTCAACAGGTGCAGCCCCGCAGCCTATACCAGTGGAAGCCCCACCCACTGATAGCTGCTGCTATCCCATTGGCCAGCACCGGTCACATGACTACCACTAGCTGCAAGGGGAACTGGGAAACTGAGTACTTTAGGCACACAGAGTTCCCAGACAGGGTTTCAACTAGTGAGGAGGAAGAGGAGGCTGGATGTCGTCCATCTGTCCTCTCGATTGTCCCAGTAGAGTCACACTCCATGAAAGCAGGGGTCCCCTGCTCACTGCCCTCCTCCCCATGAGTAGGAGGAGGCCCAGCACATAGTAGGTGCTCAACAAATACAGGCCACACTTTGCCAAGTGGATCCACACTGAGGTTCTTGGAGGTCAGACCCAATGGTCAGAAGGTTAGGAAGAGCTGCTGGACCAGGCCGAGGGCAGGGAGGGACACCCAGACCCAGACATCCTGTCAGGGCCTGTGGGTGAAAGCTCCACGCTCTGAAAAGCCCAGAAAATGCAAATGCAGAGACAGACAGCAAACATTCTTAGGAAATCGGGGCAACTTTGTTGCAACAGTCCTGGAGAAAGAAACACACCGGCTTCCAAATCCATTTGCAGACATTAGAGACCGGGGTGGAGGGGCTCCCACCAGCTTCCACCCCCGCACCTTGGGCCCCAGCCCAGGCCAGCTTCCTCTGCACGACCCGACCCTCCCGTAGGTCAGATGGATGTTCCTGCCCAGAAGCAGGTCTTCAGAAGGTAATTGATTTCACTTTTGGGGAAATTATCTTGACGATCAGCTCCGAGTTTCCTTTCCCTTCACCCCCTGGCTCAGCAGGTGAGCACGCTGGCCTCTCTGACGTGTCTCCTGGTGGACGCCCATCGCCTCAGCACCCGGCACGGAGCCGGGCGGCCTCCCACCTGCACGTAGGGCACACCAGCCTGCCCCAAGGCTGGCGACGGGGTGGTGGTGGAGCTGGGAAGCTACCCAAAGCCATTAAAGATGATTTGGTTCCAAGTCACAACGACACCCCCGCTCTGTAGCTTTCTTCCCGTGCCCCAGGCTGCCCGATGGTGAGGAGACCAAACGCAGAAGCCTGGCCTGGCGCCGAAATTCTGAATGGGGGTGGAGGCGGTGCCTGACTGTTCTGCACGCACACAGGGGAGCAGGTAGAGACAAGGCCTGAGGAGTGTGGCTGGCATCGCGCCAGGCCCCTGCGACCCAGGGGCTCAGCCACCATTTCCGAGGAAACACCCCACAAAACCCCCACAGGGGCTGTGCAGGAAATGGCTCCCGGCCAGCCTGGCCACACGGGTGCTGACTCAGCTGGGACACCCTGACTAAGGAGACGCAGTCACCGTGCCTGCCGAGAGCCACCGTGAGCCCAGGAAGCTGCAAAGGAGCAGAGACTTGGATCTTTCAAGAAAATCAGGAAGTCAAATGTTTATTTGAAATTTCCTGTTTTTTTTTTTAATTTCAGCAATTAAAAAACTGAAGTGCTGCATGGGTCAAACAAACATCGGAGGGCCAGCTTGGTGACACGCCCCTGCAGGGCAGTGGGGACCTGGGGCCGCAGTGGTGCCCCCACCTCTGGGCGGCAGTTGTCCGGGTTCTGGGTTTCGTTGTCATTGGTTTGGTTTTACTGTGTCAAGTCCTGAGGGACCCTCGAATCTGTCACTTTGAGGCAAAAATATCTCCCACGTGGGCGACCTCTGTGCTTTCCAGGTTTACTGCCTCTGGTCAACGTCAGCCTTCCCAGAACGGGAGGTGACTGGCGGGTCCTCTCACTGCCACACAAGACCCCGAGGACTCGCGTGTGCCCTGCTCATTGCAGGGTGCTGCGCCCCGCTGGGAGGGGAGTTTAGCCACCCACAAATGCCTTCCCAGGTCTTTCCAAGGCTGCTCACGCCAGGCCCCCCGGCCCAGCCCCCCCGGCCCAGCCCACCCGGCCTGGCTTCTGTGGCCTGTCCTCAGGAACCGGACCCGGGAGACCAGGGACACTCGAGCCCTCAGCCGTTTCAGCGGGTGGGGCGGCGTCGCGGCGGGTCAGCCCGAATTCCTCGGTGCTCAGCGTCCAGGTCAGGGAACAGTCCTTGCTTGTTGCTGGTAGCAACACCTGAAAACACCTGGATGGTGCTTCCCTGGCACATGGCGAGCGAGCGCCCAGGACTGGCGGGCGGCGGAGCCCTGGCCTGGAAGAGGAAGGAGCTCCAGACGGCCTCCTCAGCGGGCGCTGGAGGCGATTCAGCGTCTAAAACCTGTCCTAGCCCAAGTCGGTCAAGTTGAAAACCATGGCGACAAAGTCCCGTTGGCCAAGTCTGGCCCCCAGGCCCACGCTGGTAGGAAGGCGGGGTATAGGCCCACCGAGAGCACAGCCCGAGGGCAGCCCACCCTGAGAGCCCCTTCCTGGAGCTGAGCTACCGGCTCTGCGGTCTGTTTGCCACAGTGGCTTGGCCAACATGAACCAGCAAACGCTGTCACCAAAGTACAGGAGGTGGTCCCCTGGAGCCCAGAATACAATGTGTCCCCTAAAGTGACAGAGAAGGAACAGAAGGGGACCTGTAAAGTCACGTGGGTGACAGAGCCCTGCCTGGGGTTATTCAACAAGTGAGGAAGGACTCGTTAGGGGACCTGGAACTCCTGGCTGCTCAAATGCCATCTCATCGGGCCCTGTGGACCACGGACACCGCTCACAGGCCCCGGAAGGAGCCCAGGCCCGGACCCCTGCCCCCGCCCCAGCTGCTGTGCGCATTCACACAGATCTCGGTGAGCTGGGCTGTTCCCGCCGCTGTGCATTCTGACTTCCCTCCCGGCTCCAGCTCTGGCACTTTCTGGTGCCTCATCCAGGGTTAACAGGAGCTACGGGGTCGACACACCTTTTCTCTCGTTCCCGAGGTTACTGCCAAAGCTCCGCTCTGAAACCTGGCCCCACGGGGGGCTGACACTCTGACACCGAGACCCGAGATCTTTGTGAACGCCTGTGGGAAAATCAGAGGGGGGGGCGGCTGGCCCGAGCGAGCATTCGGAGCCCAGAGACAATAATGCGTTTTGCACACATCGCTGGGCCCGACTCTGTTGCCAATTAAACCCTCCGCGGGGGGCACGCCGTCCACTTAATCTTCGCTGCCAGAGACACAATCCCCCCAAATACCGCAGGGGCAGGGGGTGGCCTACATTACAGAGACGGCCCAGATCCAACCTGTCTCTGAAGTTCTCATAATCCCTCCCCAGTCTGCTCATTGCTGGCCCCGGAGTCAGGAAAGGGCGACCAGATAGGTGGAGGGGACCGAGCCCCCCCTCAACTCTGCCGCTGACCTGAGTCTGTGTTTCTAAAAGGCCCGAAAATGGGTCGGCCAGCCACCCGAAGCAGGGTGGGGACCAGAAGGTGGCTCACTTCTCTGCCCTCTTTTCTTTCTTTCTGTTTGTTATTATTATTTGCTTCTTTCTTGTCTGTTTTTCTTTCCTTTCTTGTGTTTCATTCCTTGTGTGTGTTTTCTTTTTTCATTCTTTTTAAAAATACAAACAGCCAAGGAATTAGAAAGCCAAAATTATATCTAAAATAATCTTCTTTTAAAAACTCAGTTTTACAAAATGGACCCGAGTTCAGTTACTGAGCTGGAGGTGGTCAGCCTTTCGTCCCCACATGGGCCTGGGGAACGCTCTCCCCCTGGGTCAGACACAGTTGTGCCTCCAGCCCCGGAGCCTCAGCCGTCCAGTCTGCGAAATAAACACAGTCATTTAAAGATACTATAAAGTGTTTGGCCCTGCCTGGTGTAGCCCAGGGGATTGAGCCTGCAAACCAAAGGGTTGCTGGTTCAATTCCCAGTCAGGGCACAGGCCTGGGTTGCTGGCCAGGTCCCCAGTAGGGGGCGCACGAGAGGCAACCACACATTGATGTTTCTCTCCCTGTCTTTCTCTCTCCTTTCCCCTCTCTCTAAAAATAAATAGAATAATTAAAAAATAAAGATACTATAAAGTGTTTGGCACACAGAAAGAGCTTGTTAAATGTCAGTTATTATTACGATTACTGAGGTGATGTTTATTTAAACAGAGCTTAAACTGCATTTCCGAAGGGGACTTAGCTCGATGGTTTCTAAACAGATGTTTGTGGTTGGCCCGGGGAAGTCTGATAGAAAGAAATAGACATTATCCAACATAGTTTACTTTTTTCATTACAACCTACGAGGATGACAGTATGTTCTCCATTTTTCCCCTTTTCAAAAAAAATTATTTATTTTTAGAGAGGGGAAGGGAGGGAGAAAGAGAAGGAGAGAAACATCGATCGGTTGCCTCTTGTACGCGCCCTGACAGGGGACCAAACCTGCAACCCAGACATGTGCCCTGACCAGGAATCGAACCCGCGACCTTTCAGTTTGAGAGACGACGCCCACCCCACGGAGCCTCACCGGTCAGGGCTCTATTTCCCCTTGACTTTGCAGAGGAGAAAACTGATCACATGTTATATGTTATGTGTGTGGTTATATACGTTACATTCGATATGTGACCTTTTTTCTCCTCTGTGCATTACGTGTGTGCACACCCATGTCCACATGTGTGTGTGTGTGTGTGTGTGTGTGTGTGTGTGTGTGTGATTTCCTATGAAGGGAAATGCAGCCCAGATCAAAGCCATCTGACACCTGCACTGAGGGGGACGTCACTCAGCCCCTCTCAGGGTGCTGGAGGGTCAGCCTGTCACCCACTCCTCCCGTCCCCCATGTGGTTCCACTGCAAACATCCGCTGCCCCCTCAGGGCTCACCCTGGCCACAGCTGTGCGGACAGACGGCACTCTGGAGCCGGGCAGAGGCTCCGGCCACACTCCCTGGGCACGTAGAAGGTTTGGAAGAGGGAACGGACCCAGTCGGACTTGTGATTGGAAGGTGAAAGAAAGCGAGAGAGAGAGAGAGAGAGAGAGAGAGAGAGAGAGAGAGGGGTGGGGGAGGGAAGGAGGGAGACTGGTCCTCGCTGCCGCATCAAAGACAAACAAGAAAGAGTGAGGCCACCGCAGTGAGCACTGGGGAAGGAAGTGCGAGGGACAAGTTACTTAGCAGGGCAGGGAGGCCATCAAGAGCCCGGGGGACACTGGTCAGGTGTCCAGCAGGGTCCTGGCTGCCTGTGGGGGCTTGACCCTGGCTGACTCAGAACGACAGTGAGAAACACTCGGGATTGGCGACGGCACCAGGAAACCGGGCCAGAACCAAGCTCTGGAACCAGGGCCACAGCCCCTGCAGAGGCGGCTGGGCAAGGACAACCTCTGACCTCCCAGGAGGCACGAAGAACCCCACGAGGGCTGACCCACTGACACCGGGGACTGCCCCTCACAAATCGCAAATCTCGCTGTCCCGAGCAAACCGCACCCTCCTGCCTCCCTCTGACCAGTGGCCTGCCACCCCCCGCGGCCCTTCCATGACCAGTCACTTCCCACCCAGGAGACTCCCTGCCACTACCCAGAGGCTGCAGGAACAACGGCGGCCCCTCCTTCTGCTGGCACCTCCCGGAGAGCTCGGCTGTGCTCCGTGGCTGAGTCAGAAGGAAAGGTTTGGGAGCCCCTAGCAGGCAAGACGGAAGCCCAGCCGTCCAAGGGCCCCGCTGTGGCCTGACCTCAGGCCTCTTCCTTCCTCTGCTCCTCTGACCGAGGAGGAAGGCAGGGAAGGGCCCCCGCCCCCACCTGCCCTGAGCTTTCCATCACCATCATCGTCATCGTCCCGGCCCCCACCACGACCACCACTAAGAGTCAAGAGTAACCTGACTTGCTTCTTCCCAGAGGGGCCGGCCACTGTCCGCCCTGCATGCCCAGGGCCACACATGTCCATCAGAAAAGACACTGGGGCCACCCCGGGTGCCTCCTTCAAAGGCTCGACCTGCACTGGACTTGACCTGACTCCTGTGCCCTCATCTTCCTCCCTTTGTCTGGTGTCTGAGCCGCAGAGGGCCCTCAGACGGGTCCTGACTTTCCTCCCAGGTGACATCAAAGGACTGGGTGAGACTGGCAGTCCCTTTCCCGCAGACCCGACTTCCCAACATCTGTTCTGGTGGCAAAAAGGCTCCCAGGATGCACAGGGGGCCCCATGTGCGGGCTGGTCTGAGCACCTGCCCGAGATATAACCGTTCAGCCGAGGAAACCGGCAGCTGGAGGTCTGGATGCTGGAGACAAACTGACGGAGAGAGGGAGCCTGCGTGTGTCTCCACACCCCTCGGCCTGCACCCCGGCACCCCCTCACGTGCAGAGGGGTCTCAGCAGATCCCAAAGCGGGGGCTTCACCGCGGCAGACACTCTGAGCCTTCGGTCTGTCAGCGTGTGCTCCCCACCTGAGCAGCCCGAAGAACGTCCCAGGTGAACGTACCTGTACCGCCAGGAGCCTGCTGCACGTTCAGACTCCCCTCATTCCCCCAGGCGCCTGGTGCTCCCACCTGTTACCTGAGGGCAGGAGGGTCACTAGTTTATGATGTTGGGGCTGCGGGACGGGAACCAGAGTTCAGTCCATGCCCAAGGGGAGTCCTGGAGGCCTCGGGAAGGGGCGTGCGCGTGTGTGCCTCTGTTTTAGGAAAAGGAAGAGCGATCCCCCATCTCTTGCTGTGGAGTTGGAACTTTTTAACCACCCCTGCCCTCAGTGTCTCCCCTGCAGTGACACTTGCCTGGCTCTCTCAGCCCACCAGGCCACCCGCTGACACCAGGAACGGAGACGGAGGAGCCTCCGGTGTGGGACCGAGACCTTCTCCTTCAGCCAGGCAGCCTCCCTCCTGAGCTCAGTCACCCCAGCCTGCCTTTCGCCGGGCAGCGGTCACAGCTGGGAAAACAGGATGGCTCTTGCGTCGGCCCCGGGACCCCCGGCTGGACCTGCTTCTGCCCACACACGCTTTCTCCTAGCAGGGCCCGGTCCACACAGGGCCCCTGACCTGGGCCCCAAGCCAGCGTCCACACAGGGGAAAGCCCTTCACAGGGCTTCCGACTTCTCAGTGAACGCGTCCCCCATGGTGCCTGGGCTGCCACCGCCCCGGTACCCAAGATGTACCTGGCGCAGGAGTGCTCAGAAACGCAGCGAGAGATGCCAGGGGGACAGCTGACGCGGGATGTGGTTTCCAGGTAGACGGGCGGTGGCTAGTGATCCCAGAAAACACTAGAAGTTACTTCATGAGCACGAACTTCCAGCGCTTCCGCGGCCTGGAGACCTGACGGCCGTGCTCACACGTGCGGTTCCCGCTGAAGCCGGCTCCTGGGGCTGTGCCGGCCCTACCTCACCACGTGAAGGCAGTTTGGGGGCCAGGCAGTGGCTGCCCTGATGCTCAGAGCCCAGTGCCCCCTCCCTGCGCTGTGGCCCCTGGGAACGTCACCAGCTGGACCTGGGGACACTTGAGTTTGCGACTACTGGCCCATGAATGAGGAGTCCTGGGAAGTGGCCGGCAATACCCCAGAGGAGACAACCTCGTTTCGGTGAGGCCTCGGTGCCCCGTGAGGGTGCTGCTCTGTTTTATTGCTGGGTGAAGATTTTTCACCGAGCAAACAGCACCCATGGGACGGTCGGCCGGCGTGCCCTGGACTACGGCCCCAGCGGGGGCGAGGCTGGGCAGCCTGCCACCCCGGTCACTGATCTGGGAAATGGCGGTGTCGGAGCTGGAGCCTCAGGAGGCTGGCCCCCAAGCACCTGTCCTGCCTCAGGGGATGCTGGGAGACTAAGGGAACACAGCTGAAGAAAGGGGCAGAAGGTTCTGGAAAAAAGGCTGAGCCCAGCAAGGTCACACATGTCTGCAGCGCAGCGACTCATGGTGGATGATGGCACCCGGACACAGGCAGAGGCACCAGGGACGGTGGCATCTGCCAGCAGCCGGCGCGGCCGTATGGACAACATCTTATGCCATTGGGCTGTCCGTGGCTTGGGTGTCTAGCAATTTACGCAGTAATTAAAGACTCCTGCAAAAGTAAAAGGCTGTAATTTGCTCTAATTGGCCCCGAACCTTGGCAGCACCCACGCTGGACTTCATTCGGGCTCCGACGCCCCCCGCCCTCCATCTGCTCCCCATAAACATCCCGGTGCTGTTTGCCCTGGAGCAGGTGCCCCTCCCGAAGGTGCTTGGGCTAAGAAGGTGTGGCGTTCCCAGGTCCCCGGTGCAACGGTCTCGCGTGCACCCTGCGTCGAAACTTGCCTCTCACTGACTCGATGGCCTCAGAAGCGTCAGGAGGCTTTGCTGAGCATGTGTCCCGTCTGCTACGTGGGGCAATTACCCCACATGACGGAGTTAGAAGGATCGGATGAAGTGACACACAGGAACATGCCCGGCAGCGACTGGCCCGGTCCGTGCTGGCAGGATGCATGTCAGGGTGGACAAGAGCGGTCCGAGTCCCACGTCCGACGTCCTGGCTGCTTCCCAGGGCGGGTGGGAATGAAGTGAGGCAGCCAGCCCCTCCCCAGTAGACAGGACTCCCGAGGTCCCCATCCACTGGTCCCGTGTGCCGCTGCCCTGTGATGCCCTGTGAGGCAGGGCAGGGGGACTTCGAGCACAACAGTTCCACTGCGGGCTTTCCAAGTACTGAGTGTGCCCCACGTCACTCAGTCCTCATCCCTATCCTCTGAAACTTGAGGGATCTTGTGCCTTGGGAGGACACTGAGCCACGGGCAGGCTGAGGGACCAACGTCAAGGAAGGCTTCCCAGCTAGCAAGTGACAGAGCCAGAGCTGGGACCAGGCAACCCTGGTGGCAACCCCACTGCAAGCTGCCATGAGTCATAAGACACCAGCGTGAGCCCGAACAATTCCGGAGAGATGGGAGTGATCAAGCGACACCCAGACGGGGTTGTCTGGGGCTGTCGATTGCACCCCGTTTCCCAAGTCGCTCTCCCCAGCCCGTGAACGAACAGGTTTGCCCTAAACAAGGAAGAAAAGTCAACTCCTCAAGAGATTGTGGAATAGGGGGTCAATTCCAGTTAGCAGCTATGGGCACCCTTGCCCACCTGACTCCCTCCGTCTAATATCGGCATCTTCCTGAATTTAAACCAAACAGCTCAAGCCAAAGCAAGATCTGGGTGCCCACATCTCTTCCCCTCCGCCTCTCCCAGACACGTGTCCTCCTGAATACCACCCCCTGCCTGGTTCCCGCCATGATGTCTCCCCACCATCCTCGAGAGTTTCAGACCGGCAGCCAACCACCGTTGCCAGAGCAACCGCCAGAAAAAAGTAAACTTTTAATTACGGCACGTTCGGATGGAGAGCTCGCCGAGCCCTCTCCGGTACCTCCTCTCCATGCAGCTCTGGCTCCGGCTTCCGTTCAAGGTTTGGTGTTTAAATCTCCAGATGTTCAAAGGAGGACCATCGGGCTTCGTTTCCAAGTGTCGTCCTGGGAAGTTTGCATCCAGCCCGATTCCGAGTCCCCCAAAGAGAGGCTTTCATATTCAAGAGCAAAGTAACTGAATTCAAAACTTTTTATTAATAATGCACAAGGCTTGGGCGACACACAGAAGCTGAAAAAACGTGGGGAATCAGAGGGGACTGGGTTTATCAAAGAGCAGCCAGAAGGAAGGCTGGTCTTGACAGGCGGGGTGAGGGGCAAGGGGAGGCTGCACCTGCAGGGGGAGGGCTCAGTGCCTCCTCTCCCCTTGAAAACTAGTTCTTACTCCACTTTGAGACCAAGGGTCCCCAACACAGTCTTGGGGGTACCTGGGGCTGTCACAAAGTCCCTGTGGGCATCGATTCATCGGCCAGCTCTGCTGGTGCCCACTCTGCGGGCGTGTGGCTCTCTAACCGTCCCCTCTCAATCGACGCCAAGGCAGGAGCCTCGGCTGCTCCGTGTCCGACGGCCACGGCTTGCTGCTCACGGCCCTCTTGGACTCCTGATGCCCACAGCGGCCGACGCAGCCGCTCACTCCCCGCTGGGCTTCTCCTGAGCCATGTAACCGACCCTGCGTGGGCTCGGGAGCTGCTGAGGTCGATGCTGTCATGGCACAGACCCTCATCGCTTTCTTCTTGTCCCCAACCGAATCCCCAGTGATTTGAGTCCCCAGAATTTTTCCAAGGTTTTGCAAATAGGAAAAGTGAAAAGCCTCCAATGTGACGGTGTTTGTGGTTACCCTGCTGGCAGACATTTGGGTAAAGGCGTGAGTGTGTTTGTTTTTCAATCGGGTAAGGAAAACATCACATTAATAAGACGTTCCTTGAATTAGTAACAGCTTTTGAAACACCCTGCATGTCTGTGTGTGATTTCTTCGGCACTAAAATCAGAATCCAGCCCAGGCGGCGGGGACAGTGACGCAACCTCCCCGCCTTTCCGTCCGACACTCTTCCCATGCAGGGGGACCGGGGGCCTGTGCCAGCCTCAAGCCTCAGTGACAGTGCAACACACGGGGAGCTGTAGAAATCGCGAGTGCACCCCCCCAAGAATGGTCTTGGAGCGGCTACCCCCAGCCACAACGCTCCCTGTGGCCCTGTCATGGGCTCCCGCCCGCCTAGCTGTCCCCAGGTCTCTCTGGCTGGAGCCAAATGCTCCCCTCGGCGCCCTCAGACTCAGGCCCCCCGCCTCGGGGAAGAAAATGAGTTGTTTCCTGGACTTGGACCAATCTTCACCAATCCGACTCATCAAAGATGACATGCCAATATCATCTTAATTTGGACATTTTCAGTGACACGTAGAGCGGACGGAGCCTTTTCCCTGTGGCACATGGTCCTGCTTCCTTGTTACAAAGTCCCAACAAAACCCGACGGAAACCGTGCGGACTCGCTGGACGGGGGCCATGCTGACAACAGGTGATACTCAGACACCTTAAAATAATGTGGTGTTTGTCCTCCCACAGAAATCTCTCCCAGAGACAGAGGGAATGAAATGGTAGAAAACCAAAAGCATGAATTTTTTTTTAATGCATATAATGTGTGTAGAGAATATTCCAGAAATTATTGACAGTGGTTATCTCTGCTAATTGAGACAGAAGAGATTATGGGGGTGGGGGGAGGTTTTACCTTTATTAGTAAATAAACACTTTATTTAAAAATTTCTGATTTACAGAAAACTGGTAAAGATAGCACAGACAGGTTACGAACTGAAACCCTTCTAGAACAAAAGCGAGCTCATTTTTTAAGCAAAGGCAGAATTCCTGCACACCCCTCGCCCGTTTCGGCGTCTCCAGATGTCACCTCATACCACCTGGCACAAAGCTGAACACCAGCACAGGGATGTGACTCTCACCCACGGCCCTCGGCCATCCCGGCACCCCGGCGGTGTTGAGCGGTGCCGTCAGGTCGGGAACGTCGTGACACGGCCCCCTGCGTGGCTCTGCTGGTTTTTCTCACAGCTAGACGGGTTTGTGGGAGACCACACCGATCACAGGTGTCCTTCCTGTCCGTCAGTGGCACAGGACAGCCGCCCGGCACCCTGGCGGAGTCCACGCCTGGCGAAGGCGGCACCTGCAGCTGCCTCTCCGTCTAAGCCTGTCCCCAGAAGTGAGCCTGTAAGTGCAGCCCACCCTGGAGAGGCGGGGATGGGACGGGAAGGCTGGGGGCAGCCCCTCCTTGAGGGGAGGGCCTACGGGCGCTCCTCCGCATTTCTCTCGTGCCTAGGTGTGCGTTACTTGTACGATTTAAAAACATCCTTCCCGAAAGCATGAGAGCAGCTGAGCTGGAACCGGCGGAGGGTCCCCAGACGACCAGCTGAACGCAAAGCTCAAGGACAGCCCTGCATTGTCCCCACCCCGGTACACTCCACCACCCAGGAGCCGCTTCGAAGCTGGTTCCAGGAAGAAAATATGTGCAGCCCACGTCCCATCCAGGGCACGGGAGACAAGGACAATGCCACCAATTTGACGTGTCGGGCACACTGGTGTCCCAGACACAGGTCCTGAGGTGGAAGGGGACCTGATGGGTAGGGCCGCATGTTGACTGGGGTGGGTGGGGGCGGGGACCCAGGGAGCCAAAGCCTCATAGCTGCGACCTCCGCCGTGACCTGGAAAAAGCCTCCGAGCGTCCACTGCCACTTCCATGGGGTCAGATGAGCATCCGCCGTCCTGCCTGCCCACGTGGAAACTGTCCCTTGATGAGGGATCAGCCAATCCCTGGGAACGGCGCCGGCGCTGGGAGCCCATTCCCCAGAATGCACCATGCAGCAGTGTTCAGGGGTCAAGCAGGAGGGCTTTGGAGCGTGGTGCTGAGAAGATCTGGTTAAATGGCGAAACTTGCTTTGATAAGCTCCTGTCCTGGAGGTGCCATCTGTGACATGTGTGATGTTTTCCTCACTTTCCCCGGCTTATTGAATTATTTGTACACAATGTATTTTATTTCCATGGGGCATTAAGTTACCCGGAGACTGTGGAAGCGTTCATCATCAGTTTCCAGGGCCAGGCTGCTGATGGGGGCGTTTCCGATGGCTTTGTGTCCCTAGAAGATGAAAGCGGGAGGGGGACCCTGCCAACTGGGGGGACTGGATGCTTGTAAAGGTGGCTTCCCTCTCCGCTGAAGGTAGGCCCTTTATTCGGACGCTGCTAGGACATTCCTACAAAATAGGCAGGAGCATCGAAGCCAATTCGATCACCTCTGTGTCTTAACCGGGAGCATTTATTGAAAACTTTAGTCCCAGGACCTTTGAAATCCATATAAGAATAGAAAGAAGACGTTAATGAATCATTCAGCTTCCAGGATCATCGGCACAGGGCTGACCCTGCGTCATCTCTACCTGACTCACGCCACCCCCTCCACGGGCTATTTTGAAGCCAATCCCAGAGGCCACAGCATTTCATCTGTGAGTAGGAAACGTGTTTTCTAGCAGGAGAAAAGAGCTGTAGATACCTCCACAGGTGTCTGTCCACTGCGGTGCCAGAAGAGGCCACTTGGCCTGCCAGGCAGGCTGGGACAGCCCAGGTATCACACGCCAGCCCTCCCAGGATGCCACGTCCTGGACGTTCACCTTAAAGGGAAGGCGTCCAGACAGGTGGGCGAGTCCCTGGGCATCCCCACCTCCCACCAGCGCTGCAGCCCTGGCCTGGGAAAGCCAGTGGAGCCGGTTCCCTTCGGTCACCTGGGATGTCATAGAGCCAGCCCCCTGCTGGGCACCCCCTTCCTCCAGTGCCACCCCTTCCAGCCCATCCAGGGAGGGCAGCAGGACCTCCCCGGCCTCACAGCCTTCCACCCTCTGTGCTTCCTGATCTCCTGGGCTGCGTGAAACAGTCTCCTCACTGCTGCAAACCCTGGGGTGTGCAGTGAGGTGGGAACAATCACAACTTCAAAAGGCACATGCACTTGACCTTGAAATGGGACTCTGTCTGGGACAGACTGGCCTGAGTGTGGATGACACCCACACGGCATTATTTCTCGTAGCCAAAGACTGGGAGCAACCTCACAGCGAGCAACACAGTAACGTACACGAGGGCCCGTCCATGCCGTGTGACGAGATGCGGGCACTAAAGAAGAAAGCAGCCTCCAACACGTGTGCGGGGAAGACGCAGGGTGCGGGCTGCGGAGACAGGGCGTCCCCGCCAGAGGAAAGAGGACAGAATGTGTGTGTACGTTTGGGTACAGATATGTTGGTGTGGACACATATGTGTCTACGTTCCCCAGGAGACCGACACATTTATACCCATAGATCACATGTGTGACCTATATACTTACATGTACACATATCATAGACACATGCTTGCATATGTGAATATCTGCTTGTATGTAAACGTGTGCACGGGCATGCCTAAACTATCTCTGCAAAACTACTCAAGACACAGAAACTGTGTCCAGCTCCTTCTTGGGGGTGCGCTCAGTGGCTGGTGGGGGGTCGGGGTGGGAGAGAGGAGACTTAACTTCCCATGCCGTGTTCTTTGGTCCTGATGAGTTTTGCACCCTGTCCCTATATCTCCTATTCAAAAGAGAAATACACGAAACCATGTGTCCAGGCCAGCTGCCTGGACCCCCTCCAGGCCCACCAGCGCAGGGCCTTCGGCAGGGGGCCCAGAGTCCGTCCATCTTATGAATCTACCCAGGCAACTCTGAGCGCTGGGGGGTCGAGAGTCCCCACCCTTGGGCCCTGCGCATCTGATCCTGGTTCATTGGCGCTTACGGCGCGTGCAGCCATGGGTCTCCCCAGCTCCCTGGGCATTTGTGGGCAAGGACGGGTCTCGCATCTGCACGGAGGATCGAGAGGCTTTGAAACTCCCTGACCTCTGCGTGGGCCCCAAGCATAGACCAGCCAGGCGCTCAGACCGCCCCGTGGACCATACGCCGTAGGTGAGACGTGACTGCAAACCCTCAGCAACCTTTCCCTGGACTGGACAGTGGCCGTGCCGGCTTTTCCAGAGGCTTCTGAGACGAGATGGCAGGAATCCAGTGTTCATGTCCACCCCCTGCCACAGCCACAAAGAATTTAAGGGGGTTAGTGGAACGCGCTCTGGGGCAAGACTGAGAGCAGACCGGGTCACAATACAGGTTCCTGATGTCCGGCTCCGTCCCGCCACCCCGTCCTCCCTGAGAGGGAAGGAAACACCACATGGGCTGGCTCTCCAAGGCACGTGGAGTTAAGAAGCGGATTCGATTTTTAGAAACATGCTATATTTTACACGCTCCCTTTCCCACAGGTGACCTGCCCACTGCCACACCCAGCGCCTCCTTCTCTCCCCCGCCCCCCAGGAGCGCAAGTGTCAGTCCCCAGGCCTCTAATATGAACCATGTGCTCGCGAAAACATTGTCTCCTGGCTCCCGCCCCGCCTCCTGATGTCTGGGGTCCGCATCTCCGGACTGACAAAGATTAATGGGCAGCCGACCACATGTGTTTTCTTTTTCCAACCTTTTGGAGATCAGATATGCCCGATGGATCCCAGCCGCGCTGTGCCGCGGAGGCGGCAAGATGGAAGGTTATACTATCGGGAATGGTATTAAGATTTACCCAGCGATTGCCACCCAAGGCACTTCCAGCGTGTCCCCTCGCTCAGCCCCAGCCACAGCACTGAGGCCAACCCCTTCGGCCGTCAGCTCTCTTCAGGGTCCGAGGCCGACCGAGGAAGTGGGAATTTTTCTGTCACACGTGCAAAATCAAGGTTAGGACTTTGAGCCAAAATGAACGCTTAGTGATGGACCTGGTTTTGGAAAGGAGAGAAACAGAACAGTCCGGGCCCTGGGCCGGCAGGGGGCACGGTGTTGCCTCGGCTGACCTTGTGCGGCCCTGAGGTCAGCTGATACCTAAATATTTATAGAGAGTAAATGTTCTATTTTTATTTCTTTAAATTTTTGTCTATTGGTTTCACAGAGAGAGAAAGGAAGGGAGAGAGAGAAACGTAAATGTGTTGTTCACTTACCGATACATTCACTGGTTGGTTCTTGTGTGTGCCCTCACCGGGGATCGAACCTGCAACCTTGGCATGTCAGGATGGCAGTCTAACCCCTGAGCTACCCTGCCAGGGCAAGAGTGAATGTTTTAGAAACAGGCCATGGCGGGTCAGGTTGGCGCCACTTCCCAGAGAGGCCAGCGGCTTCAACCCTCAGGTCACAGACACGTACCTCCAGGCCCCGCTGGGAGCTAAGCAGCGCCAGACCTGGGTGAACACCCTACCAGTCAGCACACCGGTGGCCTCCGTCAGGAGAACGAATCAGAACCACGAGATATGTGATGAAATGACTACTGCTGTTCAAGGCCTCTGGATGTGGGTGGCTGGTCACGGTAACCGAGGACGTGGCAGCCGCCATGGGAGAAGGAGGAGACAGGGGAGCCACCGGGCCCTGAACGCCGAAGGCGGGGCTGACCACCCGGGGCTGCGCGTCAGCGTCACGGGCTCTCTGGGCTCCCTCTCTCCATCTGCAAAGTGGGGACAGTAATTGCTCCAACCGCAGAGCACGGCGACGAAGTGGTTAGCATTCGGGGAACAAGGGCACGGGGCGTGGCCCCCACGGGTGTGTGCTGTTTATCCCTCGGCGTCCCTTCCCTCCGGCTGACACTCAGCCCTGCTACGGGTGCCCGACCCCACGACCCCACGCCCTTCCTGCAGCGTCTCGGGTGCGCAGCCTCACCTTCCTGCACGGAAGTCCATGGAGGCCCAGCTCTGCCACCGGCTGCTACGTGACCTTGGGCCAGCCACCTTCCCTCTGGAGCCCAGGGGCTCCCTGGGGTGAATGAAAACGGGCAAACGGACACGGCACGGGGCTGCGGACGGAACAAGCTAAAATGCCTGCAGCATGGACAGCCTGAGAACAAGCGCGACACGGAGCGGCCACCGCACAGCGGCCTCTGCCACTGGGACTGTCCACTTTCTCCCCTGCTTCCCACGGCCCCAGGAGCGGCCCGGTCGGTGGCCAGCACACAGAGTGGTTCGCGTGGAGTGCGGGGGCATCACTGCATGAAGGCCGCCGGCTGACTTCTCACGTCCGCAGGAAAGCCCTTAAATCTGCCTCCGTGGTTATGGCACAGGCATCTCACGCGTGGTGAGGCCACGACAGGACACGAGTCTGATGATTTCGAGTGTTAGCAGTGAGTGGACACTGTTGCAGGCGATGAGAGCCCCGCCCCCAGGACTGGGCAGGCGGTTCTCTCCCTGTTCCCGTAAATCACGCTCAGCGTGGGCCTGAGGGTTCCTCCTGGAAGCCTGTCCTGCTCACAGAGGGTGCCGTGAGCTGAGACATGTTTTCCGTGTGAAAACATCCCGCACGCGTGCAAGTGACCGGAAGGAGGTATGTGGGGGGAGGAGAGGGGGTTGGCACTTTCCTTTCAAACTTGAACCAAAGCAGATGTAACTCACTTCGATGCATCCATTGATATTTTAAAAACGCAACATAGACTGTTTGAAAAGACTCAGCCTTCCGTGCTGGGCCTGGGAGGGCAGGAAGCAGCCAGGGATCACACAGGAAGGGGCCACCACTTCCCCCTGGCCCCGCCAGCCTTCACCTGGTGCCCACAGAAAACCTCCAGCCGCCAGCCCACAGAAAACCTCCAGCCGCCAGACACACGGCTCAGGGCAGGAGACCACCCAAAGCTGCCGTGTGCCTCCCAGGGGCGCAGCCACCATCCCAGGCTTCCTGATGGCCGCCTGGGGGCCTGGGGGTTGAAGGGTGTCACATTGTGTCTAAAAGCCTCTTTATTTGGGGGGCGGGGGTCTCCAAGGGGATTTCTAACTTCCTGTGGCAAAGGATTGCATTCTTTCTGCTCCATGAATGGCCGTAAAACCTGTCCCAAAACCCTACAAGCAATTAATAATAACAGTAAGAGCTATTACGTACCCAACTATGCACCAGGCATTCTGTGTTTAATCCTCGCCCTGACCGGAGAAAGCAGAAAGGATGAAGGTTTCTCAGAGGAAGTCACACACCCGAGCGGAGGCAGAGTCCGGGTTTGAACTCGCCACTGGATGGCCCTTGTGGAGCTCCCTGCTGCCCCCCCCCCGTCCCCCCACCCACCCCCGAGGAAGAGCCCCCGCTTGGCCTCGGGGCGGGGTCTGCAGATAGGCTGCTATGAAGGGGAAGCCCGCAAAGCAAACAGGGGCCGAAGGAGGATGAGCCCCGGGGTCCCCAGGGCCTGGCTCAGGTCCTTAGTGGGCCGCAGCTCAGCCAGGACAGGCCACGATTGTAAGTCCGCCTGCCCCGCGTGCCAGCTGACCGTGTTACAGCCGCATGCGTGCCTCTCCACCCTGCTCTGGGCAGTGACCTCCCCCAGGAGGGGCTGTGGGCTGCGCACCGGTTCACACCACCCCTGCGTGAGCCCCTCCTCCATCCTGGCCGACCCTGCTGTGCCTTTCTTGCGAGCAGCAGGGGGGATCCAGTGATGAGAAGCTTGTGCGCTTCAAAGGCAGGCTGTGGCCACGCTGCCCCGCCCAGCTCCCAGCCTGCTGGGCTGTCCTGGCTGCAGGCCCTCCCCGAGCTCAGCCCTGGGTCCCTGGGCCCCGTCCTTTTCTCTCTCCGGCACTGGTACCACCCTCCACGGCCTGGGGTCAGAGGTGGCAGCAGGGTGGGGGGCACGGGTGGGGATGCAGCTCACCCTCGGGGGTCAGCAGAGCTCTCAAAAGCGAGGGGCTGACAGGTCCCCCTAACCCCGCTGTCTTCCCTTTGTCTGAGCCAGGAGAGAGCGGCCACCGCAGTAATTCTGGCCAATCTGAAACATCGGGATTGCTCCAGAAAAGTACGTGTGCTTTCTTAAGAAAACAGGGCGCCTGTGCAGGGCCAACGACCACCACTGGCCACCTGAGCCACATGGGCGGGATTCGGCTCGGCACCCCCGCCCCAGCCTCACGCAGGGTCCTGGGTGGGATCCTGCTGCTCTCAAGGTGCCCTGGGGGCAGAAGGAGGTGGGCCTGGCAGTTAAATGGGCACCTTCCTTCCTGCAGGCACGCTCCACGCCCATTGGGACCCAACTCTGAGGGTTCTCCTGGTCAAGGGGCCCAGGCCAGAGACAGAGGAAGAGGAGGGGGGTGGAGGACTCCTGACCCCAGCCAGCCAGGCCAGCCCTGGTCTCCATGACTACAAAGAAGTTTCTAGAAGGGCCAGGGTGATGTTGACCTCAGGACAGAGGGCCTAGAGGGACAGCCACACACATCCAGCCTCCCATGATTTCAGCTTGAGTGACAGTGGAAGTTTCCAGGAACCCCCAGCACTGAGGGAGGATGGGGCGCAGGGTCCTGCAGAGGTGCCCCCCCCCCCCGCCCCGCACCGCCCTGACCGTTACCCTGTCCTCCTGGGCAGAGGGTGCCCCCCGAGGGGTCGCCCAAGACTCTACAAGCAGGAATTTTTCGTCCATCCCCTAATGCCACCCCAGACAAAGGTCTGGGCCCAGGAAAAGCTGACCCAGGGGCAAGGTGGCCCTCAGCAGGACTCCCCCCGCCCCACTCACCCCCCAGCCCTGGCCAGCCCTTGTCACGGAGCTCCCAGGGCGCTGCACACAGGGAGAAACCTGGGAAAGTCCCCTGGCCCCTTTCCCCAGCTTCCCTTTGATTTCTAATTTCTAATTTTTTCAAAAGTTTCTTCAACATCGGTTTCCGGAAGCTTCGTCCCTGGAAGCTCACACAACAAGTTTTGGCAAAAACCAAAGTCTTATTCCTCATTGGACACAAGGAGCTGGAGCAGCAGCCCCAGGTTGCACGGAGGAGCCACCGCCCTGACCCACCCCCCTCGCAGCTACGGAGCGAGTGCTGGGGTCCCAGCCTGCTGCCAAACCAGGTTCATTTCCCGTAGGACTCACAGGATGGGGCTTGCCGTCCAGCTGGCTTGGGGGCGCCGGGCGGGACGGCTGCCAGGCTCCCTGCCCGCCACCTCACTCACATCCACAGTCAGATCCGTGCTCTGCAGGGAGGTGGGGACCTGTCCCCTCAACACTCCCTGTGCCAACAGGCTCCCCTCAGGAGTGGGGGGGGGGGGGTGACAGACAGGAGAAGGGAAGTCCAGCAAATGCAGAGCCATTTCTTATCATCCTTAAAATCCTGAAAAGTGATCTCTGTGGAAACTGCCCAAACGCCCGTCGATGGGCAAATGAAGACACTGGCCCACCCGTCCAGGGGACTGTGACCCAGCCATGCACAGGCACGGGGCTCCAACACCTGCCACGACGCAGCTGAACCTCGAAAGCACGACGCTGAGTGAAGAAGCTGGACTCAGAACGCCACACGGCGCGTGACCACTGACAGGAAACGTCCAGGCCCGGCAACTCCGCAGAGACAGGAGGCGGATCGGGGGTGGCCAGGGCTGGGGGTGGGGAGAGAACGAGGGTGCCAGCTAATGGGGACGGGGCGTCCTTTTGGGGAGAGGAGACTGTTTTGGAGCTAGACAGAGGTGATGTTTGCATAATATTGAGGATGTACTGAAAGCCACCGAACCGTACGCTTCAAAACGGCTCAGTGTTTGATACGTGCCTTTTACCTAAACTGAAAAAAAAGGGATCTCTTGTTTTAAAAGGACCTGGCACTCTGGCCGAGGACTCCCTGGACAACAGGAAGGGCCACTTGACTTACGGGTCACAGCCTGTGAGCGAGGAGCCCCGTCTGCAATGGCAGCTCCGTAAACAGCTGGGCATCAGAGCGACTTGGAAAGTCAGACCAGACTTCTCAGCTGTCCGCTTTGTTACATGTTGAAACCAAGGGACAGAGACAGTTTTGCTTAATGGGAGAAGAGAAAGCCCCCAATTCTTAAACCAAAATATGAAAGCAGACCCCCCAGGCAGGCGTGTCCTGGGGGACTTCCATGGAGAGCGTCCGGTCTGCCCTGGTGCAGAGGAGGGTGGGGAATGAAGGATCCGGGGGTGTCCTTCCATTTAACCCGCCAACTGCCTCATGACGAAGCTCTGCAGCGCCCCACTTGACAGATGAGGAAACCGGGGCTCCCGGGGGTAAACCAGCTGCCCAGGGTCGGGCCGCGCGGGGCATGGGGAGCCAGGATTGGGCAGGAGTCACAACAGCCATCTGGTGTTGGGCGACTGTCCCCTGAGCCAGGGGAGCTGGGGTCCCTTCGGGCCCCTGTTTGCACTGGGGACACTCTGCAAAGTCACTGCACGGCCCCAGCCCCCAGACACGCGGTTTTTACGCTTCAACATCACTGAGCTTTCTTCTCAGACACGATTCTGTCGTCGTTGTCGGTAGAGCCAAACGTTGAAGAAAGAAGGCAACTCCCAGATTCAACAGATTAAACGTAGAAATGGGTGTTCTAGAGATCTACTGCGGGGTAACGAGCAATCACAGAACTGAGCCGCTGACGGCCCGCTTGGACCTTATCGTGCTCTGGTGTGTCCTGGGGCCCAGCAGGCTCCGCTGCGGGAGTCTCCTCTTCCATGTGGTGCGGACAGGGTTTCCCTGGAAGGATTCGCTGTGGGAAGGACCCTCCCTGAGGGTCTGAGCGCCTTCCTTCCCATCCGCACAGGGAGGGCTGGAGGGCCGGGCTCAGCTAAGACGCAGGCTTCTGTGCCTCACGGAAGGTGGGGCTTCTTCCATGGCGGCCAAAGGCTCTGACAGCTTGTGTCCCGAGAGGCCGAGGCAGCAAGGCCCCTGTGGACCAGCCTTGGAAGGCACATGTGGCCTCGATTCCTGACTGTGTGGGGGAGAGGGGCCAGAGGGTGGGAGCGCTGGGTGGTGCGCATGGGGCGCCGTCCTGGAGGCCGCGAGGACCGGCAGCCTCCTGCCCCATCCATTCCATCCATTCTGGCCATCACGGGGCACCTCCGACCTGTCAATCATTGTCCTCGGCAACAAGTAAACAGGACACCCTCAGCTCTGCCCTCCTGGGGTTAGCATGGTGGGAGGAGGAGTGGAGAGGGGGCAGACAGTAGTGAGGAAATGCCCATGGGACAGCGGTGACCAAGCTCAGTGTTTTAAAGACAGACAGAGACAGGAGCGGGAGAGGCCGGACGAGTGGCCACAAAACACCCCCCGAGGGGACCTGGGACAACCAACTCCAATGACACTCAGGAAAAGTTTCTCTGCGAAAAGGGTATTTGAGGAGAAGGGACCGCATGTGCTGTGTGGTGGAACAGGGGTCATGTTCTCAAGGGACAGAGGACAGGCCCGGGAGGGTGGAAAGTGCTGAGTGGGGTGAGTAGCAGGAGGAGCTTCCGAGTGCGGAGGCTAGACCGCAGGGCGTTGGGGCCGCGGCACACGTGCAGGTTCTATCCCAGGAGCGCTGGGAACAGGCCAAGGGCTGGCCCCGGCGGGAGTCACCAGGTCATTACGTGTGGCACATCAGGGGCCAGGTGGTTTGGGGAGACCAACCTGCCCTCAACATGCCTCCGGCATGCCCATAGCACAGGGAAGCCTGTCTGCCACTCCCATGCCCTGCCTGGGCGCTCCCCAGTGCTCTGGGCGACCCCTTCTGGGACCCGCCCCTCCCATCCGCACCCACACCAGAAACCCCCCGCAGCTACAAAGAGAGACCCAGGGGCTCGAGGCGCCGAGCAGAGAGAAAAAGCTGCTGAAGGAAGTCAGTCACAAGAACGCTTCACCCAAGGGCAGGCCTCAAAGAATCCACCGGTCTCTGTGTTATTTTGGACATGTGTTTTGAAAAACTCAAAGGAACAGAAAAGGGACTTAGTCTCCACTGTCAGCCAGGAGCCCCGGGGCTTCCCCCCAGTGGAGGGAAGCCGGCAGGCACACCCTAGAGTTCTAAAAATAGCAAACCTTCCGTGGTGGGGCCCCTGAACCTTTTGCTTTACCAAGCTCTCTGGATGTTACTTCATTTCTGTTTGACTTTGTCATAACCTGTCAGCCTCCCCAAAAGAGAACCTGGCCTCATCAAAGGGTCTGCAAGTGCGGACCGGCCAGCCTGCTGGTAAACCGGGGGCTCGGCGTTCCTGCCCTAGACGTTTCTTTTCATGCTCAGTGCCCACCTCTCCATCTGCGGGAACAGCACCCTGAGGTTCTTAGGGACGCTCTGTCCTTATTCTCACGCTCCATCAATCACTTGCTGTCTGTAGGGGCAGTCATGTGAGTCAGGCCTGGCCAATCAGAGCACTGGATCTCATTGGCCACGTGATTGGTTCCGGGATAGGCTTGTCACCCAGTTGTAGCCAATCACCATCAAGCTGGAAACTTCATGTTCCCTTGGAGGATGGACAGAAGGATTGGTTTGCACTGGGCTTGGAGCACAGAGGACGTCCCCTGAGATGAGGGACACTGTGGAGAGACTATGTTGCAAGAATGGGGACACATGAGGAGAGCAGGACTGAGAGATGGCTTTGATGGCAGCATTTGAACCTGACCATGTCCCAGACACCTCCCTGCACGATGTCAGGCACCATTCGCAGAAATGACACGTCCAGGCCACCCCGACCGCCCAGCTCGGGGTCGGTCAGTCCTGCGTGAGGAGGGCCATCGTCATGACCCTTTATTGTCGTGTGGAAGTCCACCCCGGGGCCGGGCATGGCACATCACCCCGGGATTTCAGTCTCAGTTTCCCATCCTGCAGCCGCCTTGTGGGCTCCTCCCAGGGTGCTTTCTGTCCTGTGGAGACTAGGAGCGTCCGCTGTTGCGTTTGCTTTCACGGACGTGCAAGCCTGAGTCTTGGCCCCGCACCAGGGAGATCACCGGCCCATCCCCTCCACTCACCGCCGTCCCCAGCTGGCCTGCAGGGAGTCCCAGGGTCCCCAGTCAGACGAGCCGGAGAGAGGGGTGTCCCAGTCTACACTCCAGCTGAGCGAGGTGCCTGCACCTCCCTCAGCCTCTGGCCTCGCAGCTGGGGCCTTGGCTGGCCCCCAGGCCAAACCCCTTCTTCCCAGGAGTGGGGGTTCCCACTCTCCCAGTCACCCTGGTGCCCTGTTCAGATGCTCAACCAGGTCTCCAAAGGCAGAGACCCCACCAGGACTCGGCACCCAGGCTCCAGCCCCCACGTCTTTCCCCATCGGGCTCGGTGACACTGCCCCACCTCCAAGGTCAGACACCAGGCATGCTCACCTGGTGCTGGCCTTTCTCCGCCACCACAGAGCGTGAGTCACAGCCATAGCCTGGTGGGGCTGCGCCGAGCCGAGCCGGCACAGCCAGCCCAACGTGCTCCGGGCTAGTTCGCTTGGCAAGGGCGTCAAAGCCCTGCGAGGACGGAGTCCAAGTTCTCTCCTCTTTTAAAAATAAGAGAAGAATGAAAGGAAAACAAACCCTGGCATGAAGAACAGGGAAGCCCTGACTGTCTTTCATCTCCTGCTTCGCTGGAATGGAAGTGCCCTGAGGGGGGGGGGGGCCGGGTCTGGGGTCCTCACCATTGTGCCCCCTGCACCTGACACAATGCCTGGCACATAGTAGGTGCTCGGGAAAAGTGTGCTGGAGGTGCTGCAGGTGCTGATGCAGGGGAGAAACGGCCACAGGTTAACGGCACCAGGCCACTTCAGGCCCCTGTGAGTGTTGTTTTCTCTCCCAGGGAGTTGGGCTTCCTCCATCGCCCTGTTTCCATTCACTCGTGTCCTCTGCTGGACTCCCGGAGTGCCTGTGACGTGCCCATGTGACGCCGGGGAAGGGTTACCAAGGAAGCCGATGCACAGTGTATACAGAGCGCCTGTCCCTGCAGGGGTGAGGCCGGCAGAGCTGCAGAACCGGGGCTGACTGAGCAGAGACCCCGGAGCCGGGCAGCAGCCATCAGGTGCCAGAGGAAGGGCTGAGCGAAGGGCCGTGTGTGTGCATGCATGTGCATGTGTGCACATATGTATGCATGTGTGTGCACACGCCAGTGTGCATGTGCAGACGTGCACACTGTGACCCTCACACTACACGTCTTTGTCTCACTGTCCCCACCCCGTGCTTTGCCCAGCTTCTAGTTTGGCTGTGGGACCCCCTGTTGTTAACGGAACTAAGCACAGTTTATTGTTGTGCGTTGAAGTGCGTACCCCGGGAAGCTATGTCGGTGTCCTAAGCCCCAGACTCTCGGGATGTGACCATACTTGGAAACAAGGTCATTGCCTATGTAATTAGCTAAGATGAGGTCACCCTGGAGTCGGCTGTGTCCCTAACCCAATCTGACCCAAGTCCCTAAACAAAAGAGCCACGAGGGAGAGAAAGCCACGTGGAGGCACAGGCGGGGGCCAGTGTAGTGCCCTGCCAACCAAGGAGGCCGCGGTCAGCCAGCAGCCAACAGACATGAGCAGGAGCATCCTGATCGTTCGAGAGAGCGCACGATCCTCAGACAGCATGATCTCAGGCACCAGCCTCCAGCATGACACAGGAACACGCGTGGATCTCGGGTGCCAGCCTCCAGAATTACACAAGAACATGTGTGGATCTCAGGCACTGGCCTCCAGAATGACACAGGAACACACGTGTGCTGTTTTGAGCCACCCAGTGAGTGATGGGCTGTTCAGGCAGCCCAGGGGTCTGGGCACATTTGGTGAACACGACCAGGTAGGTTTCCCCCTGGGGACAGGTCGCAGACACCTGAGACCAGGTGCTGCCCAAGCTGCTTGAACAGCAGCTTTTATTTCACTCACAGCTTCTGGGCCACGTTCCCCAAGTTAGACGCGCTGACTCTCTTGCTGGTACAGACCCTCAAGCCCCTCGGCGGCAGCAAAAGCCCCGTGGCCGGCGCACACGGTGTCCCACAGCTGTGCAGGACAGTTCTCACTGAAACAGTCGGTGGACGGAGAAGAGCTGGGCGTGGGGACAGCCTCCCGGGCTGTAAGCAGGGCACTCAACCTCCCAGGAGCTCAAACAGCTGCACGAGGACAATTAAACCCAACAGGCCACCGTGGCATTTCAGTGTGTGCTCCTCAAAGAAACACAAAGTTTACGTGCCCGGCCGGGCCCGCCCTGGGTACACAGGGAATCACGTCGAAGGGCTTGTTGGCACGCCTGCCACGGGGATTGGCCTTAACCGGCCCAGTTGCCAGTCCCGGGGCATTTCAGAAAAATCGAGTTGGGAAGGTGTTTTCTGGGGATGAGTCAGACGCGCCAGGTGCCCAGCAATTAGTGCCTGAAGTGAGAGGCACGCAGCCCAGACTCGGGATCCCACCGCCAGCTGCGCGCCCTGGGGGTGGCCAGGGCAGGAGGCCTGTGGGGCGGAGGGTGCGCCTGGCTGCCGGGTCTCCCCCGCCGGAGCAGGGGAGCATGTGGCCTTGAACGAGCTGGGGTACAGACAGAGGCAGGAAGTGGAAGCAGGACTGTGGCCATGACCAGGAAGGCTGTCCCCCGCCCCCTCGGTGACGAGTGAACAAGACAAGGCTGGAGTGCATGAACCTAGCTCTCCATTTACCTGGGGTATGTCCCCCACGCCAGCGCTGTCCACACGGACCGGGACCTGGTGAGATGGCTCTGCACCCCAGCTCCCCAAATGCAGACGGCGCTGCCTGAGAGGCTTCCCCAGGAAGGGTCCGAGGGTCAAAGGGGTCCTGCCGATGTCCAAGCCAGCAGAGCTTTGGGAACTGTGCCCCAGGCAGCGGGGACATCAGAAGTCAGTGGTGTGTCTCAGCACAGAGAGGGTTCCCTATCCAGTCCTGAGCCGCCTGCACGGGGGCCCAAGCTGGGCTTGGCACAGTCCTGCTCCACGCTGTCACTGACCAGAGGCCTACTGTCTGCCCGGACACGCATTAGTTGCTCCATCGAGTGACGGCTGCTGAAGCCCCATCACCAGCTCTGCGTGAGCCAGGGACTGCGGACAAACAGGCGACGGGGATGCAGACACACAGACGGGACCCCAATTAAACAGAGACAGAGGTGGGGTGTGCGTGTGGGTTGGAGGGCATGTATTGATCGAGGTGGCTGAGGGAGCACAGATCGGCAGGTTGACAAGTAAGAGGCTGATTTCAAGGCCTCAGCACACACCCAGTGCGGGGCTGGGCCGGCAAGGCCGATGCCCCAGGGCCCCCCGGCAGGCAGGAGGCTCCCGGGGTTCAGTGCCACAGCCTTGAGGCGGAACTTGCTCGTCAGGAAGCCCCAGTTTGCTCTGAAGACCTTCAGCTAATCGGGTAAGGACCACCCACATCATCCAGGAGCATTTCCTGAACTTCAAGTCAACTCATTGTAGCCGCTCATAAAATCCACAAAATGCCTTCCCGGCCACGTGGGAATCAGGGTCGGCTGAAACCGCCAGGCAGCCTCGCCAGTCGGGCGTGTGCACACGCACCTTTGCGCCCTGTATTCCCAGCTCGGACATCGGGGACTCGGAGAGGTTGCCTACCCGGCCCAAGTTCCCAGAGCCGGCCGTGCGCCAGGCGGACCGTGCAGCCAGGTGTTTTCAATCAGCTGAGGGTCACCCACCTCAGGCTCCGCCGACGTGCGTCCTACAGGCCGGGCAGAGTGACCCCAAACTGTGAACAGGACGCAGGAGGGAGGACCCCCCCCACACCGAGCACACTGCATGGTCAAGGCCTCCCCTTCCCTCCTGAGGAGGTTCTCCGTGTGAGGGGACAGGGGCGGCGTGGGGACCCTAGCATGTCTCCGTGGCACCCTTGCCCTCTCCCAGCCGCACAGACCACCTGGAATGCTCTTCCCGCTGGATCTCCTGAGGCCCTGCAAGACCCACCATACCCCACCCGGCTAGGGCTAATGCACCAGGAGGAGCAGTGCCAAGGCTGCCCCCCTTTGCACAGGCCCCGAGAGGCGGGCCACAGCGAGCCACCAAGGTCTCAAGGCTAAGGCAGGGGCACAGGCATTTGCCCACATCCCTCCGTGACCCACGCTGGTGCGTCCCCACGGACAGTCATACTGTTTCCAGCTGTGTTTGTGGTAAACTCGGGACCGTAAACACCTCTGTAAAAGGCGGAAGGAGGCTGAGGGGACAGAGTTCTATCCTGACTCTTCCAGGCCCTTGGCCGAGGAGAAGGTGCTGGTGGAAGACGAAGTGACCGAGAACAGCCAGCTCTTCCCTCCGCGCCGAGGCTGGAAGGCAAGCAGCACCAGGTGACACATGCCCACTCCTGAGGGACGGGCTGGGGGTGGCCCGTGGGGTGTTGAAGACTCTCCAACAGGACAAGGGGACAGAGAGGCTGTCTGCAAAAGGCTGGTATGCAGGTCACAGTAGAAAAGAATATGACACGCCCCTGGCTGAGGACCGTCAAAGGGACGCAGGAGGTTTGTCTGTCAGGGGCCCAGCCTGGTGGCTCCTGGGGAGGGGAGGGGGCCAGGTGTTCGGGTTCTGGGTCCCTTTGGGCCTCACGGTGTCCATGTCCCTGGGTCAGTGTGTCCACCGCTCATGCCCTCACAGCACCTTTGGAAACCTGTCCGTCCGGATGGGGGACTGGGCGGCCCGTGGCTCACCCTTCCCACGCTCTCGTGAGCAGGCGGCCAGCACCCACAGGACTGAAATCAGGACTCGGCTGGCTTTGAGGCTACCACCCGCCAGATGCCAGACGTCCCCCGTCACCAGGCTGGAGTGACTTTCTAAAATGTTGCAAATGTCATATTGAAGATAAAAACGTACACTGAGAAGTGGGGGAGAAAGGAGAGGATCTGAGTGCCCAATAGTGGGGAGCTCGCTCCGTGTCACGGAGTGGGGACGAGCCTCGTGCTGGTCTGTGGGAAGACTTTTCCGCACTGGGCAGGGTCGCGTGCTGCCTTAGGAAGTGAGGGCCAAAGCAGGCTATGAAAAGTCCAGTTCAGCCAGACGCTCTGATAGAGTCGCACACGGCTGTGGCGTCCAGCTTTTCAGAGAGGAGGGCCGAGGGGGCGCATGGACTGGCAGGGGCCTGGGGACCTCAGGGAGTGAATCTGGGGTGATAGCCACTTTGCTCTCTGCTTAGATTCCACACTATATGCCTCTGACATGCAGACACAGATGACTTCTGTGGTCAGAAAAAAATAAGGTTTTTAAAATTATTAAGGTGAAATTATGGATGGAATCGCTAGGAAGCGTCCGTTCTGTCTGATGTCTTGGAATCTCAGAGGCCAGGCCGTGGTTGGGGACGGTTTCAGGACATCTAGCCACTGCCCAGGAGCCCAGACAAGACCCCCAGGTCGGGGTTCCCCCCGACAACGGCAGAGCCTGGCCCCTCCCTGTGATGTCCCCGAGCCAGCAGGTATGCAGAGGATAGGGCAGGTGCCAAGTCACAGTCACTGCTGCGTGGCTTCAGCAGCCCAGGCCAACGAGGGCCAGTCCAGGGGGCTCCAAGCCGCTGAGGGGGCCCCAGGGGCTCTTGTCTGCTGGGAGGTCCCACGTCCCCAGTGGTGCCACTAAAAATCGTCCTTGTCCCTTCTCTTCTCCCCCTACCACAGCTCAGAGGCCACACCCCCACTGCTCCTGACCAAGGCTCTGGGGGACCTTGAGCAGGCGCTCCCTAGCTGCAGTTCCCCGCGTCCTGGGCTATCGAACGGGGCAGTAATGGCGGAGCTGTCCCCAGAGTTGTAGGGAGGGTCAGATGATGTCAGATGATGTCAGTTGCCCCGATAAGTGCAGTCTTATCAACTCAGAGGCGGTGCCTGCAGGGCTGGCCAAGGTCCTGCACACCATGTCCATCTGCCCACCTTTCAAACACGACCTAAGCACCGCGGAGAGATGCCCCCTCCGAAGAAGCCAGAGAGAGTCACACAGAGAGACAGAGAGACAGAGACAGAGAGAGGGAGGGGGGAGCGGAAGAGAGAGAGCTCCTGCTGCGTGCTCACCAACCCCCTCTCCCTGCAGGTGGCTCATCGAGACTGGTCTCCCCTCTCACCAGCGGCCTCTCCTTTCCGACTGTAACTTGGTGCTGGACCACACAGGCTGCCCGTGGTTCTTAGGGCCCAGGGTGAGGCAGGCTGACCTGGGGCCTCCCTCCTCCATCCATGGCCCCCCTTTGTCCTGCAGACTGCCCCAGCCCCCAAAGTCCCAACCTGCCCCTGACATCAGTCAGCCTCATAGCAAAGACAGGCGGCGTCCCTCAGGGGAGTGGCCCAGGCGCCTTCCCTTGTCATCATCGTTCAGATGCCGCAGGAGCCCCCCTGTCTGCCTGGCCCAGGGTCCCCTCCCTGTTCATCTGGACTCAGTCTGGTTGGGGTCCCCTTCCCTCAGGAAGGGCCAAGTGATTCCAGAGAAAACCGGCCAACGAGAGGCTCTCAAGGAGAGGGGCGGATGAAGTCGCGAGTGCGGATTATGCCAGTTCTGGTGACGCACCGTGCCCCTGGGCATAGTCGCCAAGCCGCCGGGTGGAGCCCGGGGACAGGGCATGGGTTCCCGGGGAAGTCAGGGGTCAGGAGACAGTGGTGCCCTTCTCCCAGTCCCTGGGCCATCCAGAGCCCATGGCACCTACCGGGATGAGCCCTGGTGATCTAGGCCAGTCCACCCACCCATCGAATCAGGTCAGGCGGCCGGGCTCGGAGCCTGGGACGGCCCATCAGCCAGTGACTCACCTAAGTCGAGCTCTGAGAGAGGGCCTCCGGCCAGATCCTGCAGGAAAGCCTTCCCACGAGCACCAAGCCCGCCGCTCCTCAGACAGTAATTGCACTTCCCAGCTGCCGCTCCTCCGTACCTATAATTATGCTCACTTCACATGCAGGGAAACTAAGTTAGACACCCTCCCAGACTCTGGGATTCTCCTGCCAGCACAGAACTGGGGTCTGACGGTGTGGGGGGCGGGGAGGGCGCCCAGTGTCACAGCCCAGGACAGTGAGGGGCACAGGCTGGAAAGCCCGCCCCTCAGGCGGGGCCCATGAAGTCACGGGCCCAGGGATGCGACCCTGTGTCCAAGAGTCCACAGAGCTTCCCTGGAAAGGTCCAGATATCGAAGACTTCACACATTTCCAGCCAGACAGTCCCTGCGGCAGCCACAGGGCTCCATCACTCCCCCGGGGAAGCAGTGGGCTGCAAATGTGAACGAGTGGGCGGGGCTGCGTCCCAATAAAACTTTATTGACAAAAGCTGGCAAGGGCGGATCACAGGGCCAGCTGCCTACTCCAGCCTCGTCTAGCGAAACAGTTTCCGAGTCCGGAGCTGAGCAGGTGGCTGGCTCAGTGTTTACTCATCACCCTAAAATGTAGGGCAGAGGCTCTTCAGGCACAGGGTTTGTTCACGAAGGTCTAACCTATTTCAGAGCCGCTGCGTAATCCGAGGCTGACGTTTGCAAAGAGCAGGCGAAGCAGGACTGTTTCAGCTCCCACGACGCTGACCCGCAGCTGCAGGCAAGTGCGGGTGGCAGCAACTTAGTCGGCCAGGTGGTGAACGACCCCATTTTTTAACTGAATTTTAAATTTGGGGGGTGGGTGGCCCTTCTCCCCCCACTTGGGTACAGAGCGTCTCTGCTGTATTCGCTCTTCTCATCTGAGTTGAGGTCCCCGTGATGTGAACGTACGGACGAGGCAGCCACGTGGCAACTGTCAGTCTTCCTGTCTCCCTTGCCACCCTCTCCCCAACGGACCCCGTGCTGGGGGTGCAGGAGCCGCTCGGCTCATGGGCTCCAGACTGAGGTGAGGGAGGGTCAGGCCCGGAAGGAACCGGCCTAAACCAGAGCCGGGGACAACTCAGCGAGACGCCGCATCTCCTGATGGTCAACAAGGCACCACCCTCGGGCTTCCGCACACTTTTCCTCTGGAACTGGGGTGTCCCACCTTTTGGCGTCTCGGGGCTACTCTGGAGGAAAAGGGTTGTCTTGGGCCACACATTAAACACGCCGTGACACATGATCGCAACAAAATCTCACGATGTTTTAAGTGAACGGACAATTTTGAGTTGGGCCACATTCACAGCCCTCCTGAGCCGCACGCGGCGCCCGGGCTGCGGGTGGACACCCTGCTGCGGAAGCCCCACTCGTGTTCGTGTGGGACGGTGCCCACCAGCCGGTCCTGCGGGGGAGGGAGCAGAAAACATTCCTGACATCCTCCGGAAGCCACGCTCGCTCTCAGGGCTGGAGCATCCTCTGCAACTGACTGTGCTTTTTTCCTCTCAAGGCACCAAGCACTGAAAATTCACATGTCAGCTCGGCCACGTCACGTCATCAACCACATCAAAAGCGCTTTGCAAGGCAGCTTTTTTCCTCTCTGAAACCTGAGGCCTTAAGTGGATCTGCTATTATTCTGGCGATGAGAGGCCGCTCCCTGGGCCCGGTGGGTGCGCGTTCCGGCTGTCAGACTCTGCTGAACCTTCCAGCTTCATCAGGGGGATGCCAGTGGCTGGCTCCTGTGTCCCCAGAGCCCGTGCTGCCACCCCGGCAGAACCACGTGCGCACCAGGATCGGGGCGCCTGCCTGTGGTCTCAGAGGTCTCAGGATGGGAAACATTGGACCTTCGCTGCCCTGGTGCCAGCCACACCCCTTGCACAGCCACTGACCCCACGAGCAACTCGCCCAACCCCCGTCCGGGGGCCACACGGAAGGCTGCCCGCTCCTCTACCCAAGCAACAGGCGGCAGCCCCGGGACCGCAGGCCTCCGAGGAGCAGGCCGACCGGGCAGTGCCTGCCCCACCTCCTCCCCCAGGGCGTCCACAATTGTCAGTGCCACGGGCCCTGCTCCCACAGTCTCTGCCCGGAGCCTCATCCTTTATATTCCCAGGGACGGGAGCCTTTTCTGGTTTAAGCCAGCTGGCGCTGGGTTCTGCCACTAACTGATGAGATTCCCAAATAATGCAGCAAGTTACAAATGCAACAACACTCACAGACGCCAGCCTGGTCGGGGGCCCCTGTGCAGCTACTACGATGAGCCTTTCCCGTGAGCTGTCTCACTCACCCTACCAGTACCCCCCTCTGGACACAGACATGTTGCACAGGCAAGGAGCAGACATGCAGACAGACTTCACAGCGTGCCCACGGCTGCCCACAGGGGCTGCCAGCCCCCTCTGAGCCAGGCGGTGGCCCCCCTGGACAGAACCTCCCCCGGCACTTGGTCCAAGGGGACGGGTTCCGGGCCTGTGCACAGTGCTCTCTCTCGGCAGGTGCGTACCTGAGGGGGATCCTGGCCGCCCCCCACACGGTGCCTGTCCAGCCTGGTCCCCTCCATCACAGGGGACAGTCCATTTGGACACCATCTCTGCCTACACCTGGGCACCTGGGGGAGTTGGAAAAGGCCCATCAATATACTGAAGTTGTTTTCAACTCATAATAATTACCTAGGCTTTCAAGAATAAGGAGGAAATAAGTATTTTCTAATAGTCAAGGAAAAAAAGAACAGGGTGGACGCCCTTGTGCGGGGCTGGAGCCTGGGGGCCAGCAGCCTGGGGGCCAGCCGAGCTCTGTAGGCACAGGCCGGCCAGGGGCAGAGCCCCGTCGCCCAGCCACCCAGAGGGCAGGCACTGCGGGGTAGCAGTGCCGAGAAAACGCCATCACAGACTCTGCGGGACACTGCGCAGCCAGCACAGGTCTCGGTCAGGTGTGTAAGCTCAGCCTCAAAACCAGAGTTAGATTACATATCTGTGCTCACAGCCTAATCTTGAGTCTGAATTTATATTAGAGTACACAGGTCTATCCAGAAAGTATCCAGCTGTGCAGTGTGAAAAACAGAGACATTTATTGAGGAAGACACAAGAAACATTGTACATGGGACAGTGACACCCCATTCCGCTTCAAAGGAGGCACCCTGGGACCTCACACAGCTTTCCCAGTTGCCATCAGCTGCCCCGTCATATTTTCCTGAATCTCATCGATGGTCTGAAATCTCTTCCCTTTCAAAGGTGATCTTAGTTTTGGGAAAAGTCAGAAGTCACAGGGCACCAAATCTGGGCTACAGGGGCCGAGTCACCTGGGTCATTTGGTGTTTCACCAAAAAAACTCTGCAGGACACGTGATGCATGAGCGGGCACATTGTCGTGATGAAGCTGCCAGTCACCAGGTGCCCGCAGCTGTGGCCTTCCGGATCATCTGAACAGTTTCCACAGAGGAACGTTTCAGCTTCACGCAAAATTGGATGCAGATTCGTTGCTCTACTCGCTCAGTCATTTTGAATGTGACGGCCACACAATTCACGTGCTCACTCAGTGGCGTCTACCACCCCCACCAACTAGTACGGTGAAGTCGTCATGGTTCACGCATGCCCATTCCAGTCCACGCTCCTCGGCTGTGAGGTGACATTGGTGTCATGCAAACCCTTCTTGTTATCTTAGCAATGACTGGACTTTTTCCAGGTAGACCTCATATGTGTACATTAGATTACATATGTGTGCATGTATTTCCATGTATTAGAGTGAAGGAAGGGAGGGGAGAGATAGACGGCCCGACCCACAGCGGACAGGGTCGGTGCGGGGGGGCCCCTTTCCTGGGGCAGTCAGGAGGCCTGTGCGGGTCCTGCTTTAGGAAAGAAGGGGGACTGCTCGCAAGAGCAAGGACAGCCAGACTCTGGCCTCTGGCCTCGTCTGAACCTGCCATTCTGCACTCAGACCGTCACTGGCCCTGCAGACAGCAGAGCTGGCCACGACAGAGGGGCAGTCTCTTTCCTCGCCGAGACTCACGCCCGGCCTGAACCGCAGCAGCAGCAGGTCCCCACGGTGCCGCCGGAGGGCCTGTGCCAGAGCCCAGCCCATCCTGCCCCGAAACTGAGCTGAGGGTGTCTGCAGGGCATGGGGGCCCCTCCTCTGCTTCGCTGGCAGGGCCCCCAGGACCCCCGACTCAGCCGACAGTCTCCAGCTTGTCACCTGCGTTTTCTGGCTTAAATTCAGGGAAGGAGAGGGAAGCTAGGATCCTGGCCGTTCTGTCGGAAAGAAGAAGACTTGTGAACGATGCTGTGAGCAACCGTTTCCCCTCCTAGCCAGTGAAGACACACGACGGAATTAACAAAGAAAAGTGGGCAGGCGGGGACGACGCAGTCCGCATTGCCCCACACGGTTAACATGCATGTGCCCGACGGGCTCTCAGGGCTTTACGCGTCATTTCACTTAATCCTACCCCACACCTTGCAAAGAAGTGCTGGGATCATCCTAGCTTTACAGTGAAGCCCAGAGAGGTTAAGTGAGTTGCCTGGGGCTGCACAGCTGAGGACAAGGTGGGGGTGTGGCCTCCACCTTGTCCTCACCACTTATGACTTCAAGAATCTGTTCCAGCGCAAGAAAGGTGGCTGAAAAGTGGCGAACGCTTCGCAGTCCTGGCCTTGGCCTTTCTCCTGGCTGCTGGCCCACTCCACCACCGGGCCCCTCTCTGGACGTCCAGGCCCCCGGGCATTTGCTGACAGCGCCGTGCAGGGAGCTCCATGCCACACCGGCCTCGAATCCTGACTCCGCTGCTCGTCCATGTGGGGCTTTGGCCACGTTACTCAGACGCCAAAACTTGCATCTCCTCATCTCCAAAATGGGGCTGTTCCCCGGCCTGCCTCCCCGGGGTCGCTGGGAGGGGTCAGCGAGTCATGCCACAGGGTGGCTGAGAACGGGGTCCAGGGCCCTGTCGGCTCTGCCCTCGAGGGTGTGTCAGTGATCCACGGATGCGCTGCTGGCCTGTGTTCCTCCAGTCCTCACACGGTCCCTCCAAGCCCTGCCCACACACATCACTGCCGGTGCATCTCGCCTGCTCTCTGCGTTGCACTTCAGCCATGACAGCAGCTGCGGGGAGTCGGGCTCGGTGGCCTCGTTATAAACACTTGTCATGGACTGCGGCATCGTCCGCACCACGTCCCGTGAGCTCGGCCCCGACTGGTCCCCCTTCTCAGAGGAGAAAACTGTGGATGGAGCCGGGAAGGAACCCACCCTGGGGACGTGGCTGGAGCCTGGCGCAGGGGGTTGGACGCGGGTCCCTAGGGGCTCGGTGCCACCGGCTGCTGTGGCTCAGGCCGCGTGCTTTCAGAGTCAGCCAACACCCAGGGCAAGGGCAAGAGCTAGTCCTTTCCTGCTCCCCTGGGGTCAGGGCGAGCTCTGTGGGTGTCCCCTCTGTCCCTCACCTGGCCGGGGGCAGCAGCCCTGTTGGGGGAGGGGCGACCTCTCTCTGAGCCTCCCTGTGGCCCTGTGGGGAGAGGCAATGAGAGGGTCCCCGTGGGGGAGGAGGGGCAAAGCGGAGGGAAAACAGATGGGAAGGTGAGTAATTAAATCAGCACAGACCACAGACCACAGGGCCGGGGACAAAGGAGCAAAGCAATTACGTCAAAAAATAAAGTTTGATCTCACATCATGAGCTCATTCCCCACAGATTGTTCCTTAGACCTGTTTGGAATATCAATGCAAAATAAAACGCATACACACACACACACACACACACACACACACACAAAAAAAAAACACTTTTGTTTTACTATTTCATTATTCTGGAATTCCGTAAATTTTTTTAATATATAATTCTTCAGGAAACAGCCCAACACAGAACCCCAGGCCCAAGGCCCTTTCCCAGGGGCCCGTTTGGTCCCCGGTGAAGGGTCGGTGTCCCTGTGTCCGTGCAGGCCCGCGCTGAGCCTGAGCCGGCCTGTGCTTTAAACAGATAAGGTCCCTGCAACTGGGAAGCCCTGTAGGTGGCAGGCCGCCTTCTTTGGTGTGTTTTTGCCGTTGTGGGCGAGAGAGGAAAAAGAAACACTGTATCTTTAAACTAGGAGGCGCTGGATCCGGGCAGCCAGCAGTGAAAAGGCTAACGTGCTGTGGAGAAGTTTAATCTAATTTAGTTGGAGGGCGTCTGTCTGCGGTGTTGTTTTTTGGAGTGTGGGAATAGAGGACAGAAGCTGCCCCCTTGAATGGTCCCCCCTGCGCCAGAAGCAGTGGGGAGCCCCGTCTAGGCCACTGATCCAAAGCCAGCCTTGAAAGGGAGATTAGAGACAGGCTCTGATTTGCAATTCACACGAAGGCACCCCGTGGAACCTTTGGTAATATTTCAAACTCCATTTCAAGGGAAGTGGCCTTAAAATAGCTGCCTAAATTGTGTCGGAGGACTGCGGCCTGCAGCCCCCCATTTTATGATGCGGGAGCTTTTCTGCCCGTCTCTCAGCCCTCCCTCCCCGCAACGACTCCCGACTCGTGTTTTTAGGAGTAATTAAAACTTCGGTGCCTGTTGAATTTGCTGCCACTTGCACCAGGCCTGGGGGGCCAGCGCACGTCTTCTGAGTGATCATCAATCAGGTCACAGGCTGGAGGGGGTTTCCTTGGAGAAAAAGGTGGGGTGGGGTGGGGTGGGGTGGGGGGCGGTGGGAAGAGTGTGCCTCCTGGGTTTTTCCATGTTTTTCCTTTTTAATCTGATAATAAGTTTCTGCAGAAACGCAACCCACAATGAGGTCCAGGGAAACAGGCGCCCAAGCCCGCCTCTGCCAACGAGGAGGTAGACCCCATTCCATTCCCATTGGACAGGAGGACTGGGGATGTGCCTGACGGGTTACAGAGACTGAAAAGGAGACACACACCACCACCCATCTCACTGGGTCACCACACCTGGATGGCCAAGAGCCCCCCACCCCGCCCTGCCCCGCCCTGGGGGATTCTGCCAGAAAAGCACCCACCTGACTTGAACCCCTTTTACCGTGAACTTGGCCGGCACTCTGTCATTTCACAAGCCCCGCGAGTAACTCCGCCAGCTCACTCTTGCCCTTAGCTTGTCACATGCCAAGTCTAAAGGTTTAATTTCTTCCAATGGCTGAAAGTGGCAGTCCTTTTTTATCTCGGAGAGATTGCACGGGCTTGCTCTCATCTCCTTTCAGAAAACCTTGAGCGGCGTGCGTAAGTGGTCCTGACCGGGACATCCCAGGAAGAGCTTCGGCTTTGATTTCCGGCGATGCCCGTGTCCAAGTGTTTTATGCTCCTGACTTCGCTGGGACGGCAGGAACCCGTCCCTCCCTCCCTTCTCTTCCATCCGAAAAAATATCTAGTTCCCGTTCTAACTCTCGCCTGACTCCCGAAACGTCCCCTTTCCAAAGCCTTGTGCTTTCCTGAGAGAACGGTCCCGAGACCTCGAAGGCGGTGAACGTTTCAGAGTAGAATTTTCCAAGATTTTTGTTTTAGATGATGGGGGGGGGGGGCGGGGGGAGTTTAAGAAAATTCCTTGTCCCTGCAATGTTATCTGAAATCATGTTTAATTATAAAGTTTCATTAAAAACCTCTGCTTAAAATTTTAGAGGCCTAATAAGATTTCCATTAATTTAAACATATCACTATTCCCAGGACAGCCCAAATGCTTTCTCTTCCCTCTTTCATCCGTGGTTAAATATGTAAATAAAATGTCTAAAGTCATTCTTCAAAGAAGACAAAAGAAAAAAGAGCTGAGGGGAAAGACAGCCATAAAATCCCTCCCAATTCTCCACAACATTTGCCAGAGGGGGGCCAGTTGCCAGCCCAGGCGAGCAGCAGGGGACCCGGCTGCTCCTTAGAATCACACATCTCAAATCCCACACACAGGAAAGTAAAATAAAATAAAATATCCTTTCAGCTGGAGCAATCAAAAGGCCCTTTTCATTTATTAGTCACAGAGTTATCTGGCCCTGGCTGATTTCTCAGAGTGCTCATTTTTCTACAATAATGTCTATTTGTTGGTTTCCACCTCAGCTGGGCTGAGCGCAGCACTTGCAGACATTTTTCTGAAAACGAGAGAAGAAAGCAATCTGAAGTGGTTATAGCTAAAATAATGGGTCTGAACATGGCTGAATTAAAATGGCACATAAAAGATCAATTAGGAGGCACTTCTCGAATCGCTCACACCCCCTCCTGGTGCCTGGCAGTCCCCTGAGCTCCTGCACAATGATGTCCCCCAGTAGTTTCTGAGAAACAGAAACAAAAAGAAAAGAGGCAAAAAAAAAAAAAAAGGCGCCCAATGAAGGACCTCCGCCAGAAAAATTCTAGAAAAGCCAACTGACGTTCACTGAATCTTTTTCAACTTAAGGTTTTGAAAATAGCTCACCATCTGAAAACAAAACAAGTAACAGAAGAAAAAGGGCAGCCTTTGAAAAAGCAACTTCTCACAGAAGTAACAGCAAGTTGAGGTCGGCTGTTCCGACTGCGTTCGTGTGTTTCCCACTTCCTCCTCGCCGCAGCCCTCTCCAGCACCGCCCCCACGACGCCCAGCATCCAGGGACAATGACGCAGAGCCCAAGGGCCAAGCCATAGCTCTGGCATGCTGGACCAGTCCCAGCCTCAGACTTCTCAGAGTTTGCTGGATGGAAGGAAGGAAGAGTGTGAAGATGGAGGCATGGATGAGGAATGGATGGACGGACAATGGGTAGAAGGAAGAAAGGAAGGGCACACGGGAGGCTGAATGGATGGATGGATGGATGGATGGACTGGATGGATGGATGGATGGATGGATGATGGATGGACTGGATGGATGGATGGATGGATGGATGGATGGACTGGATGGATGGATGGATGGATGGATGGATGGATGGATGGATGGATGGATGATGGATGGATGGATAGGTGGGTGGACGCCTGCAATGAAGGAAGAAAGAGTGAATGAGTGGATATGTGAAGTCTCCAACTGTCTTCAAGATGGAAAATCCCACACCTTGTTTGAAATAAAAGGTCATGTTCTAAAAAGCCTTCTGGAGGAAGTGACCCCCTCTCCGGCCCCTGCTGCTCCCGCCTGCCCCTCCCCCTCCCGGCCAGCTTCCAGGAGACACCTACCAGTGTCTCCCACTGAGGCCCAGCACCCACTCCCGGGGATGTCTGCACACTCCCACACCTCTCCAGTGTCACCTGGGGATGGGAAGAGGTAAAAAAGGCCGCGAGGACAGGGCTGGGTCCTCTGACCTCCTCTCTCCGGGATGAAGCCCTCCAGCTGCCCCCTATAGGTGAGGTCCTGGGAGTTTCAGAAAAATGTATAAAGATCCTGATGTCGAGGGCGTCTAAGAGGAGAGAGACGAGGCCACCCCCTAGGGGCACTATTTGTTGAAGGGTTAATATGCGTTGCAAGGTGAAGCGCTTTGCACATTCTTTGCAGGCCAGGCCCTGCGCTCACGCCCTGTGCGGGGGAGGGGCAGGGGCGGGGCCGTGGCGTCCTGAGTCTTCATCACAAACTGGCCCCTTCCGAGGGGTGAGCAAAGGGTCTTCGTCTAGGGCGCTCGCTCCACTTTCTAAGAAAACTGAGTGGGGACCCTGGATCTAGCTGACAGCAGCGCCCTCCGACCTGTCGCCCCCAACTCCGAATCACCTTGCGGGTCTGTACCCAGGGAGGGTGCAGGTCGGGCAAATCACCTGACGAGCGAACGACTTCCCGTAACAAATGAACTCAGCCTCCTCGAAGAAATCACCAGCCCTGCCTGGCGCGAGGCCCCTCAACTCTGCGGCTTTGTGGGGGGCGGGGGTCACCACTCCACAAGCCAAGCCCCCACTTCCCCGGGACGACAGAGCCGCAGGAGGCGTCCTGCCCCTCCCCCTCCCCGCCTTCTCTGCGGAGACCTCGCTCGAGCGGCCCTAAAATCTGGATTCCCAGAGCCCCTCCCCCCCGGCTCTCAGCTCTTCGCTTTGAAATTTCAAAGGAAGGCCCTCCCCGGAGCCGGAGCCGAGCGCAGGCCTGGCGACTCCCAGCTCGGGACGACGCGGGCAGGTTTACAAGCCAAAGGGCCACTTTATGGCCAAGGCCGTAAAACGCAAATCCCACCTCGCTTTGAAAGCGCCCTCTGCCCGGGACCCACCATAAAAACCAGGGAAGATGCGCCCCCAGCCCCCTGCCGCGGGCACCCCACCCCCTTCTCCGGCCAGTCTCCGAACTTCCAGTAACCTCGGTGCCCTTGGGGTTCGCCGGGAAAGGGGGCGCTGGAGGGAGGCGGCGAGAGGCACAGGGTGCCGGGGACGATCTCGAGGGGGTCCCCCGGCAAGGGGGCGCCGGCGGGAGGCGGCGAAAGCAAAGTTGGAGGCTGCCGGAGGGAGGGCAAAGGAGCGGCGGGTAGGACAGAGACGGAGGCGCCAGGCGGGGTGTCCCGGCCGGGCGGCGACGCAGGCGGGACAGCGCTGCGCCCCGCGGGGCCCGGAGCCGGCGGCGGGGCGCAGGAGCAGGCGACCGGGCGGCCCCGCTTTCTCATGCAAAGCAGCGGCGGAGGCGGGGCGCGCGCCCGGGGGCGGGGCCTGTCACCACTCGGCTTTTCCCCCTTTGCCTTTTTGCGAGTCTTCTCACCCCGGGACGCAAACCTCGGAACAGCTGCGGGCTGGGCCGGGCCGAGGCCGGCGGGGGTGGGGAGGAGCCGCGGCGCGCTGGCCTGGCCACCGTGCGCCCGCGCCGCCCGCCCGCTCCGGACGCGCCGCCCGGGAGCCCCCAGAAGAGGCCAAAGTTTGCTGGCAGAGACGCGCAGCCCGCGCCGGCCGCCTCGCCGAGGGCTCCGGGGCTCCCCTCGCTTCCCGGTATTGTTCGCCAACTTTGCTCCTCTGCTCCGCGGCCCCACCTCGGCGGAGGCCGGGCTCGGGGAGTGGGGCCAGGCTGGGCGGGCATGGGCGGGGGCCCGGGCCAGGACGCGGAGCCGGGGCCAGCAGCCCGAGCCCGGGCGCAGCGGCTCTGAGGGCAGCGGACCTCCCCGCGAGGGCGCTTCCGACGCCACCATGCAGCGCCCGGGTCCCCGCCTGTGGCTGGTCCTGCAGGTGATGGGGTCGTGCGCCGCCATCAGCTCCATGGACATGGAGCGGCCGGGCGACGGCAAGTGCCAGCCCGTCGAGATCCCGATGTGCAAGGACATCGGGTACAACACGACCCGCATGCCCAACCTGATGGGCCACGAGAACCAGCGCGAGGCCGCCATCCAGCTGCACGAGTTCGCGCCGCTGGTGGAGTACGGCTGCCACGGCCACCTCCGCTTCTTCCTGTGCTCGCTGTACGCGCCCATGTGCACCGAGCAGGTCTCCACCCCCATCCCCGCCTGCCGGGTCATGTGCGAGCAGGCCCGGCTCAAGTGCTCCCCGATCATGGAGCAGTTCAACTTCAAGTGGCCCGACTCGCTGGACTGCAGCAAACTCCCCAACAAGAACGACCCCAACTACCTGTGCATGGAGGCGCCCAACAACGGCTCGGACGAGCCGGCCCGCGGCTCGGGCATGTTCCCGCCGCTCTTCCGGCCGCAGCGGCCGGCGGGCGCGCAGGAGCACCCGCCGAAGGATGGGGGTCCGGGGCGCGCCGGCTGCGCCAACCCGGGCAAGTTCCACCACGTGGAGAAGAGCGCGTCGTGCGCGCCGCTCTGCACGCCCGGCGTGGACGTGTACTGGAGCCGCGACGACAAGCGCTTCGCGGTGGTCTGGCTGGCAGTGTGGTCCGTCCTCTGCTTCTTCTCCAGCGCCTTCACGGTGCTCACCTTCCTCATCGACCCCGACCGCTTCCGCTACCCCGAGCGCCCCATCATCTTCCTCTCCATGTGCTACTGCGTGTCCTCGCTGGGTTACATCATCCGCCTCTTTGCCGGCGCGGAGAGCATCGCCTGCGACTGGGACAGCGGGCAGCTCTACGTCATCCAGGAGGGGCTGGAGAGCACGGGCTGCACCCTCGTCTTCCTGGTCCTCTATTACTTCGGCATGGCCAGCTCGCTCTGGTGGGTGATTCTGACGCTCACCTGGTTCCTGGCTGCGGGCAAGAAGTGGGGTCACGAGGCCATCGAGGCCAACAGCAGCTACTTCCACCTGGCGGCCTGGGCCATCCCCGCGGTGAAGACCATCCTGATCCTGGTGCTGCGCAGGGTGGCGGGGGACGAGCTCACCGGCCTCTGCTACGTGGGCAGCATGGACGTGAACGCGCTCACCGGCTTCGTGCTGGTCCCCCTGACCTGTTACCTCGTCCTCGGCACGTCCTTCATCCTGTCCGGCTTCGTGGCCCTCTTCCACATCCGGAGGGTGATGAAGACGGGCGGGGAGAACACGGACAAGCTGGAGAAGCTCATGGTGAGGATCGGGGTGTTCTCGGTGCTGTACACCGTGCCGGCCACCTGCGTGATCGCCTGCTACTTTTACGAACGCCTCAACATGGAGTACTGGAAGGCGCTGGCTACCCAGCGCAAGTGCAGGGTGAACAACCAGACCAAGAGCCTGGACTGCCTCCTGGCCGCCTCCATCCCCGCCGTGGAGATCTTCCTGGTGAAGATCTTCATGCTGCTGGTGGTGGGCATCACCAGCGGGGTGTGGATCTGGACCGCCAAGACGCTGCAGTCCTGGCGCAGCGTCTGCAGCCGCCGCTTCAAGAAAAAGAGCAGGAGGAAACCCGCCAGCGTCATCACCCACGGTGGGATTTACAAAAAAGCCCAGCATCCCCCCAAAACGTACCTGGGGAAATACGAGGTCCCGGCCCAGCCCCCCACCTGTGTGTGAAGTGCTGGGAGGGGAGGGCTCACGAGCCGCAGAGCCCCCAGCACGGTGCTCTTCTCCGTCGGCGGGCTGGTCGGTTGGTTTTTTTAAATAAAAGTAAAAGAGAAAAAAAAAAAGTTTGTGCCCTGAAATTCAGGATGCCGTGATGCACTGGCAGGGAAACCTTGGCAGGAGAGGGTTTGGTCTTGCTCGCTGGGTTTTCGGGGAAGTGGAGCACCCCGCTAAGTAGCCTCTTGTGTAACTAATTTGTGGTGAAGGAGTTGATTCAGCCCCCAAAGAAAACTTTTGTTTACAAGGCTCGGTAAATATACATACATCTGTGTGTGTTTGAGTTGGCTTAGCTACTCATTTACAAATCAGAGGAGAGATAACTTGTGTGCAAATTAACGGGCTTCTGCTGAGTTGCGGAGAGAGAGAGAGAGAGAGAGAGAGAGAGAGAGAGAGAGGCAGAGGGAGGCAGAGGGAGGCAGGGAGGGTCCCTTCGCTGCCCCAGCCACCCCGGGGGCCCACCCTCAGGAAGGCTGCCTCCGAGACAGAACTTCTGTGCAAACAGGAAAGGAAAGAGCGTCTGACAGCCCAGCACACCCCAGAGGGTCTGCAGCCCCTTAAAATAGACTCCGGCCTCCACAAACGGTCTTTCTTGAGCACAGAAACGTCCCCCAAACCTCCCGTTTGCAAAGGCCAGTGAAGGGCGATACATTTTTCTCTTCCCGTGAAAATAAGAAGCGAAAACAAGTAGTTTGCTGTGTATAAAGACAACAAAAGAAAGCCCCTCACAAAAGAACGAGGGGCCCAGCCCTCAGAAACCCCTCAGCGTTACATTTTGTGGCTTTTTAATGGAAACCAAGCCCATGTTGGAGGGGTCGCCCTGATTTGTGGGAGGGAGGGTTCAGGGGAGAGGGGCCATTCAAAAGCACCCAAAGGGCTTATCGACTCTTTCCATTGTCAAACAAATGGCCCCATGAATAGATCAAGAAGCCCTGGCCCCAGGGCTCGGTTCCCCTCCCCCACTCCGCGGAGAGCGGGCCTGCTTGTGCGTGCGTGTCTAGAAGGTATTTTCATGCTCCACTATTTTATTAAAAATAAACTGTGTTCCTTCGTGTGGTGCTGGCCCCTTGTGTGTTGAGAGAGGAGAGAGAAAACCTTCTCCCTCCTGCTTTCCCAGACAGTCTGAGCGCCATCTCCATGCGGAGGTGGCTGCCTGCCCACCTGGCGTGGCAGAGGGGCAGAATCCAAGGGGGCAGGGCAATTTAATGTCCAGTTGCAAAAGAGTCACGTGCGGGAAGGGTGTGAGGTTGACCTCGGCTCTTGGCGGCCGGCGGTTGGGGCGTAAGCATGGACATCTGCTGGCACTGTCTCTGGAGAACGGAGCGGCCGTGGAAGAGAATTAAGTGAGTCCTTTCAGGTGATGGGCTGGGATCGAATCGTACCCGAATCGGACAGAGCATCAGTCCAGAGCGTGCTGACTTGGCAAGGACACGTTTACAAAGCAGGCTACAGACCTGGACAGGACCAAGTGTCCACAGTTCTGAGGAGGGGCTGACCGGCTTGGGGCTGACCGGCGCCCGATCCCCTGTATCTGCCCTCAGAGTCGCGTAACTAGGCAGAGCTGCAGCGGCCCAGGCTCTGGCGGTCAGAGGCCCAGCCAAACTCAAGTTCTAACCGAAGGGCCAAGGGCACAGGGTCGTCCCACCGCCCCAGGAGACTGACCAAGCTCTTCTCGGGCCGTGATGATGGCAGGCTCCGTGGGACGAGGACCTCGGAGCATTTTTACTGAGCACTTCCTGAGAGGGACCGGGGGTCAGGGTAGGCCCTGAAAAGGATTACCCCATAGCAACAACCCTAGAGCTGGGCAGCGGGGTCGGGGCCACCAGGGCCAGGCGGCCTGGCTGTCTAGGGACCAAGTCCAAGGAACACCAACGAGGCAGGTACAGTGATTCAAGGTGAAATCCAGGCCAGCCTTCAGTGCATTAAAACGAAAGGAAAGGGTTTCCTACAAGTAAAAACCTATTTTGTGATTGTTTCTACTAGAAAAGACTCTGGAGGTATTTATGTACGTGTGTATGTAATATTCCTTTCTTGTCACTCTTAGGAGACATAAAAAATGGCACGTTTGGAATAGAACTTTGAAAGGCCTTGAAAAAAGCCAGAGCTCAGCCGTGAGTCTCAAAGCCGGGCGCGACCCCAGACACGCAGTGCTGGGGTCGGCTGTGTCAGCTCCGCTGGGCCAGGTGTGCCGCCTGCCGACGTCAGTCCCACGGAAAACACCGGGTGGCGCACATGAGAGCCATTGCCCCATCTAGAGTGTGTCTCAGGGTGGGTCTGCCCCCGGAGCCAGCTATCCTGCCCCCACGTACCCAGGAATGGCTAGACTAGGGCCCTTTCCTGCCTGGGGTGCGTATGGGCCCGAGCAGGACAGACTTCTAAACAAACTACTTCCTGGAGCCCGACCCCGACCGGCCCACACTCAGGTGAAGATCGGTGAGTTCAGGAACAGCCCCGAAACGTACAGGTTAGACGCTGCAAAGGGGCCTGCTTGTCCTCGGCCGGTCCCTAGTGGGACGCAGGGCTCCTCAAAGAGTTGTCCTGACTTGGAGGTCACTCAGCACATGGCCTTGGCCCCAGGAACATTGACACCTGTTTGGGGTGACAGGTCATGGAAGCCCACAGGAGGTCATTGTCCGAGGTCACCAGCCCCCACTCACTCTGTCTGGCAGCTACCTCCAGCTGGGTACTGGGGCTCGGGGAGCAGAAAGGGCCCTTGGCCAGGAGAAGGCGGAGGCCTGGAGAAGAGACCCGCCCGGCTCTAACAGGGCCGCACCCGGCCCAGCTTAGTTGGGCTTCCAGCATGGGCCAGGCAGCCTCCAGGTGCAGAGAGGCCAGGAAACTCAACCTGTGGGCGCTGGTGGCCGTGGTGAGAGCAGAGTGCAGCACAGAGACCGTTACAGGAGGCCCCTTCTGTGCGGCTGGGAGCACAGGCCACAGCAGGGCAGCTCCTGGGAAGCCCCACACCCAGCACCCAGCAGTAGGCTTTAGAGGGTTGACAGAAAGTAGGACAGTAACAATGACCGTCAGCTGCTGCGTACCTTCCCAGGATGATTTCAGGCAAGCGCTCTGTCAGCCTGCTGGAGACAGGGAGGTCCCGAGACACGGGGTCACGAAGCGGGTCAAGGTCAGGGCAGGAACTGGGCAGTGATTGCAGACCCTGGAGCGCCAGTTCCATGCACAATCACTGAATGGACGGATGGACCAGTGAATGAATGGTGATGACCAAGCACTTCACACACCCCCATCCAGCCCCCTGGCAGCCTCCGTGGGACTGCTCTCACCCCCATTTCTTACATGAGGAGCCCTGAGCCCAGAGAAGGCATGTCATGGGCCCAGGGTCACACAGGAAGCTGGCAGGGAGCTCAGAGCAGTGAGCCCTGGCTGTGAGGCCACCCACCTGCCCTTCTGACCACTGGGGCGTCCCACTTCCCGGTAGTTCTGAGGACTGCACAAAGTGAATTAAGCCGCTTTGTCTTCACAGCACGCTGTATGGCTTTGCTCCAAGCAAAGAGGCACTGGCCACTTGGGCAAAGCTGGGAGTCAGAGGAGAGGTGTGACAGCTGCCTTCTGTGTCATCAGAGGGCACTGAGCACGGGCTGTGGGTGAGAGAAGGGGCCCCATCGAGCCAGAGGCTCTGAGACGTAGGAGTGGCAGCCCTGATGCCACGCAGAGGGAGCGAGCTGCAGCAGGCGGGCAGGGACGTCCGCGGCCTGACGTGGGTGGGCAGGTGCCACTCAGCCCAGGGTGTTGGCGCAGGACAGATGAGGTAGCACAGGCCATCTGTGCCCCACTCCTGGGGGAGACGGTCAGTCTTGGCTGCATGCAGGGGCGGAGGGGGGGCATGGGCATGAGGCCCAGGGCACAGTCGGGCGCCCGGAATGGTCAGTGTTGAAGGAGAGCATCCCCAGGTGGGTGGCTGCCTCCAGGGACCAAGGAGGGAGGAGCCTCCCGAGGGCAGTCACTCCCCCAACAGGCTCTAGACATCACCTACACAGGCTCATCCAGAGGCCAGATATGCACCCCAGGCAGAGATGGGAGGAGTCAGGACTGTGACCCTTGACCCAGCCTGTCTCCATCTCTTTACTTCATTCCTGGGCCCCTGAGCAAGATTAAAGTTACCCCCAGGGCCGACGTGCTCCAATCTGCTAGTATCTCCGGAGATGCTACTTCAAGACCAGAAAACAGAAAGATCAAGCTCTCTCAGGGTCACAGGGGGGACCCTTCTCTCCCACATTCTTCTCTGAGAAGGAAGAGGGAGTGGTGCGGGCATGAGGAGCAGGCTGGTTCGGACGCGGGCACCGTGGAGTAGAAGGCTGTGGGTGTCTCTTCGGCTCCGTGTCCAGTCTGACTCAACCCCTGTAGGCTGTACCTCCAGCCAGCAGCTGGAACTCCCTGCCTCGGTTTCCCCATCTGTAAAATAGGGGAGGTCATGGTACCCCCCTCACTAGGTGCTCTGTCTTTATTAACCTAATTCCTCACAAGCACCCAGGAGACAGGACATTAAATAAAATCGTAGGTACCAAGTGCTTAGACCTCCGCCCAGCACAGAGCCAAAAGGGCGAAGGAATTCTAGTCTTACTACGTTTCCTGCCCCTCCCCCAGAAAGCCAGACTGCGCTAACGAGCAGCGGTCTCTAAAGAGAACAGGTTTTCTCTTCTTGGAGAAACAGTGTCTCCACCTCCACGCTCCCCTCGCTCAGAATACCCGCCGTTCTTTCCGGTGTAGAAGGCAGGCCCAGCGCCGGTGCCTCGGTCCGCGAGTGGGGGGGTGTGGAGATGGAGGGCCGTGGGCAGACTTCAGGGAGGCGCCAAACACGCCCGGGCCACGTGGTGGCGAGTGGTTTCTTAATGTTTTATCAAGAGTGTGAAGGCCAAGCGGGGCGGAAGAGGCACGTTTGAAATCCGCAAAGAATGAGTTTCCGGGGCGAGGCGAGCTGGCGTGACCGGGGGCTTACACTGTCCCTCGGCCGGGACGATGGCTCTTTAGATGCTGCACGATGTCCACAGCCCAGTGGGACTTTTCAAGTCACCAAGTGTCACTTTGTTATGACAAGACTTTTTTTTTCCTTGGTGGGGGCTCACATCCAGGAGGCCCTCCCTGGCTATGGGAAAAGGATTCCTGAGGGCCATCCTTAACGCATGTCTACCTCTGTCCCACCCGAAAAACTGCCGCCACCGGTGGCCTCGGGGGTTCTCTGAGGTGGCACAGGATGTTCTCTGGTGGTCTCACAACAGATGTCCACACTTGGTGGCATTTCAGGCAATATTTGCACTGAATTTTTTTTTTTAATGAAAAACCACCTTAAAAACCCACCCTAACAATGTCTTTAGTGTTTTCGGCAGATCTACAGTCTCCAACCCTGACAGATGATAAATCGGTGTCTGCTTTAGAAGGCAGGCTATGTAATTACGAGGTGCAGGTGCCGACTTTGATCAGAAGTGACACGCTCAGGGCGCTGGGGCGACTGTCCTCCCCACTCACCCCCAGGGCACAGCAACACCTGGGCCCTCCCAGGGCTGCCCGCTCCTGGAGCACTTGCAGCTTGCTGCCTGGGGTACGGTCCCTCTTCAGCGGCTGCGTGTCTTCCCACCGCTTACCAGAAGCAGCGTTACCAGGGTCGAGTGGAGATCGCCCAGCTCTCATTGGGTTCCAGGCGCGTCGCAGGAGGCTGAAACCTGAACCAAATTCGAAAACAGTTTACCGAGGCCAGCTGAAGCTTTGTTGCTGCTCTCTCCCCTTTAAGGGACTTTCTCTAAGAGTAGGGAACACAAATGCCATGGGGCTCAGAGGAGAGGAAGCATCGGACTTCGGAAGAATTTGCGATTCTAATTTGCTGCCGTGGATGAAGCAGGTCTACGCAGAGCAGCAAAACCAGTAAGAACGACAGAGAAAGGTCAGTGACAAAATCTGCCGTTCTTCTGTGGCCATGAGGACTGGATAAGGTGCAGCTGCAGCAATGCACAGAATGCTGCGTCGCATGTGTCCATGAGGCAGCGAAGTCACTGTGAAGGACAGCACACTGAGGACGGTGGGGGCCAAACGAGGAAGAGCCTATGTAGTGATGACTTCACTGAAGTTACTTCACCGTCCCCCCGCCCCCGCCACCCCCGTCTTCTTGTTCTTCGAGGCAATCAACCACCTGGGTTCTCCGAGCATCCGCAGATTGGGTGTTCAATGACTCATGAGAACATACGTATCGTCAGCCAGTCCAGCACTCTTCCAGCCCTAACGTGTGTGCAGAGCACCCGGGTTCTGGCTGAAATGCAGATCCTGACTCGGTGGGTCTGGCGGACCCAGATTGTCCTTTGTAATAAGCTCCCACGAGACGCTGGTTCCCCTGACCCTGCTTTAAGGAGCAAGGCCTTGTGGGCCACCCTGTCAAGCTCCAGCACCCCCCCCATTATTCCTGGCCATCGCTGTATGAACTTGTCTTGGGCACCCCTACAGGGGTGTCCTCTCTTGGATTTGTTCTCAATTCTTAAAAATGTTTCCTGTTGAGTCAAAAATCTGCTTCCTGACGACTGTCTTCCACAAGCTCTCCTTTCCACGCCTGGCCCCCACAACACATCTCAGTTGGTTTCCGTGAGCAAACCCCGTAGATCTTTGAAGGTGAGTGCCGTGTGTTCCCTGCACCCATGTGGGTTCTCAGTGCGGCTACCCGGAAGGCTTGGTTCCGCCTTGTGCTTGGACTGTGCCAACCTTGCTCTCAATTCTTGCTCGGGAAGCATGCCCGCGACAAGGTGGGACCACAGGACCCTCCAGCAAACATTCTACGTAGTGATGGGAGACTGGAGGCGCTTCTGCTAAAGCCAGGGGCAGCACCAGGCTGTTGGCTGTGGTTTTCAGCATTACCCCAGACACGCTGGACCAGGCAATAAGACAAGAAAAGGGACAAGAGGGTAAAACTGCTGGAGACTGTCATTACATGCAGCTGGCGTGAGTCAGAGAGAATCAGCTGCCAACAGGACCGGCGAGAAGCAAACAGACCAGGCAAGGAGTGTAGGGATACACTGATCCACAAAAGTCAGTAGGCTCCGTACACACCAGCAGTAACCGGTTAAAAGACCACCTCGGCAATACCTCCAAGAAAGCGGAGGAAAACACCCTAGAAATAAGTGCAAGAATGTGCAGGCCCTTCTGAAGAAGATGTTACTGTGTTCCTCAGGAGCATAGATAATTGGCTCCCCAAACTGGAAAATTACACTATGTGCTTGCTCAGTGTGTCCATTGCCTCCAAATTAAGAGAAACAGAGAAATTCGTGGGACAAACACAATATCTGGACACGGCCCTAAATACACTGGAAACTTTATTCCAAACAAATAAGAAAGAATGGATCATTCGATCGATAGTGTCGGGGCTTGTTTACATCAGAGGGACTTTTTATACTGGATCTCGACTTCACACCTCTTATCAAAATACACTTTAGGTTGTTAAGAGATTTAAACGTAAATATAACACTACCGTTAGGGAAAAAAAAATGTCACCTAAAATTCTCACTCAATGGAAAGAAAATGCCGGTGAATACGTTTTAGAAACTCACAAGGAAAGGGTTCTCTTGTCGACTCCACCTCCATTCAGTGCGCTGAACGCCCTGGGACAACCTGCATGTGCACCAGCAGGCTGATGTTGAGTTCAATGATGGTAAATCCTTAGGATATTATGTAGTCAGGACGGCAATTATGTAGCGACATGCTATTAACTCAGGAAAGCGGCTCACTGCTCGGTGGAGCAGGCAACGCCTCGCCCCGCCCCGAGGGCCAGGGCAGCTTCTGGTCGTTCAGGTTTGGCGCAGGCTCTGATTGGCCGGCACCTGTGGCCTCCGGTCATGAAACACTTTGAGCCTCTCCCCTGCGGTTCAGTCACCAGAGCAGGTTGTGGGACACGCTCACCACGCGTCTCTCTGTAAAATGTGCGTGTGTGCCTTGGAGGATACCAAGTGCCTTCGATGCTTATGTTGGCTAGCTGTGCGGAGAATCTCTCTCGTCTCTTGACATTTTCTCGATTTCAGTTTTTGGCACCAAAACAGGTCTCGGGCAGATGGAAGGCGGAATAGAAGGAGGGAAGGAGGGAAGGAAGGAAGGAAGGAAGGAAGGGGAAAGATGGGTGGATGCATGGGCGGATGTATGGATGCATGGATGGATGGATGAGAGAGAGAGAGGTTGAACAGCTATTAAAAATACTGGCCTAGTCGCCTATTTCCATGTAGAAATTCAAGGCCTGCAGGGGCAGGAAGACCGTGAGGACAGCAGCATGAGGAGGTAACCCCCAGGAGCTGCAGGGACCGGGGTGACCCCTGCTCAGGCCCCCACCACAGCAGCCTTTGCAACAAGGAGGTCAGTGAGCCCGGTGGGAACAGAAATTCTGATTTTTCAAGATAAGCCAGAAATTTGATTTGAGGGGGGAAGTGCGGTCAATTATTTGGCTTTTACGTGCAGACAACTTATTAGTTGTGAAAAGCATGCGCAGGTGAGCAAACCGTGCCTGCTGGCCACCCCCCGTGCTTGGCCTTCCCATGAGCTCCCGGACCGTGTGGGCGAGGACCACGTCAGCTTCCTGGCGGGCATACAGCCGTGTAGGCTCAGATGAGCTCTCCGTCATCTTCCCCGCCCGTCGTGTCTGAACCCTGAACCAGGCGCCGCTTCACCGGGCTCCTGGGAGATTTCTTTTTCAGTTCCTGAATGCAAGGATTACCTTCCTCCCGTCAAATTTCCTGTGGTTAATTCCAACTTCATCCTCAGGGCTCCTGCTGGTTTTCGTCTTCGGCGACGGCCTCGGCTCCCAGCTCTTTCTGATGCCGACATCTGTGACTCAATGTGTGGTTTTCTCCCCAGGTGTCTGTCACCCAGGTTCCGCGTGGCCGCACGTGTCCATCTGTCGTCTCCCCACGGCGTGACCGGGTTTGTGCGTTCTCTGCTTGGAAACAGCCAGGCAGCGGTCTTCCGAAGGTCGGCTTTATTGGCAGCTTTGCGGTTCTGATGGCATGACTACGGCTTCCGGCAGAAGGACCCTGGAAGGTTTCCGACGGAGGCCCGCCCTCACCTCCGACATTCTTCGAGAAACTGCAGAAGCCCCTCGAGCTGCGTGTGGCCAGCGGAGCTGAGGTCAGCCCAGGGGTGGCGCTAACACCACCGATGTGGCCCGGGCCCCCGGCGGGGGACTGCCCACCCTCTGGAGAGCTGCTTGCTCCCCGTTCCAGCTCACCTCTGAGGCCGTCTTCACGTCGACTCTCAGATGCAGACCAGGCGGCAATCTCTCAAAACGCCAGTATGGTGTGGCTGTGTTAAAGGCAAATTCTCAACCCCCCTCTTCCTTCTCAGCCTTGAAAATTAGCCAAATTCTCACCAATGCCACCAAATTCACGAAGAAAGCAGAGTGGGTGCCGCCTCCTGGCACGTTCTTCGGCTGGTGGCAGCGGACACTGTCTCCAGCGGAGCGACTCTCGGGGGTCCACGGGGTGCTGTCCCCGTCTCTCGTGACAGGCTGGCTTTCACCACAGCGGAAGCTTCGCTGTGAGTGGGGCGGCGTAAGGAGGGGCTCAGCCAAACGTGCCGACAGGTTTGGAGCCGCCGGCGGCCCTGGGTCTGGTCCCCAGGCCGACGAGGGCCACTTTGTAAGCTGGGTCTGTTTACTTCTGGAAAACTTGGCTTCCTGCTTATAAGGGGGAACAGGTTTAAAAGGCCTCGTAAAAAAGGGCTCAAAGCCCCTCCACATCAAATGGCTCTTCGAGGGCAGCATTTGATGAGTTAAATGTAAAGGCATCAGAAACATAAGGGTTGAATTTCCTCGCGGAGACACATAGGTTATAAATTAAGGAGGGGACTCATGTCAAAACACGCTCTGGCGCTGGGCCAGCCTGAAACGCTGGAGAGCCGCGTTTGAGATGGTGGCTGTGCTCGTGTCCCATCTCGGTCCCTCCTTCCTGGTGTGTTCGGTTTGTTTCTTTAAAAATAAATGGTGGAGGAATCGCAGGCTGGGGGAGGGGCAGTTCAAAATTAAGTTACCGAGTGTTTTTGTTTTTTTGTTCTTCCCCAAAGATGTCCTGGATGGAGGCGCTAAGCAGTCCTGTTTCGTGAGGGTTTTAACTGAGGTTTCAAAGAAAGGACCAGAGCGTTTATAGCCTTCAGTGTGTCTCTTGTTTGCATTAGGGCTCCAGGAAGTGCAGAGCTCATTAAACCCGGGGCCTGTCGACCGCGGTGGCCTCTCCTTCACCTGTTTCCAGGGTGCACGTGTCTGCAGGCGTCACGCCGGTCCAGAGCTGAGGGCCAGCGTGTGGACGGAGAGGCTGGAGCCACCGTGTTTAGGTGGCACCAGAACTTGTGGCGGCAGAAGTGGGGATTTCCGCCCCCTTCCTGGGGAAATGTTAGCGATCTAGGACTGCAAGGACAGAAAGACACTATTCCTTTCCTTCGGTTTAAGGTTTTCTAGAAAACTTAAAGATCTCATCGGAATTAAAAGCGGGTTCCCCGATGCTGCCCGAACTGCGGCCCACACACACACGCGCGCACTCCCAGCGAGGCTCCTCAATCCCACAAGCCCTTTGCAAGACGGTGAGCGAGTGAGAACCGGGCCAAGGCCCAGGGGTCCACGCCAGGGACACTGATTTCCCAACCTGGAAACACAAAACTGGCAACAGGAATGTTTTCTGAGTGACTCTACCCTCTGGTTCGGTCACGCCCCCGCCTCAGCTCAGCGGACCCGAAAGACTGGTCCTGGGACCGGCAAAGCAGCACAGAGCCGTCCTCTGGAGCCACCGGCCCCCGCGGCCTGCGGACTCTCACGGGGAGGTGACGAGGGCAGACGGGGACACAGAACAGTCATGGTACAGGAGCTCGTCCACGTGGCCTGCGACAGCGGCCTCCGTGACGCCTCTGCTTGTGCTTTGGGCCGAACCATGTGGTTCACGGCGGTGTGCCATCTCTTCTACGGAGTTCTGAAGATTTCCGCCCCCCCAAAGGAGATCCCATTCAGCAAGTCAGCCCCTGCCCCACCCCAGCCTCTGGGCACTGCCCGCCTGCTCTCTGTCCCTATGGTGTCACCCATTCTGGACATGTCACATAAATGGGCCACCATGCTTTCTCTGTGTCAACCTGTTGTAGACACTGTGAGACACCTCAGACACAGGACAGTCTCCCATGCCAGCCCCCCTAAATCGCTCTATGTCCACCCTGCAGGCAGGGCCCCCAGAGCTGAGCACGGAGCCTGCTCACGTGAGAGCAAAACAAACAGCCAACAGAGGCTGGTCCGGGCTCCTGGGAAATGCTGGGTGTGCTGCCGGGTGTGTCTCAGGTTAACCCCGGCCCGCACCTTTGACGCTGCCCCATGGGGCCCTGCCCACCCCTATCCTGCCTTAGTGTCTGCAGTCTTCGGGGGACAAGGGGGATGCAACAGCCCTGGCCCTGTCCTCAGCTCAGGCACCCGCCTGCAGGGCTTGGAGGAACATGAAGGTGGGGGGCCCCACTGACACCCCCAGATCAGGGACAGGAGGCTGACCTCTTCTGGGATCTCGGGAAAAATGCAGTGGGCAACGGGCCCCCAGCTGCCCACCCCGCCCGTCCCGTCCCATCATCCCTGCCGCTGACTCAGGCAGAAGCCAGTTCCCGTCTCAGTAAGGAAACACCAGCTTCAGAAGGCCCTGCAGCTGTTCTCTGGGACTTGGCCGCCCAGCCCTGAAGCCCCTCAGCTCTCGGTCCGGCCCTGATGGCAGGTGCCAGCCAGGCCGGCCATGGAGCAGAGCCAAGGACACGTGACCATCCAAGTCCAGGAAACCAGGGACAGGGACCTCAAGTCACGTGTCCTGTTTTTGTTTTTTTTTAAATCCAGTTCACCCGTGATAACCAGCATGAAGATTTCTCCGTCTTCTCACCTCAAGCTCTCCCAACCCACTTCGCACGAACTCAGAGGGATGGGGGCAGGGAAGACAGGCCCACAGGGGACCAGAGTCCAGAACTGGGGAAGAGGAGCCACACAGCAGGCACACTCTTGTCCCCGGGCTCTGAGCGGTCACAGTTGCCACAGAGCTCCTGTCCCAGCTCCTGTGTTGCTTGCTCCAGAATGCCACCTGAGCACGTCTCCTGCCAAGGCTGCACCGAATGCCACGGGAGGCTCAGCCAGGTCAGAACAAAGTGGGGCTCTCTGGGCCTAGGAACGAGCGTCTCCTTCCCAAGACAGGTTCTGCAGGTGGCTGGGCAGGAGGAGCAGCTGGACAATGGACAGCCCCGCCCCACCCAAGTGCAAGCATCAGCCCCCTCTCCCCCGCCCCCCACCACACCTCCCCCCAGGGGAGAGAGGCACTGCTCCCCCTCTGTGAATCCAGCCCTTGCAGCTCCACACCCCCGGGGGATGGGGTGTGGGCCCTCCCAACCCACACAGGCAGCTCCTCAGAGGGCAGCCCAAGTTCAGGCAGCTGCAGCTCAGGGTGGGGTGCTGCCTTTGTTGTCCAAATCTGGTCAGAGACTCTCGGCGGGAGGGACACCAACCCAGGATGGCCATCCACTCCGAGGGACAGGCCAGCCAGCCCCGCCCTGGTGGGCACCCAGCCAAAGATGGAGGCGAAGGCTTTGACCTTGTTCCAGCCTTGCCAGGGCAAGAGGCCTCTCACCAGGGACCCGACTACAGCCAGGCACACCGTGCCGTGTCCTTTGTGGGCATTTCTGTCCGAGGCCATCTGTCACCACAGAGATTTCCTCCCCGACCGGAGCCCTGTTACCTGATCAGCTAGCTGATGCCGCGCCCGGGCTGCCGGAACAGGAGGGTGCCAGAAATTTATCGTTAAGGCTCTGATGTTTCAAAGGCAGCATTAGAGAGGAGTCGGCATGGGAAATGCTGGGCATTTTCTTACACTTATTTCACCTTTCAGAACGGCTTTATTTTTCAATCCTCACTCGAGAATATGCCATTATTATTATCATTGATTTTAGAGAGAGGAAGGGGGGAGAGAGAGAGAGCAAAAGAGACATCAATGTGAGAGAGAAACTTCACCAGTTGCCTCCTGAGGGCCCCTGACCGGGGGCGATCAAACCCACCTCCACGGGAGGACGCTTTACCCAGCTGAGCCCCTGGCCAGAGCAGAATCGCCTTCGTTTTGAATTATTTGCAAGAGCAGGTGACTGTTCCCCAGTTTTCCAGGGTCTCCGGAAGGTAGCACCCAGGCTGCCTTGCAGAGAGGAAAGCCAGTGAGGCCTTGCCCTGTGACGCTTGCCGATGGCAGTGAACGTGTCCCTTTCTCCCCTTGTTGAGGCAAAATTAAAAATTACTTTTTTTTTCCGATTTCCACGGGTGAAAATTCATTTGGACCCCGCCCCCCCCACGACCCAATGCATCAGCATTCGGGGGGAAGAGCGGGAAGCTGTTGGAACAAAGTGACCAGGCTGCTGTATCTGCAGGCGCTTGAGGACCATGGATCTTGGTTAGAAAACAGCCAGACATCAGACAAATGTGCCCTGATGTGTCTCCTTTGCAGGCACACCACCCACCTGTCCCCAGCGGCCCCCAGGCACCCCTGGCGGGGGGGAGGGACACAAGCAGAAAATGAATCCATGAGGCCTGACTTTTGTCTCAGTTCTGGGTGCCTTTGTGCCTATAGTCACCCGTTACTGAACTGAAGGGACGGGCCCTGGGATGTCCCATTCCAGAATGACGTGCCTGTCATGAGGTCCTTTTTTTGACTTGCAGCAGGTCAGGGAGACCAGAGTTCCCATCCCAAGCTCTGCGTCTGGGACAGGAGGCCGAGCCGTGGCTTATCTGCGCTCTTTGGGCAATGACACCTCCATTTCTTCTCTGCAGCTGGCACCGCTGTGGGGCTGGGCCCCGGTCAAGCTCCTGTTTACAGCTGCATCTGCAGGACCCTGGGCTACGGGCTAACATTCAGCAGGAACCGCCCAGGCCTCAAGACCCTCGTCCTGGCGAACGGTCCCGCCTCACTTTGTCCTTTGGCCGTGGGTCCACCGGGATTAGCCCCGGTGGTCGGTGGTCGGCAGGATCGAATCAATGCGAGTGTTTGTTTTGGGGAGTGGAAACTCACAGACGTGGTGCCTCGGGCGGCTTGGGCTGCACCGACAAATCGCTGTAGGATGGGGACTTTAACAGCAAGCATTTCCGACCGTTCTGCAGGCCGGAGCCCGAGATCAGCACGCGGCAGGACAGTTGGACGGCTGCGGAGCCTCTCCCAGGTTCACTGATGGCCGTCCTCCCGCTTCATGGTCCCGTGGCAGAGAAATGTCAGGGAAACTCTCTCACAAGGGCACTCATCCCGCTGTGGGGGCTCCACCCTCCTGACTCATCGCCTTCCGAAGGCCCCGCCTCCTAACACCACCACCTGAGGAGTTAAGCCTCCACACTGGAGCTTTGAGGGACAGAGGCGCTCCGTCCCTGTGCTCAGCGGCGACTCCTTCAGGTGACTTTCTGCTAAGACGATTCAGCAGGAAGGCAGCGGCTCCAGCGGCTGGGGATTTCCAGCAGTTTTTCCCCGTTGGGTCTCGTCTGTACAACGGATGTTTTGGATTTCCTTCCTTGGCCTGCGAGACCTTTGACCTGATATGCCTGACACCTCGGTGCTCGTGAACCAACTCAACCTGTCAGCTCAGAACAAGGCACCAACCCTGCACAGTCACAGCCGAGACCTCAGGAGCCAGCTCCGCCGACACATTCTGATTTCTCACGTGGACCAAGCAGTACCCATTTCCAGGAGTTTCCCGGGAGCCGCACACAGTGGAAGCTGGCTCCCAGAGGGTATTTCTGTCACCACGCATCCGCAGGAGGCCACCAAGTCTCCTCCTGATGTCCCCCCACCCCCGCAGGCCCCTGGCGGGCACCTCCACAGCCAGGAGCCACATGACAGCCCCAGGGCAGGGGCTGCCTGGCCTGCGCTGGACTTGCCGGTGACTGGACAGCCGTCCTGAAGGTGAGGAGCAGGTGACGCGCTGCGACGTGAGGACACTTGGTCCTGGAAGGTGTGCCCGCTGCGCACACAGCGCCCCACTGACATCCGACTCATGCTTCCCAGTCACGGCCGCGTCTTCAGCTCAGCACCTTCCATGACAGCTTAACTGAGTCAGCAACACGCGGAAGACTTTTGGACCATGGGTTAAGGTGTTACGAAGGAGGGGAGAGCCCTGGCCGGGTGGCTCAGTTAGTTGGAGCATCATCCCACGCACCAAAGTTTTGTGGGTTCAATTCCCAGTCAGGGCACATGCCTAGGTTGCAGGTTCAAACCCCGGTCAGGGCGTGTATGGGAGGCAACTGACCGATGATCCTCATATCACTGTTTCCCCTTCCCCTCCCCATTCTTCTCTCTCTAAAATCATAAATGTCTCCTCAGGTGAGGATTAAAAATGTTTTTTAAAAGAGGGAAGAGAAGAGAAACATATTAAAAGAAAAAGGGGAGACAGAGAGGCAGGCTTAGAGGATTCATAGCCTGACACCTAAGGGTGTGACTCAAAAGCTGATATCCTGATAGAAAATTCAGTGTTTAGGGAGTCAGACCCAGTCGGGAGCCTCAGGACAACAAGGACGCATGAGGGGCTGCAGAGCCCAGGCCACTGCCTCTGGACCGAACCACATCCGTCCTCACGACATAGCCCCTTCTGCGAACCCTCAGAAGGCAGGACCACACGACTCGGGAACATGAGCATTTCTGGAGCCCACACCATTGGTAAGTTCTCGCAAACATGCACTTTTCTTGTCCCCGTCATGGTTTGCAGTGGTAACCAAGGACCTCCCCAACCCATCTTCCGCCAGCGTCAGGTTGGCTCCCAGGACTGCAGGCCCTCCGTGCGGCACACTGCCCGAATTGCTCCAGTCACGGGCCATGGTGGCCCAGAAGATGCCTCCTCACCCCATGTCTCTGTAAAAGAACAGTCATCAGGGAGACCACCCCAGAGTCCGGAGGGAACGTTCCTGAGCAGCGTCAAGGTCAGTTCGCACAGATCTCAGGTCTCTCAAAGGGTGTACTTTGCCTATGAATATTCTGTGCTCAACAGACTGGTTCTTGCTCCCACGGGGACGCCGATCCCCTCCAAGTCGCATGTGCGTGAATTCCTCATTGGGGACGCGTGCTTCTACGTGTTTTATATATAAGCAGAGGGCTGCCCGGTGACATCCTGGGAGCAGAGAGGTGTACAAAGAGCAGGTGTGTGAAGGGTGGGAACACAACAAGGCATTCTGGGAATATCCGAGAGGAATGCGTAATCCAGGTGGGGCCGGGATGGGCCGGGGTCTGGGAGGCTGCTGAGATCGAAGGAGGGAAGGGAGTGAGTGACACTCAGCAGAAATTCACTCCTCAAACGTCCGCCCAAAAGGGCACCGAGCACGCCCTGGACGCTCAGCAGAGTTCCAGCCCCTGGGGAGGAATGGGTGAATCGGTCATTTTTGATCTGAAGCTTTGGCGAGAAAACCACGCGGCGGGAGTTTGTCCAGCAGGAGGCTCGTGAAGTCTGCAGTGTGTCCTCGGCGAGGTGAGTCAGTGCCGCGTGCGATTCTGCGCTCGGGGGCGCGGCGTGTTAGCGACCCTTCCGCTCCTTCCTTTGCATCTGGGTGGTGGAAGCACTGCCCGGAGAGGGAGGCTTCCCCTCCACTGCTACTTGGTTACTAGTTGCCAACCTTTTCGGAATCGTTTTTTAATTAACAAACGCCCACCCCACCCCCCGGGTTTGCTGTGTGCACGGGCCCGAGGGCTCCACGTGGGCAAAGATTCGCAAGCTAACGAATTCTACACACAAATCACCCACAAATCACTCAAATCAATCAGTCACTGAGCGAGGGCTTGGAGGTAGTCCCGCTCTGGCCCAAGGAATGACCACGGTCCTTTCAAAGGGGCCTCTGCTTCCAGAGATCTTCTGACTCAAGACTCCTCAACTCTGCCACTCTGGCTTGTGGTGAGGCACGGCCCTCTCACCCCAAGTTCATTTGCTCCAGTCCTAACACCCCACACTCAGTGTAGGACCCTATTCGGTCATAAGGGACATGGCAGATGTCATCAGTTCACATGAGGCCCTCACACAACATCCCTGGCGTCCTCGTGCAAAGGGGACATTTGGACCCAGACACATTCACACTCACAGAGAAAAGGCCACATGAACACGGAGGCAGAGGTGATGGCAACGCAGCTGCAAGCGGAGGGGACACCAAGGTCACCGGCAAACCCCCAGAAGCTAGGAGAGTGGCAAGAATCAGACCCACTCAGAGCCTCGGGGGCCAAGCCCCCGGCACCCAGGTACGGCTGCAAGTGTGTCCCCTCTCCGTCAGCCTCTCTGCAGCCACCTTGTCTCAGTCCCTGGGGAAGTAGCTAGCATCTACACGTCACTCCACAGCGTGAATCCCCAAATATCTGCCGAGAGGTCACGTCAGCGGCTGCCGGGGGCTGACACTCGGGTGGAAAGAGGAAGAGAACTGCATCACTGTCCCCGCCACTCACAGTCTGGGTGGGGAATAGACGCCACACAGATACACGTATCACCTGCCACTCACGGTGGGTGACAGCCCACGCTGGCACCAGGGAAAGGTAGAGGCCCCAGTCTGGGTGGAAGTTTGGTGGCTTGGATGGAGGAGGGGAGAGAGGGAGGGGCAAGACAGGAGGGTCTGCAGCCCAGGTGCTCGGGAGACAGAGGTGCCCGCCCCTGAGACGCAAACCCGGGAAGAGGGTTCAGTTTGAGACTTGTGGATGCAGAGCCCGCGGGGACTCAGGTGGCCGCTGCGGGGAAGGTTGGGTGGGGCTCTGGAATGAGGCCCCACGCCGAGGATGGAGCCCCGAGGACAAGGCCTTTTAAGAGCCTGCTTTTAGCTGAAGAACATGTTAAGTGTGGTAGATGGGGGAGGGGGGAGGTTAGATGACTCAGAGCCGTCCCGGAGGCTTCACGTATGGTATCGGCTTGTCTTGGGCGAAGGAAGAGAACGCTCAGCAAAACCCGCAGTGTCACCGCAGCTCCTGACACGGGAGCCCGCCCGCCTGGCTGCCGGACACTGCCTTTCTTCTCTCCTGCCCTCTCCTTCGCTGGGGTGGGGGCCTGGCCTTCTCCCGTGTCAGCCCCCCGAGCCCCCCGTATGCCCACTCCCAAGCCACAGCCTTGCTACCGAACACGACCCCGACGCAAACCCCATCTCCCCTCCAGGGGCGGCCGCCCTAAGGACCTCCAGCGCAGGAAGTGGGCAGCAGCCCAGGGGGGAAGAGCGTGGCTCCGGAGGTGGGCATGGCTGCGGTGTCGCTGCCCAGCCAGCAGGTTCTAGCTCAGTTTCCACACCTGCGGACTGGAGGGTGTCACAGGGACCCGAGGGGCTGGCAGCGCAGATTAGACGCTGCCGAGTCCTGACCATCCCCCTTCCTCCGACTCGAGGGGTGGCCTGGGTCTCCTCCAGGCCTCAGCTCCACCGTCACCTCCTCCTGGAGCCTCCCTGGCCGCCTCCGCCACCCACTGCTGACCGTCCATGACCGGGGTTGTCTCCGTTGGAAGGACTTGGTCTGGGTGTTGGTTTGCTTGTTGAACGTTCACGTACCCCCAGGAGGTAAACTCTGAATTCACTGAGTGAACGAACAACGAGAAGTAACATTTTTGGCTGGTGCTGAGGCGAGAAGAGACGTGGGAGGAAGGAATGAAATAACACCCCAGCACACACGTCTCCCGTGCAGGGCGCTGGCCCACCCAGGCGCGCACACGGGTGGGAGGGGGTGGGACTGACACCTGTGCTGTGCTGTTCGAACTGGGAACTCGTCCTCGGCTGCTAGCCGCCGCTTCCCGGTTCCGGTTCTGCCTCCTCCCAGGTTTCAGCGCTGTGACACCTTCCGTGCAGAGACTGGTCCCGGCACTCGGTGCCCTGCGGCCTCCTGCGCCCCTTCCCTGCTCCGCTCCCCTCTGCTGGCCAATCCGCCGAGCAGCCTGCTCCCCAGGGCTCAGCGTCTCTTTGCCCTCATTTCCCTCTTCTCCCCCAAACAACTTGGGCTCTCGGTCACTACGGTCACCACGATGTGACGAGTGTCAGACCAAAAGCAGCCTGGCTTAGGTTCAAATATGCTATCAGTCCTTTCTTTTCCCTCTTTTTACACAGATTTAATTTTTTTAGAGCAATTTTAGGTTTTCCGCAAAATTGAGTGGAAGGTACAAGAGATGTCCCATGTCCCTCCTATCCCCCCCACACACAGCCCCCCACAGTCGACGTCCCCCCCAGACAGCACGGTGTCACAGCTACCGAAGCTGCACCAACCCCTCATCATCACCCCGAGCCCCCGGTTGGCATCTGGGCTCACACTCGGTCTGGTATACACTGTGGTTTGGAAAGTGGACGATGCCACGTACCTGACATTACAGTCACACACGAGCCTGTCACTGCCCTAACAATCCTCCGTGCTCACCTGTTTGTCCCCCTCCCCAGCCCCTGGCGACCCCTGAGCCGTCACTGTGTCCCCAGTTCGGCCTTTTCCAGAAGGTCGCACGGTGGAACCCTGCAGCGTGTAACCTTCTCCAACCCGCTCTTCCACTGAACGCTGTGCATTTCCGGTTCCTCTGTCTTCCTCTCTCTTAATCCCCCCCCTCCCGCCCCCGCACTGTGTCCCACCCCCCACAGAGCGCTTCATCAGCTCCACACCCTGGGGTGCAGACAGGCTGCTCAGTGGTGGGCAGAGCAGAGTCAGAAGATGCCCCAGGGGCTTCTGAGTCCGTTTTGGGGGCTTCCACCTCTCACAGGCCCCGCTCATGGGCCTCCACCCCCCACCACCCTTCCCCCACCACCTACCCCCCACCGCCCCATCAAGTCCCATAAAAATATCAAACAAGAAAGTAAAAGCTCTCTCTCCCTGTTTTTCAAAAGCAAAACTTCAACGAGTGGTCTTTGATCCACAAATGTAATTAGCGTTAGAATTGGAGATGGAACGGATATTTGTCTAAAAGCGTTCATTTTAATTCCTGGCCCAGTTTTTTTTCCTTTTCTTATCAGCGTTCTAATTCCAACCGCGCCTCTGGCAGAATCAGGAATCAGAGACACGGAACAAGCGCGTCTTCAGGCAGCAAGAACGCAGATGACAATTACATGGGAAGATTTTTAAGCCAAGACGGGTGGGGCGACCCAGGGAAGCGACTTTGTTTCCCTGTCGTGAACCCGGACTTGCTCACAGGATGCCAAGTCAAAGCGGGCTCGCTGACCGGCGCCCCCCACACTCCGCGCTGCCAGCGGAAGCTCTAGGCCACAGACGGTCCTTCGGTTTCCCCGTCGGTCTGTCCTGCCGGGGCTTTAGGAGTCGCTTTGAATTGTCACATAGAGTTTATGGGGAATTTTTCTACAGCAGAAGTTCAAGTTCCCATGAGGGTTTGGAGGGGGGTGGTGAAAGACACATTCTAATATTTAAAGTGGAAATGCATGTGAGTTTAAAGTTAAATGCCTCTATGTCACCTGCTGAATTCCTCGGCAGGGACAGTCAGAACAAGCCATTACAGACGGTGGAGGGAACGAGCGGGGGGGGGGGGGGGGGGGGGGGGGGGGCGAGTGGCTCGGTCGGACAACAGAAATGTCCGTCTCAGGATCTGTAGCCTCACATCCTAGATCAAGGCATCGGCAGGGGTGGCTCCGCGAGGCCTCTCCTCCGTGTGTACAGGCCGTCCCTTGCTGCCTCTTCACACGGTTGTCCCTCTGGGCATACAGGCCCCTGTCTGTCCCTCATCTCATAGGACACCAGTCACGTCGGACCAGGGCCCCCAAAGAGCCTCCTTTTAGCTGAACCAGCTCTTTAAAGACCCCAATTCAAAAACAGCCTCGCTCGGAGGGGCTGGCTGAGGGTGGGGACTCCGATGACGGAGCGTGGGGGGACGCGCCAGCCGCTCACCCCTGCTCAGCCAAGCACCCAGCCAGGCCCCACTTCTCACATCACGGGTAGGACAGCCTTGATCCCCTCTACCCCACAGTCCTGCTTCGAAAACCCAGGCAGAGTGGACGCAGCCATCAGAAAAGCCAGCTGCCCCCAGGTCGAGCCATCCTGTGGCCCACTGCCCTGCGCCCACCTCACAGCCCTGTGACCCCCTACGTGGGGCTCCGTGAAGTAAGCTCCACGCTTACGTCCTCTTTCCTTTGCCCCTGAGAACTTGCGCCTCTGGCCGCTCACCCTCATCATCCTGGCGCGTCACCCTTGGCTGGAGGGCGAGCCGTTCTTCCAGGTTGACAGGGAGCAGGAGGTGTCTCCCTGGTGGAGCTGCCACCTCCCGACTCTCCTCATTTCCCAAGGACGGGAGCAAGTTCAGTGGGATGAGGGGGTGACAGTAATGAAGCCAGGGACACCAGGGGTCCCATGGGAGCACGGGCTTCACCCTTCCCAGCAGCGAGGAAAAGTGAGAATGGAGTCAGTCGTGGGGAGGCGGTGCCGGGGGTGAGGCCACCACGCAGACACACCCAGACACCATCGGTGGCTGGTGCGCCACCTCAGACGGCCCTGCCAGTCTACCAGCTGGAACGGCCGCCTCTGCTCTAAACGGTGTTTCTGAAACATCCGACACAGGAAAGAAGGAAGCACAAGCCGTCTCTCCCATCCTGAAGTCAAAACCGAAAAGGTGCAGATAAGGAAATTGTGGCTAGAAGAGGGCTTTCCTTTATTTCACAACTGACCACACTGCCCTTCCCCACAGTCGGCTCTGGTTCTGTTTCTTATTTCAAACAATGTGCGGACTCTCGGGGGACACTCAGAGCTCCCTCAGGGGGAATGCAGCGCAGCCTCCAGCCTCCAGGCGGTGCCACCCGCCGCTGCCAGCGATGCACCGGCGGCTGGTGTGTGGCCCCAGCTCAAGTCCTGACAAAGTTAGTGCTGTGCCCTCCATAGGCTGTCAGTCAATAGGGCCACAGTGCTGGGGGGTGGCGGGGCGGGGGGGTGAGAGTGAGTGTGCATGAGGAAGTGCTTGTGTGCACACGCGTGTGTGTGTGTGAGCATGCTTGTGAGAGAGTACGTGCAGTGTGCATCTCTGCATCTGGGCTGGACACGGATTACTTCATAATCGGTACAGAACAGCAAGTGGGGTCTTCTTTCCGATAAGACAGATGGGGGTGGGGGGTGGCCAGGGCCCGGGGTCATGTTTCCTTTGACCCTCACCTCTGTGTGCGGCACAGACAGGCCCAGAGGCTGGGGAGGGGTGGCAGGAGAAGGGCAGACATCGGTAGGACAATCCTCGAGGAAGCTTCCAGCATTTGCCGCCTTGGGGAAGAACCTGCTGCAGGCCTGATGGTCCACCTGGTTCTGCCGGTGGCAGTGACAGACGCCCAGGGTCAGCACCCAGATCTTGGGGTGCTTCAGAGCAGGGCTCCAGCCCGGGTCGCGATGAAGAGCGAGCACAAGGACAGCAGGCTCAGGGCCTCGGTCCTGGAATAAACAGGGGGTGCCCTCCCGTCCACCGCTCCCTCCAGCCCACCCCCACGTGGGGAGCGGGGAGGGTTTCCCAACAAAATGAGTCCGCGGGCCGGCTTCCGGGCGACCCCAGAACCTGCTCAAACTGAGCTCAGCTCCAGGGGAAAGTGCTCTCCATTGTCAGAAAGAAATGGTGGGTAGGGCTTTCATTTTATTTTTTCCTCTAAAAGAAAAAAAAAAGCAGTAGCTACTTTCAAAGTCAGGAGAGACCTCTTTTATTTTTTTAACACAAAGAGAGACATCGGCCGGCAGGGTGTTGCTTCCTTCTGTCTGTGCTTTATTTAAAGCCCGGCTTCAGAACACTGTTAATTTTCTCCTTTCTCCTCCGGCATGCGGTTTTCAAAAACACCCGTCACGCGCAAATCCCCAAGCAAATTGTCTTAACATGACGCGCCGCGTGGGGTGGGGGCTAGAAAGTCAGCGCCACCGGCCCCGACCCGTGCGCTCTGTACCCGGCTCCCGCCCCAGATGACGGGGCGCCCTAAGCCCGAGCCCTGCCCCATTCCCAGCAAAGGGCATGAAAACGCCCGTCTGTGCCCCACGGCCGCCTTGAGCAGGGCCGTGTGGCAGAGGTGACCCTGCTGGCAGGTCAGAGCACTGACATGGACGAACCCTCCCCACGCCTGCCCTTCGCCCCGTGGGCGCACTTCTGTGCCTGGCTGTCCCCGCTGCCACCCCCAGCGCCCCGCTTCAAAGGGTGCCCTGCCCGTGGACAAGGCCGCACGGAGAAAAAACGGGCCATCGTGTCAGAAAGTCTGCATCGTGCTGGGTGGACGGCGGGTGCCCTGGCCGAGGTCCGCAGCCACTTGCGGTGCGGGTCTGAACAAGCCCCGGGGCTGAGATACAGGAAGGTCGCCGCGGGCACAGGCGCGCAGCGCCCGGAGCCGGTGCGTTCGCCTCGGCGAGGATGAGAGCGTGGCAACCGCCTGGCCGCTCTGCGTCAGGGGACGGAGTCCCGGGCCTAACGAGGCTTTAGTTTTGGGAAGTTGGACCGCACCCAGGAGGAGGCGGCGGTCCTTTGAGCCTTCACGCGACAGCTCCTCCGAAAGGCCGGCCGGGCCAGGAGGAGTCTGTTGACCTCCCTCCGGCTCCGGGATTTCTCTGGGTGGTTCCCACCGCGACCCCAACGGGCAGGCACGGCCGCCGGCCCGGTCAGGAGGGACGTGGTCGGTGGGAAAGTTGCACAAACCTTGCTGTGGAGCCTCGTGGCCCTGCCTTGTGACTGTTGTAAGGTTGAGTCGCCTCCGGCTTGAAGGGAAGAAGCAGGACCGTTCGGGCGAGTGTGTGCTGAGCAGAGAGAGCTGGGGACGCGCATGCCAGCGCCCGGGGACGCGGGACTCTCAGGTCCCCGAGGCTTCTGTCGCTTTACAGGTGGAAGGCGCGCATCCCCAGCACCTTGAGGCCTGGCAGCCCAGGGCGACTTCGGGGCCCCGCCGCCCGGCCCTTCGGCCTCCCGCCCGGGTGCTGCCGTGGCTTCATCTCCCAGCCTTGCTGTCGGAAGTTGCATTTCGGAAAGAAGCGCGACTTTCTCATTCCTCTTCTGTCACCACAGGGCCCAGAAACCTTTCTTACGTGAGGTGCTGCCCACTCGGCCACTCAGTGTCACCTCCCCAACTCGGCCTTCCTCAAGTCCCAGTCTCGTGGGCCGTCACTGAGGGACTCTCCCAGAGCACCCACGAAACCAGCTTTTCTTTTCGACCCTCCGAATAGCGACATTCAAAAGTGCACTGCGTAGTTATTGTGTGTGTGCGGCTGTATATGCATGTGCGTATCCGTCTGTGTCGATCTACCTAACTGTCACAACACTCGGAGTCAGAAAAACTCAGAGAGGGGACGGTAGAACTCAGGAAAGAGTCACAAATAAAAAGCAATACTGTTTTAGTGATGAAAGTTAAAGTTCCTTCAGCGACAAGGAAGCCGGGAGAGAGAAACGCATCAGAAGAACCTAAAAGAAACTAACGTCGAAAAGGAGGGCATTTCTGAGAATTCAAAGAGATGAAAGAATTTTAAAAATAGGTTTTAGAGAACGTCACACGGAAAAGACAGGTAAAGTAGATGCGATCAACATAAAGTTGAAGTCCTGAGGGAAAAAACCCACGTAGCAGAATAAGCACTAAAATTATCATGGGCAAGAGCGGCCCTGAGATGCAAAGTAACACCCGAAGCCGTGTTTCAGGGGCGCATCCCATGTTGAAGGGGCGCGTCCCGTGTTTGAGGGGCGCATCCCATGTTTGAGGGGCACGTCCCGTGTTTGAGGGGCACGTCCCATGTTTGAGGGGCACGTCCCGTGTTTGAGGAGGCTGGCCCAGAACCACAGCTCTAGAAAAACTACCGAAGCTTTTTGAGGATAAAATGGTTTGCGACTACAACCAAACACTCGAAGTTACTTATAAAAGAAAGAAAATCAAATTGTGACCAAACTTCTAAATGCCACCCTTTCTTATGCAAGAGCAGAAAGTGGAGCCCGAGGACCTTGTGTCCGGCCCGGCTGAGCTTCGGGAACGAGGCCGTCACCAGAGTGTCATCCGCCCGCGAGAACCCAGCGACGTTCCCCCCACGAGCCCTTTCTCAGAATCTAGAGCGTCGTGAGGCTCAGACAGCCGGACGCGCAGACGGATCCCCCGGCACAACCGGTGAGGGTGTCAGTACGTGTTTGCTCGTCGATACGACTCATTGGCAGTTATTAGAGGGACAGGGTGGTGTGCCACCGCCATGTGCTCTGACACCGTCAACAGAAGACAGCTAGCAAAACCTAGGAAGTGCAATGGACAATGCGGACGCTTGTTACTGTCCTCCCTGGAGGTGGCCCTTGATTCTTCCTCTGAGACTGTTGTGCGTGTAGCTCGTGATGAAGCAAACGCCCTACAAGGCTGCCGAGGAGCCTACCAGCGCCCTGTGCTCCTGGGAAGCAGGACCGTTGGTGTGGAAGGAAAGTCAGACGGGTGAGGTAGAAAACGGCAAGGCAGAAAGCCTGTAGCCCTGAGCCGGATCAGGGAGCCTCGGCATTAAGCCCCGAGGTGTTTTCTTCACAGATCTAGACGTGGAAACATACATTTCCTAACGGCCCACCCTGAAGGCCTAGTATGCACGAACAAATTCACACAAACGAGACCCCCAGCATAGATCGTGGTCCTGAAACGCCATGTCCAACTAAGAGAAGCAAACACCCCTAAAACAGGACTTTTTGGGGGGAGCGAGGGCTGATGGCCATCTCCAGGTCTGGAGCAGAAGTGCAGGGTGGGCCTGGAACGTTCCGTCACAACAGGTGAAGTCCTCAGAGCCTTCCACAGTCAAGTCCAAAACCTCAAAAACCAACACGAAGAGGCCCCCACCTACCAAAGAGGAGAGAATTTCAGCACTAATAAAAAACAACCACAGCAACGGCCTGCAGTGAACTGAAATACATGGAGTGTGCTTCACAAGGACGCCACAAAGACAGGGTTGGCTGTTTTCCAGTGTTGAACCACTCATTATTTTCTACGTTGGAAGCGATAGAGGAAGAAGAGTGTGAACCGTCGGGCGGAACCACGTCACTGGGTGGCCGGGCAGCAGGTGCGGGCCTCTGCCTCTGGGTGGAATCGCTCCAGCTGATGAACGTGGAGAGTGTTCCAGGGTGCTGACAGCCCCATCTTGCCGCTTACGGTGAGTCCATGGTTCCAGACATTGAGGAGCCACGCTGGCTGACATCACAAAGCGGGGGGACACAATGAATCATCATCTATTTCTTTTTTTTAATTTTTAAAGATTTTATTTATTTACTTCTAGAGAGAGGGGAAGAAAGACAGAGAGGGAGAGAAACATCAGTGTGTGGTTGCCTGTCATGCACCCCCTACTGGGGACCTGGCCCGCAACCCAGGCAAGTGCCCTGACTGGGAATCGAACCAGCCACCCTTTGGTTCACAGGCTGACACTCAACCACTGAGCCACGCCAGCCAGGGCTGAATCATCATATATTTCCGATGGATAGCTACCACACCACTTACAAGGCAGTCTCACTGAAAAATAAATCCAACCTGGAGATGATGACGTCTGTCCACCCAGGTCCTAACTTACAGAAAACACAAAGAACAGAGGGGCGTGTGAGATGACTCCACATGGGTGATTTCAGGAAAGCAGCACGTATGGGACCAACCATGTCCAATAAATGGGTTACAAGGGAAAGAAAAAAAGGATAAAGGAGGAATTTATAGATTAAAAAACTTAAATACGCATTGGAACGGACAAAACCAAACCATCGTGTTTGCAGATGCCCAGGGAGTGACGAAGCTGAGGGGGAAGCTGAGAGGTGGTCACGGCAGGTCCGGGGGTGGGGTTTCCAGGGTGGACCGGAGGCCCCGCCTGGGGCCGGGCTCTGGGGCCGGGAGGGGCGGGCCGGGGCAGGCAGGGCTATATTTCCAGACCTGGGTGTTGCCTGGGAGGGCTCCAGCCATAACTCATTTCGAGGCTTCCTCATGTCATTCTCTGCGTCTGTTCCACACCACACACTGCACGATGCACAACAAAAAGGTAAAAGTTTGCATCAGGAGGAAAAAAATTCCACATAACAAGCAAACACATCGAAATTTATTCCACAAACTTTAAAGTTGCATTTTAAAAACTCCTCCGACTCCCTGTTGTGTGTATCAGTGGACCACGGTCTGGGAATGGGCTTAAATACAGACAGTTTTGTACATAATGAAGAAAAAAAGAAATTTAAGTTAATTAATGCAGAGTGAATAGGGCCGTGAGTTTTGCAGTGGTGAAGAGTAAAGCATGCATTCACATGTGTGCATGCATGTGTGCCCACGTTCATGTGTTTGCACATGTGTGCCCCTGTGTGCCCGTAGTCACATGAGTGCATGCATGTGTGCCCGCATTCATGTGTTTGCACATGTGTGCCCATAGTCACATGTGTGTGCACGTGTGCCTGCATTCACGTGTGTATGCATGTGTTTCCCCTGTGTACCTGCATTCACGTGTGTGTACATGTATGTGTGATCATTTTGATGGAACACCCCCCCCCCCGCAGGAGAGAACAATGAGCCCCCACCCTGCATGCACTCCAGCCTCTGGACGACTGCCACGTTTAGGGCGCGGTGACCTGCTCAGAAGGACCCCCACCAGAGCACATCGGACAAGCCCGGGTCCTGCTGGACAGGGCCGGGCCATTAGTGTCGGGCGCAGACGTGAAGTTTGGCGGCTTCCTCTTCTACAGGAAGAGCTCTCTGTCTGAATGAACGTGAGAACAGCTTTGGGAAGAGAGGTCTGAACAGACTCACAGTCTGTGGGCACACGTGAATGAGGATGAATAAATATCAACACTGCTAAATCAGGGCGTTTCCAGTGCGTGTTGTGGGGCCCTCGGCAGGCCGCCTCCCTCTTCCTCGCTGAGGAACGGGGCCACGCGGCAATAAAGGTACAAACCTTCAAAGTTTATTCCAAGAGCATTAAATGAGATGATGCATCTGCAAACTCTTGGTACAGACGCGCACTTTGAAAAAGCTCCCCGTGATCCTCACAGACATTGTTGGCACAAAAGATAAGCTGGGGAGATGATGGGTGGCTACCTGGGGGTGGACGCAAGGCCCTTACAGCCGTCCAGGCAAGACCGCAGCCCCGGCTGAGACATCTGACAGCTAGGGCATTTGTGCCACCCAGTTGGACAGGGTTAGGGTGTCACTGATGTCGGGAACGGTCCCCGGAGGGGCGTCAAGCTCAGGTCACGGGATCGGGAACGGAGCTCTAGGTTTGTTATGTTGGAGGTGAAGGTAACGTTTGAGAAGCACTCGGGAAGTGAGCCCGCAGCTCAGGAGGGAGGTCCGGGGTTGGGGAGCTCAGTATGGAGTAGAATCCGCGGGGCAGGGTGAAGGGGTCCTCGGGAAAGCTTTGCAGAGGAGACAGCAGGGGCCTGAGAATGGGATTCTGGGCAATGGCATCTGGGGACAAGAGGCACAGAAAAGGGGCAGCCAGATGGGAAGGACGGTCACCTAGAAATCCCAGGAAGGGAGAAGTTCAAGAGGTGGGTGGTGAACAGGGTCAACAGCCCCAGGACCCAGCAGGAGGAGGCACTCGGTCATTGGAAGGTCAATGGGCGTCTTCCAAACTCCCGTCTCAGAGAACAGCTGCCCAAGTGCCCACCAACGGGCCAGCGGACAAAAGCCATGGCGCATACATACAGTGGAGCAGGACTCGGCATAAAAAAGATAATCTCACCATTCGTGGCCGCGTGGGTGGACCTAGGGGGTCCTGTGCTGAGTGAAATAAGTCACTCAGAGAAGGACAAATGCCACATGACCTCACTCATGTACGGGATCTACAGAACAATCTGAACGAACAAACAGAAAGCGACTCAGACACAGAGAACAGACTGGTGGTCGTGGTTGGGGGGCCGGTGCCGGGGGGCTGGGGGAGACAGCTGGAGGGACGGAGACATGCAGACTGCCAGGCACAGGACAGTCACAGGGAACAGAGTCGGTGGCATTCGATGCTAGTGACTGGCCTGGTGCCGGGGCGCTAGGAGTATCAGGGGACCCTGTGGAAAGCACGGCCACGAGACTGCACACTTGAAACTAACACAGAATAAGAGTGAACGTCCATTGCGACCGAAACAAATAAAGAATGAAAAAGGAAACACAGGAAAACAAACAAGAAATGACTTCTGTTTTACTAGAGAGCCCTGGGGGCAGAAACAAGGTTCAGTAGAGGCAGCTGGAAGGGAGCCCCCCCCACAAGGCGTGTTTCCCGCCTGAAGGAGGAGGAGAGGACTCAGGAGCACCAGCTGGGGCGGGGGGGGGGGGGGGGGGTAACACAGGGAAGAAGGGAGAGTTTTGTTTTTCTCTGGAGAAGAGATGGGTCCCCTTGTAGAGGACAAGGAAGCCGGGGGGCATTTCAGCTGGATGACCTCTGTGTCCCTTGTGAAGGACAAAGCAGAAAGAACGGATTTTGTGGGTGGGAGGTTTGCCCCGGCGGGGGAGCCGTCCCTGGCTGTGTCCCTGTCGGGAAGGGCTGTGTGTTGTTCATGCTGGCAGACGGGGCGGGCTGAGAGGGCCCCTGGGCCGGTCCACCTCTGCAGCGGGGAAGGTCCATTAGGGGCTCTGTGGAGAGGGCCTGCCCCCGCCCCCGGGCATCCGTGCTTTATAGATGTGACTAAAAATTCCACTCCTGACCACACGCCAACGCTCAGCTCGGGAGAGAGAAACAGCATGTGTCAATGGAACTGGTTGTTAGACACTTTAATTCGGAAATTTTTGGAGTAGACGTTTCCTTCTGGTCCCCCCAGAGGTGACAGAGACAGGTGTGCAGCGTCTTCCCGAACGTTCAGGAGCAGGCGGACGCACTCCGATCGCTGACGAGGCTGAGATCCAGTAAACCAGTCGTGGGCTTCAGCCTCTCTCTGTCTCTTCTCTCTTTCTCTTTAAAAAAGGCATGTGGCCCAACTTTATTATTCATTAGACATTTTATTTCTTCCATTAACTTTGCTCATAAAATGTTTCTAAGAGTCTAGAATGAGAAGGACGTGCACATTCCCAACATTCCCCCTTTTGAGCTCAGGGGTCACAGCTTCCTCAGTTTAATCAAACAATTGACCAGCTTATCAACCAACTACCCTTCTCATCAAACAACTAACCAGCTTATCAAACAACTAGCAACTCATCAGACAACTAACCAGCTTATTAAACAACCCACCACCCACGCGTGTCTCCTGCTGCAGGGAGATGGAGGACGCTGGAGTCTGAGGCTCTACTGCTGAGTGAGCGTGTGAGTCCTCAGGGACCCTGGGGGCAGCCTGGGCGGGCTGATGAGGGTAAAAGGCTGTGAGCAGCCCAGGGGGCCCCGTTTCAGACTTGGGGCCTCTGGAACAGTAAGAGTCGATCTGTGCTTTAGTTTCCACTAAGCCTGTGGTCATCTGTCACAGCAGCCACAAGGCACTAATGCCGTGACTGAGGACATGCATGGCTGTGAATGGAAAGCGGCCAACTGAGTCCTGTGCAGCTGCTTAAAAAACTATATATAAATATAAACGTAGGTGCGGAGGACTTTTACCAGCTTTACATCTACATCAGGGGGGTCAAACTCATTTTCACCAGGGGCCACATCAGCTTCACGGTTGCCTGCAAAGGGCCGAATGTAGAGCTCCTTGCCCCTAGTTAAGGAGTAGTTACATGTATACGGCCCTAAAATTACATTCGGTGTTACCGAATCCCCACCTGGCAGCCACCATACTAACAACGTCTCAGACACAAACCATCAGTGGGTGCGAGTTTGATGAGAAGCAAGATATTGACATAGTCCCAGAGGTATCTTCACACCCTGGCTGGTGTGGCTCAGTGGATTGAGCACCGGCCTGAGAATCAAAGGGTCGCTGGTTCGATTCCCAGTCAGGGCACATGCCTGGGTTGTGGGCCAGGTCCCCAGTAGGGGGCGTGCGAGAGGCAACTACACATGGCTGTTTCTCTCCCTCTCTTTCTCCTTCCCCGCTCTCTAAAAAATAAGTCAAATCTTTAAAACAAAATCTTCAGATGAGATGCTTATCACTTACAGAGGGAAATACAGTAATGTTCTGGGGAAGCGCTGTCCAACCCCACCTCCCGCCCACAGTTCATCAGCATTTCCTACCTACCTCCGAGGACACGAAGCTGCCTAAAGCGCCATCCGCGGGTCACGGTAACTGAGAGTAACAACCGATCATCCCTACATTTCTCCGGTGTACAGGATGGTTGGGGTCCAGCCAGTTTCTATTACTTGTGGAAGAGGGCAGGTGTGAAGGGCAGGGCCGCGCCGCAGGAAGGGGTTGTGGAGGGCCTGGGGTGTGTCCCCACCCGGAGGGCAGCTCAGCGAGGCCTCGTCCCGCCGCGCCCTCTCCCTGCGGAGAGTCGGACGTGGCTCCGAATGCCACTTCTCTCCTTACCACGAGGGGTGTCCTGGCACAAATCAGTTCATGTCTCCGGGCTTTAATTTCCTCATCTTCTGAATAGGGATTATGATATTCTTTTTCAAGGCTCTTGATGAGAACTAAGCAGGAGCATTAATTATTTAAGTCTTTAAAAACCAGAAAAATGCATTCAAAAAGGGTGTTTGATCGACATGGATGTTAACATCTGCCTCCTCTTCTTGTTCCCCATTCCCCCAAAATAGGGAAAAAGTATAATTATATATATATTTTTTTTTCTAAATCTAAAGATCTGTGGAAAACAAGAGTGGTGCCATCAGTAAGATGAGAAATCTCCAGAAACTTCTGAAAAATCAGAACCCAGATGCAGTGAATCAGGTCACTGGTCGGTCAGGGTCTCATAGGCCACCGGGGGAGGACCGGCTGTGGGGATGGCAGCAGCAAGGTGGCCCCCAGAGAACCCCATTGTGTGGCGGGTCACCGAGCTGAAGGCAGGGGGCGGATGTGTGCTAGGGTTCTGGTTTTGTTTGGTGGGTGGAGCCATTGATTAACATTAGACATCAGACAATCATCGAACTAGACACACCTGAATTTCTAATAGCGGCCATGGTTAAGAACTGGCTCCCCAAATTCCTACAGAGTAGCCACCAGCTCTCACAGGCCAGTGGGGCCAAACCGGCCCACCACCGGCTAATGCTGAGAATTACCGGAAACGGAAGTGGGCGGGAGAGCTTCACTCACTGCCACGCGAAAAGGCGAACACCGAAAGGCAGGTTCAAGCTCAGGGGCGGTGCGTCTGCTCCGTGACCGTGCCAGCGGTCCTTCCTGCGTCGGCCAAACCTCCTGCTGCGCGCCTGCTTCGCAGGATCTGCAGCGAGCGAGCAGGCTGGGCCCTCCAGCATTCCAGCTCGTTCTGCTAATAGCAATGCAAACATTGATCTGAATTGAGGCCCTGGCAGGGTCTCTCACATCTTTCTCGCCCCGGGGGGCGTGGATGAGAGAGATTACTGGTGAGTGATAATTATAAACTAGGTTGCCATGTAAAAATCTCATCCTTTCTCTCCAGAGCTGAGTTCCACAGGCAGAGGAGTTACACTGAGTGCCAGAGTCTCGAAGGTCAAAAGGAAAGGCTGTTCTTTCTTTGGAGAAAGGGAAAGGACATCCACTTGGAGCTGCCAGAATCCACGAGCCATGATAAATTATTCCTTTTCATGACTGATTGATTAAGCAGGCTGCTTGGAGTAATGGCAGAAAATTCCTGTTTAATTTTCAGTCTGATGATTTGTGATTTCTGACCTGAAATCAAGCTGAGTTATTAAAAGAAGGGGGTGTATTTAACGTCACGCCCCAGCCACACACCAGGGCCTGTCTCCACTAAATTCTGCCAAGGACAAGTTTAAGCATCTCTATGACATGGCCTTTTTGGGGCTGGAAATAAGACATCAGCCCCGGTCTGGGACGGCATCAGGTGTCCGCACGCCGAGATTCCTTAGGTCAGCTATGAAACACTAAAAGTGAGTCTGGAGACCCCATGGCAGAGAACCACAGGGCCAGAAGAATCCCCATTTTCACTGGAGTTAGACTCATTTTAACGACAGATAATTCAGCAGCATGTTGGAATCGCAATGCGGCTGGAAATGCAGGTAAATGTATTGGAACATGTTCAAGGACACGCGTAAGGTGATATCCACGTGACGTGGGCTGTGCTTATGCCAGTGGAGAAGCGGGGGGGAACCGTCTCCTTCTGCACGTCACCCGTGCGGCTCAGAACGTCCCAGAGGGGTCGCAGGCTCTCCTCCTGCTGACACTGAACAAGTGTTTACAGAGCTCTTTATGGGGTGATTCAGCCCTTGTGGGGGTTCTGGAAGGTTCTGGGGAAGCCAGCCAGCCGTTAGGAAGGTCCAGATGACACAGGGGGCGCCCGGGGCCCGTCCCACCCGGAGGGCCCTGCAGCGGAGCCTTGGCAGGTTGGACGGGATTTCCCGGCACTAGAAGTGAGGCGGGGAGAGTGGCCCACGGCCTTCACCGCTGGGCCCGCAGAGCCGTCGCATAGAGAGCTGAGAACCCACCCCAGGTCCCCTCACTTCCAGAGTGTTCGGCAGGGGGCTCATTCCGTAATCAACCTCTTGGTTTGCAGATAGGGGCCAGATAGGAACTTGAATGTGTGATTACATCCGACCGACGGCATGGAGGCAGAACTTCCGACCACATTTTAAGTACCTGCTTTGGGGGTTCATGTTGACTCTCCACCCAGAAGTGTGCCTGGTGCCCGGTGAATGCCCAGCAAGTAAACACAGAGAGAACAAGACCAGCCAGTGCATGTACCTGGGGGTCCTGGGGCCTGAACGACAGGGGAGCCAGGTGTGTGAGGACGTGGGGAAGGGGCTGAGGCTGGGCCCGGGACCGCCCAGACCAGACCAGAGCGTGTGAGGCTGGGCAGGCCCAGGTGACACCAGGCCAGCGGCCCCCCTGTAAGGAGTTTGGGTTTTTCCCATGAAGGGGCCACTGAGGGTGAATTTTAGACAGAGCCCCGGGGGCACAGTTCTCAAGGCCAGGGGATGAAGGAGCATGGGCACACCCTGAAACTCCGAGGGCTCCCCTGGCAGCAGAGGCGCTGGCCGGCCCTTGAGGGCAGTGCTGTGAGCAGCAGTCCACGGTCCGGATTCTGCTTTTCTGGGAGCACAGACCCTGCTGGCCTGCGGGAGCAGGTACAGGCGTGGGCCGGTGCCGGGAGTGACTGAGCCAGCGACCTGCAGCCTTTCCCACCCCACGGCGCGGGTGAGTGATGACCGAAATCCTGCGGCGCAGCAAAGCATGTTGTTTTTTGCCAGTCTGACAAAAAAATAGGTATAATTTTTATTGATTTACCAAAAAATAATAGAGATTACCTACCCTTTTTGCTCCAAAGTGACTCTTTAAAAAAAAAAAAAATCAGATGCTTATACTTATATATGAGGATTTCTGGTGCCAAGAATGAGCCAATCGTGCGCAACCTTGTTATGCGACGTGACCGATAAGGTGCAACTCTGTTCCGTTGCCTGTCTGTTGGCGGTTCCTACAAGGCACCACCCTGTGCGGCTGTCGCTGTGCTGGCTGCTGTCACTTTTTTATTTGACAGACTAAGGGACAAGAGGCCCCTGCCCCTGACTAAATGTCCAGGTGCTGCGTGTGTTAAAAGTTCCTGCAGCGCTCGGTTGAAGTCGCCACTCTACTTTCTGCAGCTGACAGATGGGCTGGCCCTTGGGGAGCATGCGCACTGCGGGGGGCGGGCCAGGTGGGCGGGGTGGGCGAGGGCCTGGAAGGATCCCGCTGCCCCCCGAGTGCAGCTCCGGTGACCAGGCCGCCGGGGTGGGGCCAGGACACTCAACGCTGACTCTTGAAGGAGAAAGAAATCCGCGCCAGGCCCTCCAGCCCAGGTCCAGGGGTGAGGCGTGCTCCGATGACACGCAGCTCCCCCGTGCCACTTCGGTCCCACGGCCGACCTCCCCTGCGCTCCTGCCCTGCGCTGCCCAGCTAGGGGACACGGGCGTGGGGTCGGTCCCGTCCGCAGACGGCGGCGGAGGGGGAAGACTCACATTCACAAAACCCGATGATCCAGAAATCCGTGGGAGGGCAGGATTTTCAGTTTCGACAAGGGGGGGAGGGGGAGAAAAAGGAGCAGAAACAAAAATAACAAGGCCATTAATCTTTCATTAAGTTGAAGGGATGAAAAGAAATCTCTTAAAGTATCATTCTCTCTTGCACCACCAGCATGTCGCCCCCCGCTGACTTCAAAGGCACTGACGAGAAGTTGCTTAATGTTGTTGGCACAATCTCAGGCTGGGGCTGACTTCTGCTTAAGTACCATCTTTTTTTTTCCTTTTCAACAAAGAGAGCGTGGGGCCAGGCGTTGGGGGATGGGAGGGGCCACACAACGTCCAAGATGCTTTTGCGTGGCCCGCAGGGGCCTTTGGAGTTTGCCTTCGCCCACAGGAACTGGGTGCAGACTCACGGAAGTAAACCGCCACACGCACACACATGTACACGCAGTCCACCAGGAAGGGCGTGGAGGACAGGACCGGTGTCCACCTTCACCCTCTGCTTTCTGCCACGGGAGAGTGAGGCCTAGTCCCTGACGCTGCACCTGGGTTCTCGGTGGCCGTGGGCCCCATGCAGTTTGCAGGGAAGATGACAAAAAGCCTCACCACTTTCTGGGGAAGTTAGGGCACCTGCCCTCCTGTGTGCGGGGAGGCTGCGCCTTTTTCCCAGGTGGCTTGGTTGGCACTGCACACGGCTAATCGGTGGGACAGGCAGGGCTCGGCCGAGAGGCCCTGGCTCTGTGCTGGCGGCTGCAGGGGGTGAGGCCACTGTCCCACCTGGCAAAGGAGCCTGGCTGGGAACGCTATCCCACCCCCGAAAAATTCATCACCAGTGTTTCCCACAGGGGAATAGACCACATTCATGGTCCTTTTGGAAGAGGAAACTGTTCTCGAACCAAATGACCAAAACAGCCCACCTGTCCTCCGTGGCGTACTGGTTCGGTTTGCAATGCCTGACAACTATGTCTTGGTTAGAACTTAAAGCTGCAAAGGAAGTATTTTTTATCTAAAATTGAAGAGTAAGCCCTTTGTCGTCATAAAGAGATTTTCTTCCCCTTTGAGAGGCTTCGTTGTGTTAGAAAGTAAACTTTCTGAGACATGATCACTTTTTGACAGTTTGTCTGGGAACAAGCTGCCATGAAGTCTGAACAGCTGCTCAGACTGGTAAAAGCAACCTAAAACGCAGTTAATAAACCAGAAGCACCTTGCAGATCTAAGACCAAGTTGGTAAGACACAAGCTCACCCTTATAAAGACTATTTTCCTGCCCAGACCCTGAAGACGGGCCCCTGGGGTCTTCCCATCTACAGGAAGCAACGTGCCGGCGTGAGCTGCCCGGCTGCACACCCTGGTGTGGGGACTCTGTCTTTTCTTTTCTTTCTTTTTTTTTTTTTAAGTTTTTATTTATTTGTTTTTAGGGAAAGGGGAAGAGAAGGAGAAAGAGAAACATCCATGTGTGGTTGCCTCTAGTGTGCCACCTACTGGGGACCTGGCCCACAACCCAGGCACGTGCCCAGACTGGGAATCAAACCGACAACCCTTAGGTTCTCAGGCCAATGCTAGGTCCACTGAGCCACACCAGCCAGGGCTCCACCTTTTCTTATTCATTCAATAAACCCTCCTTGAGGCTCTGCTACGCCCCAGCAAAAACACCGCCTCTGCTCTCACGAGATCAACAATCAAAGGGGACAGACAACCCAACAAACTGGGACAAGGGACCTGTGGGCCCTTAACTGCTTTCCTCAGGGAAAGCACGGGGGATCTCTGATGGGAGGGTATAAAAGGGCACGCTAGTGGGAGTGTTGGGAAGATCTGCCGCAGAAATAACACCTGCATCCGTGCCCGAAGAATACCTGTGCATCATTGAAACAAAAAGTGAAAGTGACTTCCAGTGCCCTGGGCAGAGGACACATGGCCTGTGAGAAGCTGGGACAATCGTGAGACACGCCCTAGGGACACGTTCTAGGGACCGGAAAACTCAGCAAGGCTGGAGTGGAGCATGTACATGTAGGGGCAAGAGGGGACGCTGGAGAGACAAGCAGGGGACGGAGGGACACAGCGCTGAGACGCCGTCCTGAGCTAGGGAACGGCACAAGGGAAGAGAGAGGAGGGACAGGTAGCGACACAGAGGACTGGACGCTTGGCTGAACGGGGGAAGGGGAGAGAGGAGGATGACCCACAGACTTCCGGGGAGCCCAAGTTCCGGGTCACAGGGCTGGCAGGGACACTGAGCTCCATTCTGCACACGGGTGTGGGTGTCTGGACGTAGCTAAGGGAGGTGTCCCGTCCAGCAGGACACAGGGCTCTGTAGCTCAGAGACACGGGCACTGGTGAGCTGAGAGTCATCCCCATACAAGAGGTGCCCCGTCTTTAAGGGCAGATAGAAGGATGCTCAGAAGGTGCTGAAGTGGAGTGGCAGGTGGGACAGGGGTGCCCACCTGAGGGGCCAGCGACCAGGAAGACAGGCAATGGTGGGCAGCTGGGCAAAGGAAGAAATGAGTCCGAAGGACAGATGGGGAAGGAGGGGCAGGGAGACGAGGGGGAAACCGGGAGCTTGTGTTGCCGACCCCAGTCTGGGCACAGGACACCTTAAAAGTGGGGGCACTGGGGACTGTCACCAGGTGATCAGAGGGAGGGGGAGGGGCTGGCTGGGAGGCGGGGGGTGGGGGGCGGCGGGGGGGGGGGGACCATAGGTGGGTCAAGGGTGCAGACGCACAACTTCTTCAAGGAGTTGACGCCAGGGGGAGAGCAGAGACTGCCCATGTTTACTAAACAGATTCTTTTTCATCTCATTTCGAGATGGGAGGGACGACAAGTCTTTCAACCTTTATACCTGCAAGATCCACGGGGCAAAGGTGTTCTCCACGCCGATTCGCTGTTCACAGTCCCACTGAACAAACCAGCTCTCGGCCCAGAAACTCGTCTTTACTCACTCGGCTCAAGTCGCTACAGACCCTGCCTGGGCTGTCGGGCGGCGGAGGCAGGAACACGTGTGTTCCCGGGGCGCTGGGCTGCTGTTTGCGTTTTTACTGCGTTTTGTCGGGAACGTGCTTTGCCCGCCCCCCGTGGGACCCACACAAGCCTGTTTAGTGCGAGACCCTCAGCGCTGACTTCTCCAACCTGGCCTTGCCTGTCCTGAGTGGGTCCCCTCAAGGGGCCACTCAGCCTCCACCTGCAGGCCCTGGTGACGTGGTGTTCACAATTTCCAGAGGCAGCCTGGTGTCTCTCAAGCATCTGATTTCCAGAAAGTTCTCCATTCTACAGAGTCCAAAGTAGTCTCCCTAGAACTTCCCTCTGCTTGGGAATTCAGAGTAGAAATTTTGAAGTCAGACTCCTTGGGTCCCTGTCTCCGCTCTGCCACTAAGAGGTCATGGGACGGAGCACGTCTCTTGGTCTCAGCTGTCCTATTTCTCCAAATGCACAGCGGGGTAGAATATCGGAGCCAGCGCCCGGGGCCGTGGCTGGGGGTGGCCTGGCCAACTCCTGTGAAGGGTCTGGACCCGAGCTCTGTGAGCGTTTGCCAGCATCTCAGTCACCTGTCCCGCCCGTGCCCTCGGATGGAAGAGACGAGGAGGAGGGGTTAAGAGGCAGGACGTGTGCTAACCTGTGAAACCTGTCACATCCACCCTGCCTGCGGACCTGTCTTCCAGATTTCGGGAGTCACTTCCTGGCCTCGGGCGGGGCACAGCTTTGCAGCCCTAACCATCTTGCTTGCTTCCCCTCGGACCCGAGTTTATTTATAGCCCCTTTAGATCCAGTTTGTTTGTGCCCCTGCCCTCCAAGTGCAGCTCCCGGAACAGGAGCGAGTGCTCCAGGCGGGTGTGTCCTGACAACATTGGAGGTGGCGTATTCCGTCCTTTCCCCTTTGTGGTCTGCTGGTACTCTGACGATGACCACGGAAAACCGAGCGCGCCGTCCTCCGTGGCGTTGGGGGAGCACACTCCCGCTTTTATTGCCAGCGCCGCCCGACTTGCCCGGTGCTCCCGGCGGCAGAGTCAGTAATGAGTTTATAAACAGAGAACTTGGAAGGAGCCCAGCCCGGGAGCTGACTTACTCCTGTGTGGGCTTGCTTGTGAATTAACTTAGCACCTTGCCTGTTTCTCTCTGGGGACTCTCCTGGCTTGAGCTGTTTATTCGTGTGTTTGTCTGTTTGTTTGTTTGCTGCTCAGAAGAGGCTGCCCACACAGGGTGCACGAGGTAAAGAGGGCTAAAGGGTAGAGAGGGAAAACAGATCCTTTCCCCCGGCCCCCTCCCCGAGGAGAGGAAACTACTTTTCACCAGCTGAGAGTCATGTCCCCTCCCAGAAGAGCCCCCAGCTTCACATCGTGCGTGGGGCTCAAGTGGGACATTATGCACAGGTCGTCGTAATCAGTGCTCCCCAACAGGGGTCGGCTGGACTCCCGGTGACCTCTGGCAGTGTACTGGGGACATTTCTGGACCTCACCCAGGACACAGGATGACCCCACCGCCAGCAGGGATCCACCCCAACATTGGGAGCGCTGAGGTCAAGGACACCCAGCTTTTGTCACAAGTAGTCCACTGCTTAAGCTGTTTGGGACGCTGCTCCCCGAACAGGTTAGCCACAGGCTCCAGAGAGCGGCAGAGAAGGCCGTGCTGAAGGTGCTGGGGGTGTGGAGGGGGCGCAGCCCGAGTCGGATGCCCAGCGCTGCCCCACCCCTGCCCTGGCACAGAGCGTGTGAAGGCAGAGACGATGAATCAATTATGGGAGACGTTGAAATAAAACTAAATTAAATGGAAGTAAAGTAAAATAAAGTAATCGCACCGTCAGCTGTTCTTTCCTGAGACCTGACCCCCCCGCCCCCGCCAAGCCCTGGAGGACAGACTAGAAGTCTGTGGAAGTTCCTCGGAGCAGAGGGGGCGGCAGAATTCTTTGGACCCAAAAAACAGCACGGGCTCTGGAGGAAATTTTCTGCTTCGGAAAGAAACATGAGAGCAACGAGCTGCTCAAGCGCGGCCCCGGACCCCGCACCTGTCCTCATTTACGGAGACAAGTTATTAGAACGCACGGAGAGCTGGCGCGGCTTTTTAAGCGAGGAGACTGGCACCCTCCCTCGCAGGCACCAGACACCCATCACGGAGGGGCGGAGGCGTCCCAGCCTCTTCAAAGGCTTCGAAGAGCAGGATGGCCTGGGCGGCACGCTTTCAGGGACGGCCTGCGTGTCACATCAGAACCGCTCGCCAGAGCAAAGCCCTTCCCCAGAAGGCCCGGCAAGTAGCAGCCCTTGCGATGACCCCGCCAATCCCGGGCTGGACCGAGACCGCATTTTCACAGAGAAAAAGAAATGGATCTCTTTAATCAGCTCCGAAAAAACACCATGAACACACTCCTGGAAAAGTTTGACTTGACTTCCATCCATTTATAATCAGGGTTCCTCTGCATGTTTGATTCCTCACAAACACGGATAAAAGTCCGTGGCCCCTCGCTAATGAGATGATGAAACAGCGGGGACCACATTTTTAATTACTGCTGGCGATGCGCCGGAGAGGGGCGGCGGCGGTTCCTGCTGCACGTCGGAGTTGTGACTTCAGGCTCCTGACGGCCCTGCTGTGCTGTGTGCGGCCTTTGATGATCACTCATTTCTGTCTCCGGAGAACACACGGAGATTTCTGAGCCAGCATCCTGAGGGGCTGGCAATTATTGGCATGACCTGCCTCGGGTTCCCCGCTCCAGCCGTCATGCTCAGGGAGGAGCCGGCTCCTTCACGCCTGCCGCTACCGCCGGGGAAATCGGACATTCAAAGCATCTGTGCCCTCGGCCACTGGGGTGACTCCGTTCCCCCTCTCCCAGTGTGGGCTCCCATCAACCGTGAAATGCTTAATTGAATTGGAAGGTTTCCGGGATATACGTTCTCATTTCTTTTCAAAGTCACACTGGAAATTTTTTCTAAAACCCATTTTTATACATTTTTGTAGATGTGTATTATACTTATTGCCAAAGTTCCCTTTGTCACTGCAGACACTTGGCCCCTGGAATTTTTTAGGGTGTCGTTCTGGGTCAAGTATATGGGCAATGTAAAGGTTGTGAACTCTTACCCCCGTTGAAACAGAAGCTGGGCGTGGATTCCATTAGCTCTCAGGTTCCCGGGACGCATGCCGTGCACACACGCCCACCCCCGCCCCCCAAATGGCCAGAGTTCTCAACAAATAAGGCTTTCTCAAAAACCTGTCTTTTAGCCATAAGAGCACAGCATCAATCTGACTTGTGGACACTCATCAACCCAATCGGACTCCAACTAACCAGCTAATCAGCCAACTACCCAACTCACAAAATAACTAACCAGCTTATCAACCAACTAGCAACTCATTAAACAACTAACCAGCTTATAAAACCAACTACCCCACTCATCAACCAACCTCTGACCCCCCTACCGACCTCTCAGTTACAAGGTGAGAGCCGAGAGCCGGAATTGCAAGCACTGACCGAGGCCACCCGGGTGGTGTAGGTGCTGAGATTTTGGATCACAGGAATACACAGGCTTCTCGGCTGCCGCGCCGGGAAAAGCCCAAAAATGAAAGCGAACTTACAGAAAGAGAGGTAAATGGATATTTTGTCCACCCTTCCTCCCAACTGACAATACTCATTAGGAACCAGGTGCCGCAACACACAGCACAGGGCCTCAGTGGCTGAACACGACAGATACTCGCTTCTTGTTCATGGAGGCCCGTCCGATGGGCCCGGCTGGGCAGTGTCCTGGGCAGCTGCCCCCAGGACCAGTCCTCATCCAGGACTGTCCCCGCCTCCTCAGATGGAGCACCCCCCCCCCCGCCACTAGCCCCTGCGCCTGTGGCTGGCTGCAGGCGAGGGGCCCATTTGAAGGCCTCCTGGGGGCTCTCGAGGCCACGTCCCCATGTGGTGGTTTCACTTCACGCACCTTCCGTCAGCCAGAAAGAGGGTGACAAGGGAGTCGCTCAGACGCACAGGGGCCCAGGGAGGAATGCAGCGGCTCGTTCAAAGACTCAAGGGAGTTATCTGCATTGATCGCGGTACTTCGGCCAGACAGAATGCCTTAGCGTCGCTGAGGGTGTGTTGATGCCTCGCATTTCACCCCCAAAGTCATGGAATTAAACAGGTGTCATTATTATTTATGGAAATGAAAACTGAGGTTGAAAAATTTTCATTTTCTTGCAAGAGGTCAGACAGCCACCGAGAGCCGGAACCAAATGCTGGTCTCCTCATTTCCTCTGATGGCTGTTATTCACGTGCCTGCCTTGATTCATGAAGTCTATTGTCCTTTAGAAATAGTTATGTCGGTGAAAGTAATAGCCCTCCAAAGTTAAGATGTTTAACCATTAAAGGCCGAAGTTATCCATTACCCACATTCAGTAAAATAATGCATTTCTAGAGTTGCTGGGGTCAGGCATTGTTCCACGTGCTTTCATATTTGCAATCTATTTTGAAGCTTAGAGCTACTGTGTTAGGTGTTTATCATCATCACCACCATCATCATCATCCCCATCACCACCATCACCATCACAAGCTTCCTTTCCGTTTCACAGGGAGTCTGAATGACCCATCCAGGCTCACGCGCGGCCTGGCGGCGGGGACAGGCGCAAGCCCAGGCAGGGAGGCTGCGGAGCACACAGCGTACCCCTCGCTGCTCGGTATTTGTTGAGGCGGCCACAGCGGGCTTGTTAGTATCTCCCAGTATTTAGCGAAGAAGCAATGAATGTAAAAATAAACAAGGAGATGCTTTATTTCTTTATGGTCCAAATTTTTCACTCTAATGAAAAATGTAAAATACAATTGATATGCAGACTATTCTGAACAAAATATCATTTTAATACACACCAAGTTTATGTGTTCTTTTTGTGTACCTATTTTGTTAGCGTCATGGCAGTATAGAGATACTTGCTTTTCCTCATGAATGTTCTTTATGCAGCGCTCCTTACACTCACGTAGCTGCTACGCTTGATTAGCTGAATGTACCCCGTATTCTATCGCGCTAATGAGCCACCGTCCCCTGAGCGCTCCCCAGTTCCCAGGCATAGAGCTCTGTCCAGTTTCTCCCCATTTAAATACGGAAGCTATAAATACTCTGGGCAGAGTGATTTCAGATGAGTGGATTCCTGGGTTGTGATTTTTAGGTCAAAGTCTGGGTAATTTCATAGCTCTTTTGATAGATTTCCTTAAGTAGGAAAAATTATGTCTATATTGCTGTAACTCTAACAAAATTGGTCCATAAAGAGTACTTACATAAAACTGATATGTATTAAAATATTTTCTACAAAATATCCTGCACATAATTATATTTTTAAGTTCTTATTAAAGTGAAAAAATTGATCATCATAAAAAATAAAGCATTCTTCTTGTTTATTTTGGCCTTCATTGCTTTTCTGTTCATTTAAATTAAGTTCTATAACATATGGAATATATAATAATTTATGATGGCTTTTAAATCTGGTTATATCAGTTAGGACGCATCCAGCTACGAGCAATAGGAGAACATTCCAGAGGACATAACAAGAAAGTTGGAAGGAAAACATGTCAGATATCAGCTGGGACCCCGATTTTCCCACCTTTCCCTCTGTCATCCGACACAAGGTGGTCGATCCATCTGGGTCCCAGGAAGCCGCCAGAGTCCTAAAGGGAGAGCAAGGGGAAAGGAAGCGGGCTGCCTGGGGTCACGGCCAGCTGGCTAATTGATCTCTCGGCAACAACGGGGGGGAAAGACACAGTTCTCAGGCCAGAGCGGTGGCAGAAGTGGCCGGATCCTAGAAAGACCTTGAAGGCAAAGCTCAGAGAATCTCCTGACCGTGAGGGGCGGGTTGCGCAGAGGAGTTGCCATGGTTCCCTAGGCAGGTAGAGCTACCTGTCCCCCGAGCAGAGGCCGAGGGGCAGATGGTCACATGAGAAAACACACATCACAGGCGGCAGCTCTACATGTTTACATACATGTGGGAAACAGGTGGGGGGGCGCAGAGGCAGACGGCAGAGCGGTACCAGCCATTACCTGCGGGAAGGAAACTCAGACGGGGAGAGTTCAACTTCTAAATTAAAAGAGAAAATGGAGCGACTCTAAAAGCGTCCAATCAACAAGGGCTAGCAGATGTTTCTCAAGCCCAGGCACCGAGTTAGGCCGTCACCTGCTTTCCACAGGAAAGGCGCAACGCTAAGTTCTGTTTGTGGAAGACAGAGCAGGAGCGCCTGAAGTGACAATGTCCACAAATCCCCGGTGACCCCATGACTCCGGAAGGGCCCCCGCATCTTTCAGGACGCAGCCTTCTGCCAGCCAAAGGCCAGAGAGGGGTCCAGCCGCCGCCACGGCTTGGTGGGCTCGTCACTTCTAAACACGTCTAAACATCTGCCTCCTTTACGAGCTTAACACAGCGTTAGTGGTCGGACGGCCCACGGTGTCCCGCCCCTTCGTTTCTGCGCAGAATCATCAGAGCAGACACATGGGAAGCCAGAGAAAGCAGGACGACAGGTTAGAGCTGACACAGACCCACGCATCCTGGGGAGCAAACGATGCCCCCCCAGATGACATCTGTTTCAACATGTCTGGAAGTAAAAACAAACATCCTTTAACCTCCAACGTGTTTTGTGCCGAAGAGCAGACGTGGAAAAGCCCATCTCGTGATAAGAGAAGGAAAAGGCAGGGCTGTTGACAAGATCTCGGCTTCCCCTCCAGGCATGGTCGGCAGTCTGCCCGACACCTACCCACGCCGCGGAGTGGCGGGTATCTCCCAGCGTCCCCCCGAATCCCATCATCGCGTTAGCAGAGGTCTGGCGCACAGACAAGGCCACCTCCCCCAGGGCCCAGCAGTGGAAAGTGACTCCCCAGCCATTGGCGGTGACGTCCCCACACATCCGTGTGGTCCTCCACACCCCGGAGACCCTTGCCCAGCCGGCAGCGGCCCTGCTACGTCACATGTGCCCTGCGAGCTTTCTGAGCGTCCATTCCAGAGGCACCTCTGTTTTAACTTCTCTTTTATGAAAATCACGGAGCTTCCTCTGCACACGTATCTTTAATTTTGAAATTCTTTGTCCCAATAACTTGAGATAATAACCGACCATATTTATGGTCCCCTCACAAAAGTAAGTGGGGCAGTAGGTAGGGAGAGAAAGCCCGAGTGAGCCACTTCTGAGCGTGGAACTACCTTCCCTAATCACCCCTCCCTCCGCCCCCCGCAGGCCAAGGGGAAGCCCCCTCATTTTCGTTTAGACTGGCTGCATCCAGTGAAGGCAGTTTGCTGCTCCCAGGCCCAGCTCCGGGCCTTGGGATTATGCGTCAGCTGCCCGGCAGGGGGGACGGCCACTGCTCTGTGGCAAACTGTTCCGCCCCCTTTTCTAAGCCTCTTTATCCCCCCAAACCCTTTTTACGGGGCTTCTCTCCCTCTCCTCACCCCCAAGGGGTCACTTGAACGTACAGGACAGTGATCACTGGCTAGGAGGCCAACTGCCTGCCTCCCCCGCCCCTGGGGCGTTGAAGAGCACAGCACAGACCAGGGGCGCTTACCCCTGTGTGCCCACAGGCGGGCTCCTCGGCGCTCAGACGGGGTTCAAGGCCTGGTCCTTGGAGGCGTCCTCGGGCGCTGGGCAGACCGGACCCGAAAGGTTAGGATTCCCTCTCCGGGCCTCCTGGGCCCTCCCTGCCTGCTTCCTAATTATTGGTCAAATGAGAAACCCATGTGTCGGGGGCAATAGAACACGTGAGGGTCCGGGAATGGTTTCACTGGGGGGAGGAGGGGCAGGACAAGAAAACTTGGACCCTCGCAGGGCTGTCTGGGGCCGGCCTGTGGCTCCGCTGCAGTGTGTGACCTTCAGCAAGGGGCACCGTTCGTCCCTCCCCTCACTCGGGCCTAAGGACATGTCTGAGAGTGCTTACAGCCACCCGAAGAAAGGGGTTCCCGACGGCCGAGATGCTGTGCCAGTTTGGGAAGCTCAAGAGAAAAGAAGGGGAAGCCTGGGTGGGGGTGGGGGCCCTGCTGTCCACCCATGTGGGAGTCCAGGCACTTCCACCCTGACTTGCTCAACGCCATTGCTTTAGTCACGCCAGCAGGGTCAGCAGGAATCTCCCGAATAACCAGTCTCAGGAGAAAGTGAGACCGGAGGTGGCCATCCATATAGAGATTCCCTGGCATCTGAGTCCCCACCGCACACTGGGGGTCTTTCTCCATTTATCCCGGAGGGGGGAGGAGAATTGGGAAAGTAAAAAGATGCCCACGCTGACATCACGGAAGAGCCAGAATCCTGTGCGTCTTCCTGGTACTGGTGTTAGTTTGATGATTCCTTGTTTGAAAGAACGAGCTTCAGCTGTGTCCACAGATGACCCCAGTCTCACAGAGCTCGGGGCCTCTGGAGCCATTGCTGAGTCGAGCCAGGGATGGCTGGGTTCCTTCTGGCTGGAGGGTGAGACCGTGGCCGCCCGGCTGTGGGCTGGGTGTGAGCCTCGAGCAGGATCGTAGGGTGGAAAGGTCGGCATCGGGGCAGGACCGCCACACGGGGGCGGGGGCATGTCTGCCCCACCCACTGGGTCTCGACCTTCCACTGCTCAGGACAAAAGATCTGGACCAATGTCCTGCGGGCAGGCCTTCCTAAAAGGTGACAGGACCTCTTTCAATGTTACCCCAAACCAGGGAGCAGTGTCTTGCTTAAAAAAGCGTGTTGTGGCTGCTGAAACTCACGTGCCCCTGAAGGTCAGGGAAGGAAAGTTGAAATGCACGGGCGGGCTCTTGGCTGCTCTCTCTGTGACCGAGCACGTGTCGCGTTTGCCAGGAGCACCCACGGCAACACCGGGGGAATAAACCAATGACTTCTTCGGGCAGGACGTGGAACACCCCCATGGCTTCTCGAGTCTGTCCCCGTCCCTGGAGATGTCGGTCTGGGGGACTCCTTCAGGACGGGTAACTAGAGAGATCAGTTAAATCGGGGTTTCTGCGCTCGAATATGACCCGCTTTAGAATAAATGCTCACAGGGCTCATGTAACAAGAAACACGGAACTTAGGTTTGGGCATGAAAATGCCACTAGTTCGTACTTGTTGGTCCATTAAATGTTTTCATGAAAGTGGAACACACTTCAGGTGACGTTTTTGTGCGATGACTTTAAGGCCACGCGCACGGTTTGCGGCCTCCACAACTTAGACGGCACGCGGCACCATGCAGGAGCCGACGTCACCTGCCCTGCGTGTGGTAGCGAGCCATCTACGGCCTGGGTCAAAATTCTGCCCTCATACGAGCCCTCTGACCCGGTGCTTTCTCTACAGTGTCCCGGTGCCTCCATTCCCCCGTGTGTCCAGTGGGGCACCGTCTGGATCCAGAGTCTTGCTGTGACAGTCCCCCTCTGCTCTCTGTGTGGCTTCAGCCTGCCTCCCGGCCACGCTCGGGGTGTCAGCAACAGTGACGCGTCTGGCTTCCTGGGCATCTGCCTCCATCCAGGAGCTTCCGCCCTGGAGCCGTTTCCTGTCCAGGTGCAGGCTGCCCTTTGACCTCCACGTCCACGCGGCTGGACAGCAGGCCCTCGGGAGTCCCCCGGCCATGCCGTCACTGTTTCTTTCTGCCGCAGTGCAGGCCACCTCCTGGGACCCTACCACAGACGGCTCTGCCCCGACGGCTTAATGGGCCAACCTCACCACCATGTTCTGCCATCGCATTCAAAAGGAAAGTCCGTCTCTACCAAGAAAAGCAAGTGGCCCATTCCCAAGGATTCCGTTTTCCTAAGCAATGGCGCAGATCCGTGCCCTCGTGACATGTTGGTGCTTTAAGGGACGTCCAACTAGCTCTCGCCCCTGCAGGAGAATCGGGGATGAGGCTGCGTTGCCTCCTCCCAGAGAGGGGAGGCTGTTGGTCCGCGCTGGCTTCAGGGCCGATGGAATCTGCAGGGCACAGTCACTGGATCTGAGGGAAATTTTCTTGTAAACAGGCTAAGGCAGAGAGGACCTGCCGTGACTGCAACACGTCCCCCAGATTCACATGCCAAAGCCCCATGTGCTGGTGTGTAGAGAAGGGATTTTTGGGAGGTCATTAGGGTCAGATGAGGTTGCCAGGGTGGGGCCCTCTCTGTGGGGTTAGTGCCCCTGCAAGAAGGGACACCAGCGAAGTCGCTCTCTCTCTCTCTGTCGCTGTCTCATGAAGACAGAAGCTGACCACCTGCCACCAGAAAGGCAGCTGCCACCACACACCGGTCATGGTCTCGGTTTCCAGCCCCGACCACGGGAAATACAGGCTGCCGCTCACGCCGTCCCGTCTGCGGCAGCTCCTCGTGACAGCCCGAGGGGACGACAAACCCGCGTCATTACTTTCCCGGATGACGAATGAAAGCCGGACCGTGAGGCCACGCCTGCTGTTGGTTCCGCACTGTGGTCCGCTGGTGCCCCAGGCAGGACTGCTGGTGGCCGCGGGCAAGCAGCCTCTCCGCTTGCAGACCAGCCCCCGTCCGGGGACTGTCTCCAGGTCGTCATCTGTGCAGGACGTCATTCCTCCCTGGCCACCTGGGCCGTCAGCACCATTGGCCCCCTCAATCAGCACTGGAGCGTGGACCCCAGCAACGTGCTGCGTGGGGCACCCGGGCTGGGGCTCAGCGGGGAGCAAATCGGAGGACTTCCCTCGGGGAGCTTGTCCACCTGCCTGTGCGGGGCGTCGGGGTCTCCGCTGTGAGAGGAACGGAGCTGAGGGGTGAAGGAAGGTCTGAGGGTGTTATTCTCGAGGGGCAGCCCGGGAGGCGTCACTCGAGTGGGGGTCCGCCTCGGTCTTGTCACAGCCACGGAGGCCACAGCAGGCATTTCAAAGGGTGGGGTTCAACGCAGGAAGTGGGCAGCACAGGTGTTGGAGGGCTGACATGGAGTCACCCCACCCGGATCAGAACTGGAGAAGCCACCTCATCCTTGTACAGGCGGAACCGGAGGACGAGATTGGGGTCGTCAGCACCTCGAAGCTCAGAAGAAGGAGCAGGTGTCTTGGGAGCTGCAGGAGGGACCGTGCTGCTGGTACCGGGGGCTGCGTCTGCGTCCCCGGCTGGACACGGCACCATTGCTGGGCGATTCTGGCAGCACCAGCGAGCGGGAAGAGCAGGGGGCAGCCCGTCTCCCACACCGACCCCTCCCCGCCACGGGCTGAGCCAGCCAGCAGAGCAGACACCCGCTGCGCAGGGTCCCAGCCCCGGCCCCACCAGCAGAGGCTGGAAAGACGCTTCCCCGGGACTGAGGTTGAGACAAAGCTGATACGGACAGAACATCTCGGCGCAGGCCCCGAGGAAAGAGTCTACTCGGCACATCCACGGAACGTGGCTCGTGCGCCGGGCTGTTTCTCTAGTCACCTGCACGGTGGCTCGTGGTTGCCGGCAATGGGTGCGAGGGGCCAGGACCCCCTCCACACTGCCCGAGTGTCGTCTGCTGCTCTGGACGGCTCCTTATGACCTGACATCAAGCATGTACCAGTTGCCTGCCTTTACGCTGCGTCCCTCCCGACGATGTTAAACACTCTTTGAAGGTGTTTAAAGGCCGTAGAGCCTGCCCTCAGTGCTCGGGGTCTAGCTTTAGCTCTCGTCTGGGATCCTCTTTCTTCCTCCTGCCAGGAGCACGTGCGTCTGGGGTGGTGGCAGCCACCTTGCAACCACGAGGAGATCTTGGAGACAGAAGTCGCTCACTGAGGACGATGGACCAGGATGTGAAAACCACGTGTGACACCCGACCAGGCGGTCACGTCCCCTCTCAACCGTGAAATGCCTTTCATCTCTTCGGAGACACAGGCAGCCCTGTGGCCGTCCACTGCAGCTCTCGGCCTGCGGAGCTGACCCTTCACCCGTACCCCAGCCCCATCTGTTTGTGGGTGTCTTTGCTCTCGGGCACCCTCAAGCCCTTGGACGTTGCTTTGGAAGAAAACACTGTGGACGTGGAGCCCTTGTTCTTGGGCAGTCACGTGCCTTTGTGACATCGCACCGAGGCCCACTTTCGAAACGCAAATTCGAGCAGAGGTTTCTATCATGTTTCAACAGCCACTGAACCCGACGTGCTGACAGCAAGCATGAGTCAGTGACGTGGTGACCAGGTGAACGGCTGCCACCGAGCGGGACCCTGGGAAGCAAGGATGACAGCTCTGTCACAACTGCTGCCCGGCCCCGCGCATCTGAGATGCCATTGAGGGCAAGGCTGGCGCTGGTTCTGGAGGCGAAACCTGTGCCTCGGAACCAGGGGAGGCTGACTGAGAACTTAAGACAGGAGTTGTCACCACAACTGGGATCCTGCCACCACCAGGGCAGTGGTGTGACTGTTTCACAGCTGAATGTGAGACGCACAGGAAAAAGAGACACTGGGACTGAGCTGTTTTAATCTAATCATTGGATTCACTCGTTTTGAATTAGCTTCTCTACCCAAAAATTGGGCAGGAAGGCATTTACACAGGTTAAATGATCTGACCCTGGGCGAACTTGTCACCGAAATTACTGACCAGGTGGAGCCGACGTGGGGCTGGCTTTGTGGATGGTGCACGTGGGGATGTTTCCTGTTTCCAGGGCTCACACGGGACCGTCGGAGGACGGGTTTGGTCCGGAGCTCGCTGCCCTAAGGAAGAGGCCCCCAGCACTGGATCCGATGACTGGCATCACCTGCTGTCCCGCGTGTGAGCAGGGAGCCGCCCTGGTTCGAGGGCCAGCTCTAGGTCACCTGACTTGAGACCCGGCCAACCCCAGGGTTCACTCCCACTGCCTGCCTTCCCTGCCGGCTCTCCCTCCCTACACCGCCTGCCCTGCCTCTCGCCCTCTGCCCAGCTCTCCCTGCTACCCCCGTCCCATCACTGCAGACCCTCGGGGGCGGCACTGTGGGGACCCTGTCCAGAGCCCCGCCGTCCCTGCCCCCACTCCTGCGCTACCAGCCTCGCTGGCCTCTGTCCAGGCCCTCAGTGGCCGGGGGCGTGTCCACACCCAGACCCAAGGTGCCCTTGGCCAGGGCCCTGCCCTTTTGTGCCCGCCCAGTGGTCACTCTCTTCCTCCTTTAAACCAGCATTTCCCGAACAGTGCTGAGCACAGGCCGCCTCAGAAAAGCGTCGGCGCCACAATCGCACCCACAGTTGGGCGGACGTCATGCAGGGACAGGCTCTCTGGCGTCTCCATTCTGTCCCCCCGCATCCCCACGGACTGTGCCGGCTGCAGCCCAGGAGCTCGGCTTCCCGACTCGCTCTGGGTCGCCAGTCCTGGCGGCACGTCCCAGGGAAGCCCACCCGGTCCTGTGGGCCTGGGGGCCTCTGTTCCGTCTGCCAAGCTCGTTCTCCTTCCCATCACCTGTCGTGGTGTCTGGTTCCGCGTAGGGCAGTATGTGGGTGTTCACATGCATGTGTGCATGTGTGTGGCTGCCACATGTCTCCATGCATGTGTCTGTTCACATGTTTGTGAGTGTTGTGCCTGCACTTGTGCATGCTTACATGCAGTGTGCACATGTATGTGGTTTTGCACACACGTCTCCTCACCCCACTGGACCGCAGGCTCCCTCAAGGCCCCGCACCTCCCCAGCAGTGACTAGGGCAGACCCCTAGGTAAGTCCCTTCTGGAGGCTTCCACCCAGTGGCCCCTTTATTTGTGGATTTGCCTCTCATGAGAGGCAGGGGCTGTGGTCCCTTCTCTAAGTACTTGGAACAGGCCCACACGTCCAGATGAAGGCGAGGACGGGGGACACATTCCACGTGGCAGCTCTGAGGAGAATCAGCAGCCAGGCTGGTCGTCCCCCACCCCTCAAGTGTCACAGACCCCGATACGCTGTGGGGCCCACTGATGGCCACAGGGTCTGGCACAGAGGGAGCCTCCGGGAGACACACCCAGGAGCGGCGTGGCTGCCGGGTTCCACACCGTGGCAGGAACAGTGGTCGCCAAGGAGGAGCAGAAGGCAGAAGTCAATGTCAGGGTGGGAGGGAATCAGACAGGAGTCAGGCACGGAGGTCGAGGGGGACACCGGACACTGGCCAAGCCACCACGGAGTCCCGCCCAGACTGCAAGTGTGGCCCACACTCCCAGTCTCCTCACACGCAAGCCTCTGCGCTCCCACACTCCCTCGGAGGCCAGGCCATACCCCCCGCCCAGCCCTCAGGCCCCACTGAGGTCCCTTCCCTGCTCCTCCCCCTGCTCCGCAGCCCCACCCAAGGCTTCCTTCCTGGGGCCAAACCCACTGCGGCCTGGATGGCCAGCTCTTCCCTCCGGCAGCCACGTGGTTGGGTGTGAGAGAACTTTCAGAGGTCACATAGGTGGGACCTGGCGGCGGGGCTGAGTGAAGGGAGACATCTGTGCTTCCAGTGTCCCCCTGGGGTGAGGGGAGGGGATGGGAAGGCCCCGGGCTCAGTGCTGGAAGAGCTCAGTTTGAGGTCCCCTTAGACACCTGAGGGGAGATGCCTGGGCCACGCCCTGGCCATCGGGGGCAGGGCCCGACCAGAGAGGCCACACTGTGAGTCACCCACTCGTGAGGCCGTCTGAGACGGGGATGTGGAGCGGACTGGCCTACAGCCCATCGCTAACGCCCCTGGCCCTGGATGACCCCGAAGAGGAGGAAGAGCTCACACTGGAGAGGCTGGCAGACTGGACGCCGACCAGGGAGGGGCATGTGTGAAGGGGGCTCAGGCAGTGGGCCCTGCAGTCACGTCGCAGGGGGCTTCCCCGTCAGAGGCTGTCCCGGGGAATAAGGGAAACAGAGCACGGGCCGGGTGTTAGCCTGATGCTCAGCTCACATCAGATGATCCCACATGGCGATGGTGCTGAGACAGGGTTGGGGGGAGGTCCCCAGGACTCGGGGGCATCCACCTGGTTTGCCCCGAGCCGTCCTGGCTGACGCCTGCTGTCCTGGTCTGATGGAGCAGCGCCCCTCCACTCTCAAAAGCTCCCAGTCTGGACTGTCACTGCTAGGACCACCCCACCGGGACGAGGGGCACCAGCACAGCTCCGAGCAGGGAGGGTGGGGGACACAGACTCAGCTGAAATAGAGCCCGATCTTCCCCAAGAGCCCACACAGGCGGCCCCGCCCGCTGCCGCACCGAGGGCACCGTCCCGAAGCGCCACAGCTGGGCCCCCGACGTGGGACATGCCTGGCTCTTCACGAACCAGGAAAGTTGTCAGCCCGATAAAGTCCAATGTCAAGGTCTTAGAAACACACGACATTGACTCCCCCATTTAAATACCCTTGTAAACGGGACTCCATTGTCAAAGGCAGCTCTAAAGATTCTACACTTGGGAAAAAAATCTCACGGCAGAAATTTCTCCCCGCTCGTAAATGAGTCCCGCAGTTATAGAGCAACGCGGGGTTTTTCTTTTTCATATCTATTCCTCTGATAAATGACGATCTCTGGTGATAAATATTCTGCCCCTTTCCACAGAGCCTCAGAGGTCAAGCCCTCAGTCTGTGAGGCGAAGCTCTGGATCGTGTTACACTGATTGATTAATTCGCAGCCGGAGGTATTAAAAAAGATTTACAGGATGTGAGGAGCATAACGGTTTTTAAAAAGAGACTTTGATGTTTACAAACACAAAAATGCTTGTTTCACTGCTGAGAGGCGATTTTTTAAAAGTTGAGGCAGTAGGACACGTTTGAAAGAAGACAGAAAATAAAGACCGTGTGGCAGTGTCACGGATTTCAAAAGACGGATCCTGTTTGTGGGAGTGTGACCTGAAGGAACTCGGCTGCAGTGCAGAGACAAGGCCCCGCCCCCCGCCGAGGACACCCCACAGGAAAATAAACACAAGTGACCCCGCTGGGAAGGATATAAATTACACAGCAACGTGACCGTAATACAGGCTGATTCTCACGAGAAATGTCAAGACCTCCAAATGATTTTATTAAAATATAGATTTTTTTTTTAACCAAGACCTTGGCAACATCACAAGAAGTTATCCTCAAGGGTCTGGAATTTCTTTGGATCGATTTACGGAGCCGTCCCTCCCAGGCCACCGCCCACCCTGCGAAAAGCCTCCGTGCGTCTGCGAGGCCACACTGGCCGCAGCCCTCCCAGCCCAGGTCCGTCCCCGCGCCTTTGGTCCCTGCCTGCGCCCTGTGTGACCTCTGTGTCTGGCGTCTCTCGCTCACGTTGAGCTTCCAGGTCGCCCACGTGGGGCCGGTGTCGGGCGCACCCGGGCGCTGCGCTGGCGCGAGCACGCTTTACAAACACTTCGCGCTTTGTCGACCCAGCTCTGCTGACGGGCGTTCACGTGGTGATTGCTTTTTGTCTGTCCGGTGCAAGTTTGTAAGCAGACATGTATTTTTATTTCTCTTTCAGAGTTTTTTTTCTTTCTTGTCACTCAGGAAGCCAGGAAAGAGGGGCGAGCAGGGCGGAGTGGGGGAGCTCCTTCCTGCCTCCCCCAGCTCCTGGTGGCTCTGGGTGGCCCGTGGTGTCCTGGGCCTGTGGCCACATCCCTCCCGTCTCTGCCTCTGTCTTCACACAGCCTTTTTCTCTGCGTGTCTCCTGTCCTCTCCTCTTCTTACAGGGACACCAGCACTGGATCGAGTGCCCTCCGCTCCCAGGATGACCGCACCTCAAGATCCTTAACTAAGTGAATCTGCAAAGACCCTGTTAACAAACATGGTCGCACCTGAGAGGCGTGTGGACCGCTCGGCATCCTGGGGGTGGCAATGGCTGCGTCCCTGCTGACTGCAGCAGGCTCTGCCCCGTCCTCTCCTCTTGCCCCTCAGCTCTGCCCACCTCTGTAAGGAGTCCTTCGTTAGGACACCCTGCAGTGGCCCATGGGAAAGGAGTCCCTTTCCCTGCAGGGAGCCGGAGGGACAGGATTGCCATCGATTTCTTTTTCTCAGTGCAAGCGACCGGGACCGTGCTCACTGGGAAGAGTGACTTTTTTCGTTTTACCTACGAGGTAGCAGAACGTGTGTGCGCTCGGCTCGGCCCTCTGGGGACCCTTCTGAATGAAAATTCGCTCTTGAAAATGGGAGTCGTAAAGGACAGTGTGAACACCTGTTCTTCACCCATATTCCACTGCTCACATCAGCTCTAGTTCATGAATTAATAAGAAGTCTTTATACAGTCAAAATTCTAAACCTTGATCAAAAATATTCTCCCTAGTTTGTTGTTCAGCTTTTAAATTTGCTTTTGAAGTTCTTTAATTTTATGGGCAAAGTTTGTGTCTTTAGAGGGCTGTGCATGGTCGGCCCCACCCTCCCTGCGTCCCAATCTGTCTGCTGCTACTGGTCCCACAGCTGTCTCTGCAGACCCCTGACTGGCGTCTCCGCCTCTCGTCCCTGGAAAACGCCCGGGAGGTGTCATGACCGAGACCCGGCCGTGCCCTGGGCTCCGAGTCACTACCCTACATCCGTGTTCTCGGCGTTCGGTTGTCAAGGCCGATGTCTGAGCACAAACCCCGGCCCTACTGCTTGCTGTGTGAGCAAAGGCAAGTCACCCAACCTCTCTGTGCCTCCTTCCTGATTCATGAGCCAGAATAGTGACAGCCGTGCGTCAGTTTCCCGGGGCCACCCCACCAAAGCAGCGCCCGGACGTTGGCCGGAGGGAGCTGAGCACAGAAATCGGCAGTAAGCTCTCATTTCTGAAACTGAGCGTGGAGGTTGTGTATCCTTGCGCCCCTTTCCCGCTTCTGGGACTCGATTGTGTGCTACAGGCGCAGCCCCCAGCCACCCGGGGACGGGAACAGCTGCACGGGTCCTCCCTGCGACACCGGGGACGGCCGCCGGAGCCAGCCTGCGCCCTGCACCTCCCGGAGAGCCCACCGTCCTGCAGCTGCGTGAGACCGTGTCCAGACCAGCAGGGCTGTGCTCACGCCAGGTGCCACCGTGCGTCACGCAGGTCGGCGTAAAGGGTCACTTCAGGTGCCCGTGGTCCCTAACTGAGGCTGAGGAAGCTGTGTGAGCCACAGGAGGGCTCAGGTCTGGGGAGGAGCAGAAGCAGCGCTCAGACCGGACCTCCCAGAGTCCTGAGTCACAAGCTCCTCTCAGGCGACCCATGAACTTGGTGACGGGGGCCGGGCGTGAGCCGGGGTGGAGGTGGGAGACATCTGTCTTGATTTCCGTAGAGTGGATCCTCTTCTGTCTGCCCCCGCTGCTCCTCTGACCGACCCCAAACACAACGAGATGGATTCCTAGTCCAGTGAACTCACGGGTGCCTTACAAAAAAAAGAAAAAAAACCCAGGGCAAGGCCTCAGATTCTAAACAAGAAGCCTGGGGGTTTGAACCATCCCAACGGCCGGTACCCAAGGCACCAGAATGCCAGTGGCCAGGATCAGCGACCTTCGAACTTCATCCCCCGACATTAGTCGCCGTTTTCTTTTCTTTCTCAAGACAAAGTGTGGCTACAAGAAGCGGAGTTTGGGGTGCCCGGGCTCATCCTGAGCAGCCAGGCGGTGTGTTCTCCCCCGCGAGCCAGCCTGCGGATTAAAGGCAGGCATTTCAAAAATGACTGTGTCGCTTAAGAAAACACACGTCAGCAGTTCCTGTTCCCTCTCCCGTGTAACCAAACTCACTGCGCATCGCAACTTTAAAGCTGAGATCTGAGGTTCAGATCAGCCCTTTAATCCTGCCTGTGGCTGCAGGCCCTTCCTGCTCTTTATGAGGAGGGCTCCGGGCCAGCAGCTGCCTGCGAGGGGGTGGGGGTGGGGGTGAGAAAGGGAAAAAAGAGGAGAACCAGAGGAGCGCGCCGGCTGGCTGGGCGCGGAGTCCTGCAGCACGAAGGTCCCGCTGCCGCGCTTCGCGGCTGGACACTCGAGTGAGGCACAGCCGGCTCACAGGGAAACTGGGGAAACGCCTCTACTCTGCTCCGTGTCCGGTTATCCCCTGGGAGCCGTGCTCCGTGCCAGGAGCACCTGACCTTCTTCTCCAAACGGGGTGCCCTCCCGTCTTCTGCTGCGCCCCCTTCCAGGTTTCCCAGGCCCCTGCCTCCTGCCTCACGCGTTGGTCTCCCACGTCAGCTCAGCTTTGCTGTCCTGGCCGTTAGGACGACACTGTCACCAGGGAAGCCTGACACCGACGTCAGCTTCACAACGTGACACAGACTCTTCACAAAAATGCGTTCACGTGCGTGGGTCTGAACTCCGAGGCCCCTGCCGGTGTGCGGCCTGGGGCAAGGGGCCCAGCCGCTTCGGCCTCCCCCTGAGCATCCGAGATGCGGGAGTGCGGACGCGGCGGAGCGGCAGACAGCTGGGGGAGGTGAGAAAGGCCAGCCCTGGCGACAGCCCCTGACGTGCAGGGCTCGCTTACGGCATCACACCGGCTGTCGCTCCAGCCTCAACACCCTGCTGCTGACAGTCGTCACCTTACAGGTTCCACAGAGAAACGAAAGAGCCACGTGTCCTGTCCTCTTAGAGAAGAAAGGAGATGCTCTGGTTGGGCATCTGTGGGCCAAAACCAGCGTCAGGGGCAGGGAGACCCCTGTTTCATCTGCGTCGCCTGGACGACGGTGGAGGCGCAGGGTGGGGCGTGCCATGGGACATCTGTCCCTTTCCTTTCCTCACCCCTCCCATTTCTCTGCTGTTTTCTTGCACCAGAAATGCTTACTGGTTGCTGAAGATTTTCTATAACACATTCAACACAACATCAGGGACACCATGGTGTAGGCAGCAAGGTCACGGTCCTTGTCACACACAGTGACTGGCGCCCTAATGCAAGCCGGGCAGCGTGACACCTTCCGGCTTTTCTTGCAGAGGACCAGGCCGGGTCAAAACATGGCTCAGTTGGGCAGTCCGGAAAGACACCAGCCACCCCCAAGTGACCGCCAACCCAACCCTGAGCAGCTTGGGAAGGTCACAGTCTCCCCTGACCTCAGGTGCAGGTGGCGTGAGAACCAGGCAGAGAGGATGCGGACAGGCTCTTTCAGAAGTCAGTCCCTGTGGGTCCGCGGAACTTACTGGCACCTCTGAGTCAGGCAGATGCTGGCGACTCCGCCGCTACAAATGTAACTTAAACAGAGAGGGCACAGGCGGGAGAAAAGGCAGGGTCTCCCCGCTGCCTCTCCTTTCCTGCGTCCCTTCCTCTGCACACCCCCGGGGGCCCCTCCCAGCGGCGTCGGCAGCGCGGGTTCCCAGCTGGCCGCCCCGAGATTCCGGGCTCCGCAGGCTTCTTTCCTGTTTATACTTGAACATCAAATGTGCCTTTGGAAAATTCCCTGGTTTCTTTTGTCCTGTTCCCTTTGTTCTGTTTCCATTTAGAGATGACACGGAAGGGAAATGGTTTATAGCAACGACGAGACGATGGGGAAAGGAAGCTGAGCATGAGAAAGAAAACACGCACGCACACATGCACACACACATGTGCAAAGACATGCACGACCGTGTGCACACCTGTGCATGCACACGGGCGATGAGCAAAATCTCAAAGCCAAGCCTTCGCCAACAAGTCCTGGTTGCTGCTTCTCACGCAGGAGCAGGAGCCAGGAAAGGTGGGCCTTTGGGGCAAGTTTTATACAAAACGGCGTATCACAGGCTTTTCTGGAATTTTCATCTTCAAGACGACTGTGTTCCTAACTCTCACCAGGTGGGTGGGCCCCACGGACTGTCGAATGCATCCTGACCCCGCCCCCGCCCCAGGTGTGGACTTCAGGTCTCTTTGGAACCAGCCACCTCCCCTAAGAAGACAGGTGTTCGCGTCACAGACCACAGTGGCCCTGGGACATGAGCTGCCTGGCAATAAAGGCAGGAGTCGGTCCTCACCAAAGTCCTCCAAACGAGCATCACACCAAAGTGCAAAGGGCTGGCGTGTCACGAAGGAAGTCAGCCCACTGTCCCCACGCAGGAGGCCATCCCCCGTCCCCTCAAGGAAAATTCGGGGCTGTCGCTGTTTGCTCGAGAGCTGTGAGAATCACGTTTACAGACGTTGTTTGAATCCGTAGCATTTAATGGATTGGGGGGCCGCCAGCCAGGAGGGGGCGATCTTGGGCAATTCCAAACTAAGGACGATCTGTATCTGTAAATGTGACTCTGGGAAGTTGGGGGGGTTGGGGTCGGCACTTAAAATCCTTCATGCTCCACGAAGCAGCCACTGGGGTCTGCAGGGTTGGTTTTCATCAGGCTCCCCAGCCCGGCACGCCCACTCTGTCCCACGGCAGGGCAGTTAAACCCGCTGCGAACAGGCTCTGATGAGCCTTCTGTTTATCTTTCCGACCACATGGAGCCCAGATGAGTCTCAAGTCATATTCCTGCGGCTTTAACCCCGTGACCCCCGGGGAGCACAGTGGGCTGCTCTACAGTAAAGTTCCCCACTGTGGGGACGTGCCCGGGGAAGCGTGGGGTGACGGGGACGGCACCACTCGTGCTGTTTGATGAAATATTCATCTGCACTGGTATTGAAGCCGTAAAAATGACAGCTGAAAGTCCTGTGACCTCTTCCTGAGCTCAGCCCCACATGTTAAATGTCACCCTTTCAAAGGGTCGCCGAGCTTTTGATGTCGTGGGATGGGTCCCTGGCCCTCGTGGTAAGACCTGAGACACAGTGGAGAGCTCTGGTCCCCCAGGCTGGCCCGCACCAACTGTGTGTGCTGCCTCACTGCATTTTTCATGGAGATAAACTGTCATTTTATTATTTGAAGAAAGTGTGGGTCCACAAAACTCCAGTGACACCAACGTGTGTGAGGCAGGACAGAAGAGGAATGGCGAACCCCGCCACTTCCCAGGGCACCGGTCTGTCTCGTCCTGGAGGCTGGGTGCGCCCACGCAGACACACACAGGACACAGTTCTCCATGTGTGGGGGACGCACAGAGAGAGACACAGGGAAGAAAGGGGAGAGGGAGGCGCAGAAGAGGGCAGGACGGCGGAGGGGATGCCCTAGAGAGGCCATGCTCCTCTGGCCGGTTTGCTGAGCGTCAGCCAGGAACAACGGCAGCAGGTTTTCTGAGGCCCGTGGGCACGGGCTGCACGTGATCTGTTCAGGGCTCTCTCAGGTGCCGCCGTCCAGACCGCCACGAACCCAGACGCCCCCCTGCGAACACACACTTCTGCGGTTTCCACACAGCCTCGTGCCAGGGCACGGGCTCCTCATAATGTGCGGTGCCCGGCCGGCACCCACTTGGCTCCTTAGAGCACATGCACGGGGTCAGATTTGGACGGAAGTGTTGGCGAGCTGACCCCCTCCTGCCGTCAGCTCAGAGTCCAGGAACCACATTCGTCATCTGACACGTCAGCTCTCCTGGGGGTCCAGGCTGGTGGGCGTGGGAAAGGAAGGAGCCCAATGAGAGAGAGGACAGATTTGGGAAACCTCCTGAGACCCTAAACAGGGCCTGTATATGTGACTCTGGCAAAAATCGAATGCATGTCTCCAAAATTAGTGTTGTTTGGCATATGTTAATAACTTCCATTTTCAACTAGTGATATAACTCCTTCATTATGGCATCATATCCGTCAAAAGTGTTTTTACGTATTTTTTTTTAGCTGTACCAAACCAAAAATCCAGCCTTCTGTCTCGGGAGGCACCCACGCAGCCACACGAACTTCCTGCGAATCCACAACGACCATCTCCGGGTGCTCACAGGCCCCTCCAGAACAAAACACCCGCCAACGGCCACACGGAGAGCCCGCAATGCCGTGAACACTGAGCGCCGAAACACGTGTGCGTGGATTTAAGCAGGCTAACACACACACATGCAGACTCTGTGTGCAGAAGGATGAATCGCTCCCCAGTTTTGGACGTGGGACTTAGGCCCAGAGAGACCAGGAGCTAAAGTGTGTCGGCCGCTCGGTGAGCCGACAAGCCCCGTTTCTTCTTCTAAAAGGAGGAGCCCAGCAGCACGCACTGGTGCAGAGGTGGGGGCGGGGAGGGCTGAGAGCAAGTCCTGCTACCCGGCACGGAGCGCCCAGGTCGGGGGACGCCGCAGCAGTCGTAGGCAGGGACGGCAGAGAGGGAAGCAGTGAAGGGTCTTCACGCCGAAGCCGATGAGGACACAGGCTGAGCGCAGAAACGGGGTTGGCGGGTGACCACGCCCACGGAGTTTCAGGCGCACGGTGACCTCCGTGAGCTGAAGTGGGACACGTGGAGTGACGTGCCTTTCTCTTGGGTGGAAAAATGAAATTTTACCAAGAAGCCCCTGTCCCCCGAATTGGCGTGCAGGTGTTTTTTCCGCCGTCAATCAGAACACACTTCTTCTGGAGGTCGGTGGGGGCGGCTGTATCACTGGCTGAGCTTCCACGGTGCCTCGTGTGTCCCAGACACGGCCCCTGCCTTCTCCCTGCTGGTCATCGTATCCCCTCACACCCGTGACGCAGCCTCACGCAGTCCACCCAGTTCAGCTATGCCATCTGGCACAGCTCCGTGGCTCTCAGGATGCTCACTGGGTTTGGGACGTCCACTGTCAGACATTCTAGAATATTCCCATTGCCCCCATCAACAGGCATTCCCTGTCCTCGCTGAACTGCCAGCCTCATGCAACTGAGGATCTAACTCTGGCTTCACAGACTTGCACGTGTGGACTTTTCGTAGACACGGAGTCACAGGCCGCATGGTCCTCCGTGTCTGGCTGCTCCCACAGTGTCGTGTTTCCAAGGATCATCCGGGACGTGGCAGGTGTCAGAGCCTCCTCCCCTGTGTGGCGAGCCACCAACACCCCCTTCCCAAAAGGGCCCGGTTTCTGTCCGCACAGCCATGGGTGTCCGCGCCATCTCCACCGTCTGATTGGTGTTCGTTGTTCTGTGGAACCCGCTGCTGCACCTGCTTCCGTGCGGGCGTGATGTCGTTTCTCCAGGGCACGACCCTGGGGGTGGGGTGCAGGGCCACACGGCACCCCCGTGGTCAACTGGTGGGGAACCTTCCAGACTGTTTTCCAGGCAGCGAGCGGCACCACTTGGCATTCCTGTTGGCCGTGCAGGAGGGGCCGATTTCTCCACAGCCTGGCCGACAGTGGTCTTTTCTAGAACCACCCGGTGGTGTGAAGTGGTGTCTCCCTGGGGCTTTCATTTTAGTTTCCTTGACGTCGGAGGATACTCAGCATCTTCTCACGTGCTTATTAGCCATTTCTCCGTCTCCGTTCTCTACTCGGAGCCTGAGCTCCTTTCCAGTTGGGTTGCTGGTCATTTTATTGCTGAGTTGCAGGAGTCCTTTATATTCCAGACGCCCCTTCCGTTCTGGAAGTCTGGTTGTATGATGCCGACGGTTTTTACTTCCCTTCCAATGTGCACATTTCTTGTTTTATTTTCCTGCCTGATTACCTGGCCTAGAATCTGTTGAATAGAAGAGGTGAGAGCGGACACTCTTGCCTGTTTCCAAACTCGACAGGAAGCTTCTGTCTTTCACCACGGAATCTGCTGTGGGGTTTGATGGCCCCGTGCGGGTTTCCCGTGGCTGGCCTGTACCACACCGGCATCACTAGGGCCAGTCCCGCTGGACCCACGGGTCAGACCTTCACTGCATGCCCTGCGCTGGGTTTGCGGGTGTTCTGTCGAGAATATTTGCGCCATATTCAGAGAGAATATTGGTCTGCACTTTTCCTTCCTTGTCAGGGTAACAATGGACTCATTTTTTTTTATGGGAAATGCTCCCTCTTACTCTTTTCTTGTAAAAGTAGGGGTGTCGTTTATGCTCACTCTTCTCCAGGTGTGGTTCAGCTCCTCAGTGAGCACGGGCAGGTGCTGATGATGAGTGTACAAACAGAGGTCTGAACCTCCGCAGACACGAGCCATGCGCTGGCGGCTGGCCCACGGTGTGCCATTTGCCAGTGGACGGCTCCCTCAGACTCTGCAATCTGTTCACACGAGTGAGCTGCATTGGGACCCCCCCTGCAGCACAAAGACAAACACCTGCCCAGTTCAGATTGCGTTAACCCTGGTCATCGCTAACCAAACTGACACAGCACACTTTTCCCAGGCACCGTCCCCCTGTCAAATGAGGAAGGGCTGGTGCCCGTTAAACCGAATAAAACCGAAGTAGCTGTGACTTTATCTGCCTGTAACTCAGGGTTGCAGGACCTCATTCTTGACACAGCCCCAAGTTTCAGGCGTTTCACTGCAACGGCCTCACCTCCTCTGCACGGCGCTCCTCCGGGGCTGGAGGGGCTGGCTCTAATACGGCAGCAGGCCCTGCGTGTCAGGGAGCCGGGGCTCGCTCCTGTCACACACCCACAGACGTGCACTGCATCATGCATTCGTTCAACAGACGCTTAATGACCCACTCGCTCTCTTTGAGAGGTACTGGCAGTGGCAGCAAGTGGTGGTGGCTTGGGGGGGCTGTAGCCATCCATCACCCTCCCTCCAGCCAGCGTGAATCCACAGCAGCCTCGGTGACCAGTGTGCCTGCCACACAAACACACTTCCAGACACACCCCAGACCCTGCCCACTCCGTCTCCCACTGCCCCTTCTGCTTGGGAATGCCAGCCAACGGTGCCACCGGGTCCAGGCTGGGTGCTTGGGCTACAAAAATACCTGGTGTGGTGCGGTCAGTCTGGTCCACAGCCAGGGGCCAGCACCATGGGTTCATTGGGGTCCAGAACTTCCTGGTAACACGTAGAAAATTATGAACACATTCATGTGCACGTGGTGTTTCTAAAGCTGGGAACCACAGCTTCCGGATTTCCAGAGGACTGCTGATCTTCTATGCTCAATCCAGCTGTCCAAAGCATATCCATTCCGAGTTACATTTTTAGCATAATTCTCTGTCCCCTTCTCAATCAGGGCGGGAGCAAGGTCCTCACCGTGTACAGCCCTTTAAACTACACCAGTGACATGTCATGTCACGAAGCTCAGTATAACTTCCTGTGATTTTGTAGCAAAAAAACCACAAAAAAACAAGACAGAACAAACCGAAAAAAAACAAGAAGAAAAACCCCTACAAGTATTAATATTTGATTTTTTGCTCTTCAAATTTAAAGATTTGAAGTGAAACTGGATGACATTTCAGAGGCACCAATTCGTACATAATCATACAGCTCAGGTTAACGCATGACCCAAACTATTTCTATATCTGCCACTGGTCAGTCCATAAGCTCAACAATTTGCAAAGAGGTATATTTCAGGCTAGTTAGAAACTGCGGCTAATTCAAAATAACACTGAGAGTAAACTGTCATTGAAAAAAATCTTTTTTAAAGCTGCCAAAACAAAGGCTTTTAAGAAGAAACTCTAAAAAAAGGAAGGAAGGAAGGAAGGAAATTCAGAGTAACTTTGTTATTAAACATAAAGAAATTGAAATTTCTACCAACAAATTTAATTATGTGTATGTGATTTTATTATCGTCAGTCCAGACAATATGAACCTCTTTCCAAACGCTGTTTTTCAAAGTACTCTCTCCTGAGCGTCCTTGCCGTGCTCCAGACGCTGAAACTTTGTGACAATTTCCACTGACATATAAAGTAACTTGGGCGGAGGTTCTCCTTGGTTCAGAACAGAGCTCAATGAGCACCGGATACATAGAACAAGAACATGTAATTTTCATTCAGCTTCCAGAGTCCCACACATAGATTATGCCTCTAGGGTACCCGGCCTGGGGCCATACCTGCGGTCAACGTAGAAATGATGTTTTCCTAATCTCTCTCTCTGTAGCTTTCCTTTCTAAATTCTAAATGAGCTCCGGGGGATGTAAATTTGCACCATCAGAAGAATGAGTGTACAAGAATTACCTCCATCTTGCTGTACCACGACTTCTTAAGTCTTTAGAAACCAAGACTTCATGCATTGCACACCCCAAGACACTCCAGAATATTCCCACAAGCACGGTATCTTCTGCAGCTACAAGGCGTTCAGGCAAAACACAGAGGGAAAAGTGCCGCTTCTGCCCCCTAACGTCCGTTCGGGGTATCTCTATGCCCCGCGGTTGAGGTCGAGAAGATCTATTTCTTGTTTTATTGCGCCCCCTGCTGGCCAAGATCACACAGAACATCTTTTCCACCAAAATCTGACATCCTGCAAAAGCTCACTTTCATATTGTATTCCAAGTTGTGCCTTCTATTTTATAAAAAGTGCAAACCTTTGCGAGGTCGGGTTTTTCTTTTTGCCACAAATTAGTCCTGTCTTCAAATGTCTTGCCTTTTCTCGTACATTCTTTAAGTGTGAATGATGTCAGGATCGGATAACTCGCCCAAATGACTCAAACGTCACTGAGCCTCAGAATCATTCAGTGCCTCTCCTTAAAATGCTTTCCTCCCATCCCAAACCTGCTGAGTCAGCATGCTCCGGGGAGGGGTGCTTTGCAGAGCTTCCCCCGGGGGATTTTCACAATCAAGCTAATGTGGGAAACCAGGAAATCCAGCCGGTTCCTTTCACCCACAGACACGGCTGTAGGACTGGGGGAGGGTCCTCAGGGAGACTTAAGCCTTGCCCAGCCCACCCACTCCCCACCTCCACCGACATGTGACTCTTGCGAATAAAAAACAATACGTTTGCTCTATGAATGCAGCTTCGAAACAAGCCACTAACCCCTACACTTTGTTATAAAAGGTACTGGATTGTTATAAGACGCAACTAGTCGCACAATTAGGTATCCTCAGCCACACTTTCCGGCTGACGAATAATTCTCCTCTATGTCTCACTGTTTACAATGGTTTTGCCCAAAGACGACACAAACTCCCGTGGTGGTCGCTCCAATATCTAGCGGAGGGGCTCACGCCCACGTGGACCTTGGACCAGGGGCAGAACCACCACCTGGAGCCTGTTAGAGATGCCAGGGCACAGGTCCCACCCCCAGAGCCGCTGAATCGGAAGGCCCGCGGGCGGCGGAGCGATCTGCGGGTTCACCAGCCCTCCAGATTCTGCGCTGCGAGCGCCGCGGGGGATCCCCGCCCGGCGCGCTGGCGCGCGTGCCCTCAGCACACAGTTTGCCGACTTGGAAAGTTACACGCGTGTTAGCTACGTGGCTGCCTGCCATCCTGCCCTCCCAGTGCCACGTTATTTGGGGGTGGGGGGTTGCAAATTTCAGACCTCATCTCTCTCGCTGATGAGAGCGTTAGCTTCTAAATTTAAGGTCCAGCCCAAGATGAAGTCACTGTCCCCAACACCGCGCTCAAAGCGCACCTGGTCGCAGCTCAGAGTTCACGGGGGTAGTTCATGCACGGGGCGTGCTGCCGCTGAGCCCGAACCAGGCCACCGCCCTCCAAGCCCACCTGCGCCGGGCTCCGGGGACCACGTGGGGCTTGGACGGCGGGGACGCGGCCTGGCGTGGGCGGGGCTCGCCTGGGAACCGCGGTGCGCGCGGCAGCCAATCAGCGTGCAGCGCGAGCCGCTGCCTCGACGCTCGTCCCCTGTCACGTGCGGCGCAGTTGGCCCTTGGAAGCCGTGTCCGTCCACCCCGAAAAAGAGCGCCCCGCCCGCTTCCGCCGGCGTTGCCCACAGTGGACCGCCCAGCGCGGCCGGGGTCCAGCTGGGCCCGGCGAGGTCGGGCCGCGGGGTCAGCGTCCGGGGCGCCAAGTCCCGGCGCGGAGGGATCCGGCGTGGGTAACCGTTGGGGACGCGGCGGGGACAGTTAGTGCGCGGGCGGCGGCCAGGCTGACGGAGCTCCGAGGGCCGCTGCAGCCCCGCGCCGGCCGTGTCATCGCTTCCCCGGCCTCCGTCCTGCGGGCCTGGTGAGGCGGCGGGCGGGGCCTCCGGCCTGGGCTCCTGGCCGGGGCGGGCAGCCGAGAAGCCAGCCCGTGGGCGCGGCGACCAGAGGCTGAGACGGGGCGCGGGGGAACGAGGGCGACGGGCGGCCGCCTGGGCTGGGCGGCTGTGCCGCGGGCGGAGTCACCTGCCGCGGTGCCCCGCTTGGAGGCCCGCGCCCTGGCCTCCCTCGGGGTGGCCACGCGATCGGGCGCAGGGACGCGGAGCCGAGCCCCAGGATGGCCGGACCGCTGTGTGCGGCGCCCCAGGGCCCTGGGTTCGGCGGTGATCGGCGGCACCGGGAGCCTCCGCGGTGGCAGGTGGGGGCGGGGCCCCGTGGGGTCCTTCGCGCCTCCAGCAAGGCCCCCGGTGCCGCCAATCGGGGCTGCCTTGGGGAACGGCGGCGCTGGTGCCCCTGGCGCGCCCCCTGTCGGAGACGTCCGGCCAGCTGTCACTGCGTCTCGAAACGGGCGCGGGTGCCGCCGGGCCGCCGAGCCTGGGGCTGCGCCTGGAGGCGGCGGAAGGGGCTCGGGTTCCGGGGAGGGAGAGGCGGCAGGCGCCGGCGAGGTTGGCTGGAGGCGGGCCCCTGCGCCGCAGCGGGTCGCGCCGAGTTAGACCGGGCGGTGAGGGGGTTGCAATCAGGTGGGATAAGCAGGCATGACAGGAAGTCAGGGAGGGTCGTGCGCGGTGTCTGTCCAGGAAGGCGGTCTTGGGACAGAGCGTTTTCGAAGCTGGTGAAACCCAACCCGACGCAGGGTGGAGGGCTCGTACGTGTGGCTGTCCACCCTGCTGCTGGAGCTGCCAGTGGCCCCGACGGTCCCCACCGGAGGCCACCCCACCCCCGTCCCGCATGGCCCCGCGGGGTGTCTGCGAGGCGGGGTGCCCCTTTTTGTCCTGACCCCCCATCTCAGTGTAAATGTCGGCTGCACCTTAGGCAGGCCTTCTGAGCACGAAATTAGGTCCTGCCTCCTTCTTTGTAAAAACGTTCTGCCTATTTCCTTCGTTAAACTTTAAAAAACTTACAAGTTTGCCTTCCTTTTCCACCGGGGCTAACTTTCGTTGAATGCTCTCTGTGCGCAGGTACTTGGTGAGCGCTCCACGTGCGTTGTCACGTGACCCGGGCGGCAGGCTCACCTCGCTGCATCCGCAGGTGAGGACTGGAGCCGGCTTGCTGCAGGAGCCGGGCCTGCGCAGCCTTGAGGCCGCTGCCCTTCCTAACCTGAGGCTGCTGCCTTCCTGCGGGGGAAGAGGGCGGGGGAGGGGGAGTCACGTGGTATCACAGATGGGAGAGAGCGGCTAAGTCAGGTAGGTTAGAGAGATGGCCCAGGCGTGAGTCTTTGAAGGCCACGTGCACAGTAACACCCCTACCGGGAAAGAGGTCAGGGGACCTGTGGGATGTGGTCGGTCGGGGGAAGCCCCAGGAGGAGGCAGGGGTGTGCAAGGACCACGGGAGGGCGGGGCAAGGAACTTGCCCCCACGCCCACCCCTTGGAAGACCGCAGGTGCCTGGTGTGCCCCTCCACACTGACAAAGGCGGCCCCGTGTTGTGTGTTCTGTGTTGGCCGCCACCCAGCACAGCGCCGTCCACGGTCAGCTCTAAGTCCGTGTAGGGACATCCACACCTTAAACGAGGTCAAGTTAGAAGCCAGCAGTGACCCACGTGCTCATGTCACAGTCGAGACTGAACCCGCTGCACAGTGACAGTGTGGCACCGCCGAGTGGCCGTGCACACTGAGTCTTGTCTTCCTTTTCCTCTCCTTTCAAGACAGAAACGCGATGACAGGGCGCGCGAGGGCGAGAGCGCGAGGAAGGGCTCGCGGGCAGGAGACGGCGCAGCATGTGGGCGCGGCTGCGGTGAGTGCCGCCCTTCTCGCCGACACTCGGGGGCTGCACTGCGGCTCTGCCTCCGCCGCGGGCGCACTGGGCCGGCCGGTCAGCCGGTGGGGAGGCGGGAGCCAGCAAGGCAGGGGAGGCTCATTCTCCGGGGGTGTTAGGCTGGCTCTTGACTTCCACCGGTGGCTTTCTCGAAGCATCTTTGATAAGCTGTTTGATGACTAATTTAGGTCAGTTGGGTTGAATGCAGGGCTCTCATCTCGCACCTGTGGCCCCTCGACATTGAAGGAATGCTCTTCTTTGTTTGCATGGGACCAGAGCCAGCAGCCTGGGTACGGGCCGCCACGGCCTCAGCAGTCTCTGGCCGAGGGGGAGCTAGTTGGCCTTGGACGACAGAGAGGACCAGTAGGAGCAACAGCCAAGTCACAAGGTGAAGAAGTCACAAGGTGAAGGGAGAGTGAAACGTGTGTGTGGTATGAGACGTGAAGCGGCCGCCCGTGTACAAACCCTAAAGGAAGGGCCCCCACGGCCCTTGACAGTCCAGGACGATGGCCGTGCCCGCCGAGGGGTGGGGGCCGCAGTGCGCCTCTTCTCCCAGAGACGGAAAGGCGTGCTCTTGATGGGCCCTGGGCTATCACAGGGGAACCAAACGGTAAACTCACGGCAAAGGTGCTGACTGTGCATTTTAAACCACTTCAGAACATCCTCTTGGCTTCTTTGTGATCACAAGCTAGACCAAGGTTAACATTTGATGCTTTGGTTTATAAAACTCACACGCAACTGAGGTCAAAGCCGTGACGGCCAGCAGAACCAGACGCCACTTCTAATCCCAAACACGGTGCTTTGTCACCACCGCTGCAGAATGAATTGTTTGGGTGTGGGACGTAAGCCTCTTCTGTGGCTATTGCTTGTTTTCTTTTTTACCCGGGAAAACAGACCCACATCCAAGGGGGGTCGGTGTGAGGACGGCGGCTTCGGTCTGAGGGTGGGCACAGGAAACGGTGGTGTCAACCTACAGCGCCGAGACACAGGGGTCACTGCTTCCCTGCTTCCGCTTCCTGCAATAAGCCCCCACGTGCTCCGAGTACTTAGTCGAGATCTGTGACATCCATAGACGTGAGTGAGCACGTGGGCGAGTCAGTGGTGTGCACTGACCTGTGACAGGTACTGCTGGTGTCACAACACAACATGGCACTTGGTGACAGGGTGGAAGAGCTCCTTTCTTGGCTGCACGTGCAGAGCCTCCATCCTTACACATCTGTGCCACTGAGCTGGGGACAGTGCGCAGAGGGGGCGAGAGGATGTGGCACTGAGGAGGCACAGGCCGGGGAAAACGGGAAGCCTGTCCTGGCATTTGCATCACGCTGGAACGTGGCGTACCTGTTCCTCTCCTTACCTGTTACCTCTACCGTTGGCCTCTGCCGGTGTGGTCCCTGAGGGAGGGGACAGTTGTCCTACCTCGTGTGTGGCTCGGCACCAGGCAGCAGCCCCCACGGTACCTGTGCTGGTGCTGGCCATCCCCATGCACAGGGGGTGTTAACGGCTGCGACACCACAGGCCTGGACGCGCCCGACCCGTGAGGGTCAGGCAAACGGGGTCAAAGAGGTGACGGGACTGACAGGTGCATACCGGCAGTTACAGACAAGCCCCGGGGGCGGAAAGGGCTGGAAGGTTCGGCACCGGGGCTGCAGTCAGTGAGGTGGTAAGAGCTGCGTGTGGTGCTGGGCGGGTGCTGGAAACATCAGGACCTCAGGTATCGAACCACAGTGTCGCACCCACACGTGCAGCATGTCAGTTCATTTATTTATTTTTAGAAAGGGGTAGGGAAGGACAAAGAGAGGGAGAGAAACATCAATGTGTGGTTGCCTCTCTCATGTCCCCTACTGGGGACCTGGCCCCCAACCCAGGCAAGTGCCCTGACTGGGAATCGAAGTGGCAACCCTTTGGTTCTCAGGCCGGTGTTCAATCCACTGAGCCACACCAGCCGGGGCCAGCGTCAACCACTCAGAAGTCTGCCATCTGTGCAAGCCAACAGCCAGTGAGCTCGGGCCATGTGGAGGAATAGCCAGGCTACCTGTGGCCAGGGCAGCGGGCCCCACTGTTGTTCATGGTCAGGAGCTTGCACTCAGGTTTCTGTATCCAGAGATGAATTCTTTTTAAGACAAATTCACAATTTTCCAGGGAAAATTTCAAGCCCAGCCTTTCTGACCTTCTGTTGCTATCAGGTCAGATTCAGCACCTGGCCTGGCCGTGCGGTCGGTCAAGGCCCTGGACACAGGGCACGGAAAGCCCTTGGGGCAAGTTTCGAGTTCCCGGAGGGAGGCAGATGGGGACCTACAGGGCTTTTGACGGAGCCCCTGGGCCTCGGGAGGGGCAGGGAACGGCTGACCAGCATCTCCTGTGAAGCGCTCCAAAGCGACTTGGTCACTTAAGACTCGCCACACTCCTGGGAGGTCTGCCGTCCTCAGGAGTTGGTGAGGGGCTGGGCTCGCAGGAGGAGGTCCCGGCAGTTGGCGAAACCCACATCGAGTCGAAGCCGCAGCCCCTCCTGCTCCCACGGTCGGGGGACGGGCTGGGTTCTTCGCCTCGTGCTCTGTCTTACTTTGGTTACCATTTTCTTCCCTTTTTTAAAGAACTCAAGATTTCTGCTGGATTTCAGGAGTTATCCTTAGCGGAGAGAGGGGGCCGCCGCCGAGACTTCCATGACCTCGGCGTGAACACGAGACAGAACATCGACCATGTCAAAGAGTCAAAAACAGGTGGGTGGGCACGGGCGCAGCTTCTCCACGCTCTTGCCGCAGAGACCTGGCCAGTCCAGAGTCAGGCGTCAGAGAGGGCTGCCGTTGTCGGCCACTCCACCCTCCGTCCACCGAGCTGGGCCCGGCTCAGCGTGGCAGCTTCCTTCCACAGGCTCCTCGGGCATCATAGTGCGGCTCAGCACCAACCACTTCCGGCTGACGTCCCGCCCACAGTGGGCGCTGTACCAGTACCACGTGGACTACAACCCGCTGATGGAGGCCCGCAGGCTCCGCTCTGCTCTGCTTTTCCAGCACGAAGACTTAATCGGGAGGTGTCATGCCTTTGATGGAACGATACTATTTTTACCTAAAAGACTGCAGCACAAGGTCATTTTCAGTGTTGGGGAGAGGGAGGTGGGGCTTCCACTTCCAAGCAGAAGCGCCACAGCCTGGGGAAGCTCTCGGAGAGACCCCAGTGGCTCCCGTCTGGTAGGGCCTGAGAAGACCTCAGAGGGTGCGTCACTGTCACCGGTGTGTCACCCTCGTGCCCACCTGAGGGGCATCGTGGCCACACCACAGCATTGCACAGGTGCCTGAGCCATCTTCCCACCCAGCCACCCTCCCCTCATCACTTAGAAACATGCAGTGCTTGTCACCGCTGCCCTGGGAAGTGGGCAGCACAAGACCAGGCTTCGTTTCCCCCTCCCTGGCCTCAGGTGACCGAGGTTTTCAGCCAGACGCGCAATGGAGAGCACGTGAGGGTGACAATCACGCTCACGAATGAGCTCCCGCCCACGTCGCCCACCTGCCTGCAGTTCTACAACATCATCTTCAGGAGGTGCGCCAGCCCTTCGCAAAGAGGGATTCAAGCACACGGGAGGCTGGGCACGCTGCACCGCGGAAGCCTGCACGCGGGACTTTGCAGTGGCTGTCACTCTGAGTGGCACCCTTCATGGTGTGGGGCGCTGACACGGGACTCACACACTAGCTCCGGGCGGGCATCTCCGCCTCCACCCTCCCCGTCTGGGTCTTCTGATTTCTCGAACAAGACACCCCCACTTGGCTGTCAGCCGTCACTGGCTGATGCTCCTTCTCCCCTGGGGGGGACACGCTCAAGAGGCAGGGCAGGTGCAGTCTCCTCGGGTTTGCTTGTTCCCTCGGGGAGACAGACTGCACGCCCTGCGGTCTGCCCTCAGTATGGGCACCTCATTCCCCAAATCCAGAGTCGGGACCCTCATTTTGGGAAGCTCCCCCCGAGCAAGGAGCAGTCTGGGTGAAGCTGAAATTGGCCTGAGAACAGGGAGACACAATGCCTGGGCCTGTAATTTACCTCTTCAAGTTGGTCCGAAGGTATCAGTCACAGATACTGAGACCTTCCTTTCAGTGGGTCTTTGTTTTGGATTAACGTAATTAGTAGGTTGACTCTTCTCTAAACGAGGCGCTGACAGACCTTTCCTGTGAAGGGGAGGGTGGTAAACATCTCCACGGTACGCCACGTGGCCTGTCCCAGCCACAGCGCCCACACCAGCAAAAGGCCAGGGCTCTGCGCCAGCAAAACCGACTGACGGACCCTGGCTTTGGAGTGTCACATGATTCATGCATCTTTTGATTTTTTCCAACCTTTACAAAATGTAGGAAGCCATCCTTAGCCCCTCAGCCATGTAGAGACCAGCAGGGAGGCGGGGGCTGGTCGGACAGGGCCGGGGTTGGCCGAGCCCCACGCTTTTGCAGCTGCGTCATGAGAGAGCAGCCCGCACTCACTCCCCACTCCGCCCTCTTGACCCCCAGGCTGCTGAAGATCATGAATTTGCAGCAGATTGGGCGGAACTATTACAACCCGAGTGACCCGATCGACATCCCCAATCACAGGTTCGTACAAAGTATGGAGTTTCTACCCCTCAGGCCTCATCACAAACCTCCAAAGCAACACTTGAACTTGAAAAGACCCACTTTACTGCCAAGGCCATTCCCGTGCCCGTCACACGGTGTGAATGTGAACCTTGGTGTGAATAACAAAGGGGACCTCCCAGAATCCCTGGGTTTTAAAATCTCGGGCTGTGGACACACATGTCCCTGGGAACACACACTGCCTTCTCACGCCGAGTCTGCACCCACTCTCCGGTGCTGACACCCACCAGCTAATGAGGGCCGCTGCAGAAGTCAGGTGTCAGGGTGGCAGCCCAGGTGCTCTGCTTTGTTATAATGATTCGAGATGTTTCTGTTAGATTGGCCACTTCTTCAATCTTGGGCCAGGATACAGAATACTTTCATATAAAGTTAGTATATTAATTTACAGTGGCACTCATGAAATTATTGTTTGAAGACCTTGAAAAGACAGGGCTTCACCTGAAACCAAGCGAAGCCTGGTGATCAGGGGGCCCGCTCCGTGACCGCTTTTGGGCCCGGCTGGTGATGGCAGCGGTGTGGCCGGCGCGAGCAGATGGGCGGGTGTGTGTCGCAGGTTGGTGATCTGGCCAGGCTTCACGACCTCCATCCTGCAGTACGAGAACAGCATCATGCTGTGCACGGACGTCAGCCACAAGGTGCTGCGCAGCGAGACGGTGCTGGACTTCATGTTCAGCCTGTACCAGCAGACAGAGGAACACCGCTTCCAGGAGCAGGTGTCCAAGGAGCTCATCGGCCTCATCGTCCTCACCAAGTGAGCCGGCTCGTGCCCGCGCCTCGGCTAGTCTGTGGGGCCAGTCCCAGCACGTTGCCCGGTGGTGGTGCACTGAGTTGCGGTGGGGAGTCCCCGAAAACGGGAGGGGCGCTTGTCACCTCCCTGGGGAACGACGGTTTTAGGGGGCGTGCACACCTGTGCGGGACAAACATCTGATGACTTTTACCCCGTTCAGTTTTAATTTTATTTTCTAATAGTAATTTAGTCACTTCCCCATCTGTCTAGCATCGTCTGTAACAAATTCCTTTCCCCTTTTTTTTCCCGTGCCATTGCATGTTACTAAGTGACTTTGAAATTGTCACTTCTACTGTGCGTCTTGAGGAAGCACCAATAAGCGCCTGTTCCATAGGTACAACAATAAAACATACAGAGTCGATGACATTGACTGGGACCAGAACCCCAACAGCACCTTCAAGAAGGCCGACGGCTCCGAGGTCAGCTTCCTCGAGTACTACAGGAAGGTATGGAGCCTCTGCCCCCGTGGTCCTCGGGGCGGAGTATGCGGGCCCAGGCGCGGCCCGAGGCACATGTGGTACAGTTTTCTGCTGTTCGCCGGTTCGGAGCAGGCGAAGGCAGGCCCAGCAGCGCAGCACTGGCCCATTGTCACGTGAGACGTGCCCCGTCCAGGTTCCTTTTGCAGTAGCACACACGGTTAGATCGAACCTGAGTGCGTGCAGGACAGGCAGGAAGGGCCCTAGGGGTAAATGCTGCAGGCGACTGCTAAGCATACTGTCCCTTATTCTGTCCTCGGGCGCTTTTGAGCCCTGCCTGGGGGTATGGGTCAGGGCCTGGGCGCCCTGGGCCTCAGCTGTGCTCCTTCCGCGCGTGCATCCTGGCAGCTCAGACAGGCTCGTCCCACACAGGTGGGTCTGTGTACTAGGCCACCTTCCAACTCTGGCCTTACTGAGACGACTCTAGACTCTGGCCCAGAACTCACTAAACTGGAAAGCACCAGAGGCACGTAGCGGCGAGGAAAAGCGCCGACCGACTGGAAGAAAATGCAATGCTTACATGGTGGCAGTGCCAGCCAACACGGTCAGAGTCTGCCACGATGAGCAGACCGGCCCCTGAGTCCTGTCGGAAACCAGGCAAGGTCGGGTGGCTGGCAGAGTTTTCAGCCTAGAACAAAGTCACGAACAGGCTGGGACTCGTGGTCCCTTAACTGATGAGCCAAGTGGCCAGGAACTTGTCATGGGGAGAGAGGAAGGAAGGGGCAGGTGCCTCAGTCTGCTGATACGGGACCCAGACTGATGAGAAGATGCTCGTTCTTCTGGGAGGCCTGACGCTTTTCCAATAGAGGCAGCAAAGCTGTCTGGAACGCTCACGGGTGCGACCGCGACGCTGGGAGACAGGAAAGGGCCTTCAGCAGGCGCGCCCAGGCCGAGGAGCGGCCTGTGACAGCTCCGGAAGTGCTGAGTGGGGAGGGCCGGAGAGCCCTCTCGGACACAGGGTGGGCAATGGGTGTGCAAGGCTGGGCTGGGAAACTGATGTGCTCTGAGCCCCGGCCCCTGACTCGGGCGGCCAACGTCTCTGCCCGCTGACACGTCACCGAGGTGTTTCCTGTGCGTGGTGACCACGCTCTTCTCTCAACCAGCAATACAACCAGGAAATCACTGACTTGAAGCAGCCGGTGCTGGTCAGTCAACCCAAGCGAAGGAGGGGCCCCGGCGGCAGTCTGCCCGGCCCCGCCATGCTCATCCCAGAGCTCTGCTACCTCACAGGTACGGGCTGTGGGGCCAGCTTCCCAGATCAGCCTCACTGCCGCCGGTGTTTCTCCGTGCCCCTCCCTGTCCCCGGAAAACCCTTGAAGCTGCCATGTCTCCCTGATTCTTCTTCCCCTGGCCCCACCTCCCACTCCAAACATCGAGATGCAATTCTTGGACCTTTACATGAACACCTTTTGAATGTTTTCTCTAAAGGTCTGACCGACAAGATGCGTAACGACTTCAACGTGATGAAGGACCTGGCGGTGCACACGAGGCTGACGCCGGAGCAGAGGCAGCGGGAGGTGGGGAGGCTCATCGACTACATTCACAAGTAAGGCCGCGAGTGGCCGGTGCACGCTCTGCTCACACGGGAGTGGGCAGGGGCTGTCCCAGGGCCCGACGGGGATTTCGCTGTCCTTCTGCACCGCAGTCACGGGGTGGGTCTGTCCTTCCCATCTCTAAGTGAGGGAGTCATGGGTGACATGTGTCAGCCATGGCCCTTCTAACTCTTCTGTCAGGAAAAGGCAGTAACGCAGAGGAGTGTGTTCAGACAGCCCCACTCTCTCTGCTCAGCATCCGGGGTTCACTTTGAGGAAGAGAGGGTTTGCACCCCGGAATTCTCAGTTGAAGTGTGTGGACGTGGAGCGTGGACACAGGATGGTGCTCTGTGTTTCCACGTCGGTGCCGGGTCCCAGCCCCGAGGCGGCACGGCCAGGGTTGGAGCGGGCCTCTGCACACACATGTCCGCTCTGCTGGGCGTCCGCACGCCTGCTGATGTGTAAATGCGCTCAATCGACAGGGATGACAATGTTCAGAGGGAGCTTCGAGACTGGGGTTTGAGCTTCGACTCCAACCTGCTGTCCTTCTCAGGGAGGATTCTGCAAGCAGAGAAGATTCACCAAGGCGGGAAAACAGTAAGGCAGTCTTCCCGTGGTCCCTGAGGTCGGGCGGGGCAGAGGCCCGGCACAGCCCGCAGGAGAGCACAGTGACGGCCGGCTCGGTGCCGTCCTCACCACCCCACCCTGCCCTCTGCCAACAGCTGAGCAGCAGCAGAGGCTGCAGGGTGGACGTACAGAGGACAGGCAGGGTCAGAGGATGCGGCTAGGGCACCCAGGAGACCATCTGGTGCCAGGCAGCGCTTGGGTGGCAGCTCTTAACATGAACAAATCTTAAGCTGCCACTGTCCTTCGGGGACACTTTTGCGTCTCTTTTCCCCACCGAGAGCCTTCTGTCTGCCACTACGGCCCAGGTGGAGGGGGCGCCCTGGGGTTAGTGGCGACTCCCCGGCCTCCTCCCGGGGCATGCAGGCCGCTCACGGCGTCTCTGAACTCTCCCCCAGTTTGAGTACAACCCCCAGTTCGCTGACTGGTCCAAGGAGACAAGGGGTGCGCCCCTGATCAGCGTGAAGCCCCTGGACAACTGGCTGCTGGTCTACACCCGGAGGAACTACGAGGCGGCCAACTCACTGATCCAGAACCTATTCAAGGTCACGCCGGCCATGGGCATACAAATGAAGAAAGCGATAATGTGAGTCTGCGAGCACCCCTCCTCTGAAACGGACCCGCAGCCACGGGGAGGGCGTGGGGCTCAGACGAGGGAAAGCGTCCACAACATATGTCGCCGATCTTCGTGGGAAGACTGGATACAGGCCCACAGCCCACGGCCATGGACACGTGTGTGAGGGACCGAGTCTGATCGGCCGGGTGTCTGGTGCCTTGGACAGCAGTGCGTCGCACTCCAGGCCCCGCAGGAGCTTTCGGTGCAAGCCGTGTGTGCCACCCCCCTCACTCAGTGTTGGACCACGCGTCTCCATTGTAGGATCGAGGTGGATGACAGAACGGAGGCCTACCTGAGGGTCTTACAGCAGAAGGTCACATCGGACACGCAGATAGTAAGCAGCCCCCCCGGCCCAGAGCAGTTGCCCGGAGTGACTGGTTTGACAGGGGCGTTCGGGAACCCTAGGTCTCGAGTTCGTTTTCCAGCATCACAGTTAGGTCCCCAGGCTGGCCACAAAGTGTGAGTGTTACCTTCCTAAGGTCTCCAAGTCAACGCGGGCTCCCGTGTGCCCAGGGGTCAGTGACTGTGTGTTCAAAGGGGGAGGTGGGAGGGGAAGACAAACCACCTTAGATTTGTTTGGACCTGATGGTTTTAATTGTTCTAGAACATTTGGGGAAAAATAGCAAGGCACAAAAGTGAAAGCCTTAGATGTTCTGCGCACACAGAGTGTGACTGTGAGGTGGTCGGACACAGTCCATTCCCTTGCCAGACCCCCTCCTACTGGAGGCAGGTTCCTGCCCCATTGTCTGGGACACCAGGGGCGCACAGGGTATGAGAGGGCTCCGCTGGGTGAGGGGGAAAGGGGGTGGGAGCCGGGCGTGTGAACGCTGCGCTCAGCTCCAGCACTTCAACTTGGAGCCGGGGGTGGCGGGTATTTTCCTCTACTACTGAGGTGCAGTTGACAGAGCACATCAGGCGCACAGTGCCCAGCGTGTGTGTGTGTGTGTGAGGGTTACCACGTCGGGCTGCATCAGCTCCCAGCGCCCCCGCTTGGCGTGTGTGGCGAGTCAGAGAAGACCCAGGCACTTTGGCAACCGTCAGGAGGCCGCCACGCCTCACCCGAGACCGCCAGCACTTGCTCAGCTTGTCCTTGGCCATCGGCGCCCTCCCGCCAGCACCTGCCCATTGCAGGGGGCCATGTTTGGACCATCCCGTTTGGTTTCTCGATGGGCCGCGGGGCTTCCGTATGATGAGGCTCTCAAGCCAGAGCTGTGCAAGTTTGAAAGCCGTGACCCGAGGAGCCTCCCAGGGGGGTTGAGTGCAAGTGAGCTGAGCGTGACAGAAAGCCCTCCCTGTGTCCGCCTGTCAGTTGTCCTGCACGCGGGTTGCCTCGTTCCCTGTCCCACAGCGGTCCTGGGCAGTCACCGAGCTTGTGGAACTCAGCGCCCAGGCGTCCCGGTGTGCAGCCACGAGCCGTGTGCTCAGCGTGTGTGTTTATCCGCATCTGTCAGTGCAATGTGGTCACCAGACAGCAGAAGCTGACGCCACACTTAGCGGCCACATGGCACAGCCGCGTGGAGAATGTGTGGCTGTCACTCATCCGTGGGGTTGGTTTCTGTTGCCTTCCCTGAGCGTCTTCCCCAGTGTCCGCACGCTGTCTGTTTTCAGGTTGTCTGCCTGCTGTCGAGCAACCGGAAGGACAAGTACGATGCCATCAAGAAGTACCTGTGCACGGACTGCCCCACCCCCAGCCAGTGCGTGGTGGCGCGGACCCTGGGCAAGCAGCAGACGGTCATGGCCATCGCCACGAAGATTGCCCTGCAGATGAACTGCAAGATGGGCGGGGAGCTGTGGAGGGTGGACATGCCCGTGAGTCCTGGCCCCGCCGGGGACGGTCCTCGCGCCGTTGGAGAAACGGGGTCCCCGCTATCCGGCACCTCTAAATGGCAGTGTTTCCCTTGCAGCTAAAGCTGGTGATGATCGTCGGCATAGACTGTTACCACGACACCACAGCCGGGCGGAGGTCTATCGCGGGCTTCGTCGCCAGCATCAACGAAGGGATGACCCGGTGAGTGCGCACAGCCCAGGCTGCCGGCCGGGGCTCTGCCAGGTGGCAGCACTGTGTCGGCGCTTCGCTTCCAGCCTGCCGACAGCCCTGGCATTGGGGCCGAGGAGGTCGGGGAGGGACACTTTCATTAGCTGCCCCGTCGCTGTCACCTTCCCCCGCTGGCCCTCAGTCTGTGGCTGTCAAGCTACATCTCAGCTCATGCCACTGTGTCGGGGGAGGGTGCCCCGCACCGAGGGCACCCTCCTGCAGCTGGCCCAGGCACCGCGTGGTAGAGCACTGAAGTCAGTCTCGGTGCCCGTGGCAGCACTGAGGGGACAGGCGAGACCAGGCCCCTGGAGGGGTTGGGGGGTGGGCATGTCAGCATCACCGAGGGCACGTTCGGAGGCCTGAAGCTTCCAAAGAGAGATGGCAGGGGGGCGGGCCTCTGTGCACGCTGCCATGTGAGCCGGCGCTCTCCTCAGCCTGGAGTCACGGAGCTGACCGCTGAGAAAAGAGCGTGCAGTGAGTGTGTTCCTCAGGGACTGGCTGGCCTGTCCGGGCTGTTGAGCTGTCCTGAGTAGTCGGAGACGTTAGCAGGCACCTGGAAGCAGGCCGGAGCCCCTGCCCCACCACGAGCAGAAGGGAAGGCGGGCCTGCGGGGGCAGGCTGACCTCGGTGTGCTCTCTCCCCCAGCTGGTTCTCCCGCTGCGTGTTTCAGGACAGAGGCCAAGAGCTGGTGGACGGGCTCAAAGTGTGCCTGCAAGGTCAGTCTGCACCCGGGGGTGGGCCTTGAGGGACGCGCCTTGGGGCCGTGCTCCTGGCCCGTGCCCAGGACGGGGAGCCTGGTTGCTGCGGGCCTCACCCGAGTGTGCCTGGCTCCATCACAGCCGCACTGCGGGCCTGGAACACGTGCAATGAGTACATGCCCAGCCGCATCATCGTGTACCGCGATGGCGTAGGCGACGGCCAGCTGAAGACACTGGTCAACTACGAGGTGCCGCAGTTCCTGGACTGCCTCAAGTCCGTGGGCCGCGGCTACAAGTACGTGGCACCCTGCGGCCCACGCGCGCTGTCCCGTGCCCCCCGCTCAGGCCCAGGGTGACCTGGGGTGCAAGGGGAGGCGGGGGGACAGCACATCCACAGCCTCCCCCACCTCGCCCCACACCCCCAGGCCCCGAGAAGGGTGTGTGTTTTTTCTTCTCACACGGAGTGTGCAGGTGGCCTGAGAGGACGCTAAGTGTAGCCTTCCTTGTCGCCTTCAAGCCCCAGGTTGACGGTGATCGTGGTGAAGAAGCGAGTGAACGCCAGGTTTTTTGCTCAGTCTGGAGGACGGCTTCAGAACCCACTTCCCGGGACGGTCATCGACGTGGAGGTCACCCGCCCGGAGTGGTGAGTCCAGCCTGCGGGCCCAGGTGCAAGCTGGGCTCTGCCGTGTCCCTGAGTGTGGCCCCATGTTCTGGCAGCCCGGACACACTGCCGTTTTGTCCTCACACTGTATTTGTTACCCACACTGCAGTCCGCGACTCGTTTGTTCAGAGATGCCCACATGGCCCAAGCTCATTGCCTGTGTGCCGGAAGCGGCGAGCAGAGGCTTCTGTGTGCGCATCCCCGAGGGCCAGGTGGCCGCCTGGCCTCATCACACATGCAGAGATGAGGGAGGGCCAGGGCTGGGGCGTGACAGCTGGCACCTGTTTCTGCATGTGAACCTTGTCCACAGATGGCTGTTTCTGAATCACATCTGGGTCTGTGATGGACTCGGTCACCCTTCCCGTGCCCCACCGGCAGACAGGAAAGCCACGCTCTAGCCACTCACTCGGCCGGGAGCCATGAGCTTGGTCCCACAGGGTCCACGGGACGCCCTCCTCGGGAGAGCGAGCAGCTAGGACGACTTCTGTCCCCGTGTGGAAATGTTGGGAATGTTTTCTAAAGGCACTGTTACCAGGAGATGGCATCGGCCAGGGTGCGCAGTCGGGGTGTAGAGCTCTCTTCCTGTAGAAATGGGGCTGCCGAGCCGTCGCCACACTAACTGTGTAGCCGGTGTGTCCCGTGACGGCGCCTGGAACTGCTGCTCTGAGAAGCACACCCGGACTGCACCTTCTTCTCGGGCAGGTGTAGGCTGGCAGTCACGGGGGCGCAGGCCAGCGCAGGCGCGCTCACCTGGGGGCACTGTGGCCCAGCACAGCAGGAAGCCCAAGCTACATTAGGAAGTAGGAAAACTCCGCTCCCTTTTCCCTTTTACTAAAACCCGGCCGCCGGTGGGACTCAGTGTGGAACCAGCGCCAGGGCCCGTCTGGCCGCCGGCGCCTTTCGTGACAGCGAGCTCGAGTCAGGGCCAAGCGCCACGTTTAGCTCTGCCATGGCTTCTCTGCTCTCTTGGGGGGTCATTTCTAAAACCCTCACTTTTCTAGAAGCCCATAATCTGTTGTAGATCAATTCGGACTTTATCGTTTCTCTTGTTTCCGTGGACGTAACACATTGCCTTATTAACCTTCTCGTAATCCCCGCCAGGTCCACTCACAGCACCTCCGGACTGGTGTGCTGAAGGCACCGAGGAAGCCACCGAGGCTGGTGCTGCCTGTCCCTCCCTCTGCACAGGCACCACTTGGTTTTTGTTTGACCATCTGGCCCCTGTACTGGTTCCACTTACAGTCCTTCACGCTCTCTTCCTCTTGCAGATTTGCTATAAATCCTTAATGAGTAAAACGGGGTAGGCATATCTTTGTTAACAACAGCAAGAACAGCTCGTGGGAAAGCTTCTGTGGTTAAGGGGCACTTGGGGGTGACAGAGCCCAAAGCTGGGCCTCCCGTCCCCACTGCCCCAGTGCCCCCCGGTGTGGACATGGAGGCGTGGACAGTGGCGTGCCCAGCAAGCGTGTGCCGTGCCCGGGGCTCCCGTGACCTGCCCCTCGGTACTAGCAGTAGCCAATCTAACCATGCTGCACGCGCACAGACGGCCCGCAGTGGCCACAGTGTGTCCTGAGAGGGACCGGCTGACATTGGCGTCCAAGGTCTTCTCCCTGCCGGAACCTTGAACCCTCCCTCCTTGAGCCTTCAGAAAGGGGAGCCCCACGTCCACGTGGCTTGTGCATGTGTTTGTAATTCCAGGTACGACTTTTTCATCGTGAGCCAGGCGGTGAGAAGCGGCAGTGTGTCCCCCACACATTACAATGTCATCTACGACAACAGTGGCCTGAAGCCAGACCACATCCAGAGGCTGACGTACAAGCTGTGTCACGTCTACTACAACTGGCCCGTGAGTACCTCTTTGCGCGACACTGTCCCCTTGAGGAGGGTCGCTTTTCAGAACAGAGCCGCTGTGGGCCCCAAGGCGTCGACGCTAGCACGAGACTGAGAATTCAGGGAAGCCAGCCCTGGAGTAACAGCAGCCTTGTTTTCTCCCACTAAAGGGTGTCATTCGCGTCCCCGCGCCTTGCCAGTACGCACACAAGCTGGCCTTCCTCGTGGGCCAGAGCATCCACCGGGAGCCGAACCTGTCCCTGTCCAACCGCCTGTACTACCTCTAGCTGTGGACGGGCCACGGCTTGCGGCGTTCTTTTCTCAGATGGTGACTTCGGGGCTTTCCAGCCTTAGTTTTTTAACTGTTTTCTTTGTAGTTGAAACTTGGGAAGGGAACTAGGGGGTTGGAGTCTTCAGTCTAACATCGCTACTAACCGGCTTATTTCACAGGTAAAAATTCAGACTTCATATTTTAAGTTGTTTGCCTCTCAAACATGTTGTCGTCGGGAGTTTTGTTTGTTTTGGGAAAAAATGGGTAAGGTTCTTTGTGTTATGAACAGTCTCTCTCAAACTGTTTGAAAGTACTTCCATGAGAGAGAAAGTCCTATTGTAACCTGTATTAACCTTTTTTTTGGAGTATTTATTTTGAATATAAAGGACAAAAGGCATAAAGTAGGAAGCCCACCACAGCCGTAAGGTACAGCTTTATTTGGGCTCCTCACATTTAAGACAGAAGCTGCCACTAAATGACACCTTAACCAGGCACAGGAAAGGGTGAGACTGTGGAGGCTCGCGGGGTGGGAGTCAAAAACAGAATTGAAAACTTTTAAATTTCTGTTCAAAGAATCATTTAAGACCCTTCAACAGAAGAGGCCAGTGGTCTATATTAACATTACTGTTTGTTTTGTTTTGCAAGTGGGACTGCATTCAATTTATTACAAAATAAAATTGAAGTGATTGTCACCCAATTTGAATTACAGTGTAGTTTTTGTTTTTACTGAAAGCACATGCATTTTTTCCACTTAATGTGTTTTTCAAACTGCTGGAGAGAACCTCCAGGAGAAAGGCCATTCCACTTCTATGAGCTGAAGTGGAGCCACTAGCCAAGTTCAGCGTCAGAGTGCAATCGCGCTGGGAGGGGCTCCCCTGCCCGGCTCCCAGTGTGAGCCTCAGGAGTCTGCGCCTTTGGGGACAGGTGGCCGTGACGCACTCAGGACTACACGGTCGTGGGGGTTTTCAGGAAATTTTGTGAAGAGCGGGTTTGAGGTTGCTGAGTAACTGTACGAGGTCTGTCCAGAAGGCACCCAGCCATGCACTATGAAAAGCAGAGACCTTTATTGAGGAAGATACAAGAAACAAGAAACACTGTACATGGGACAGTGACGCCTCAGTCCCCTTCAAAGCAGGCAACCTGGGACCTCCAGGGTTCTCCCAGTCACCATTAGCTGCCCTGTCGTATTTTCCTGAATCTCATCAACAGTCTAAAATCTCTTCCCTTTCAAAGGTGACTTTAGTTTTGGGAAAAGCCAGAAGCGTGGGCTGTAGGGAGGCTGAGTCACCTGGGTACTTTGATGTTTCACCAAAAAACTCGGCATGAGACGTGATGCGTGCGCAGACATATTGTCATGATGAAGCTGCCAATCACCAGGCGCCCACAGCTGCGGCCTTCTGAGGCATGTGAATAGTTTCCATGGAGGAATGTTCAAGCTTCACGCAAAATTGGATGCAGGTTTGTTGCTCTACTTGCTCAGTCATTTTGAGTGTGACGGCCACACAGTGCACATGCTCACTCAGTGACATCTACTGCCCCCACTGACCAGTACAGAGACGTCATCATTGATCACACATGCGCACTCCAGTCCACGCTCCTCGGCTGCCAGGTCACAGCGATGCCGTGCAAACCTTTCTCACTATATTAACAATGGCTGGACCTTCTGCGGACAGACCTCGTATGGCATGGCCTCTTCACACGTTGCCCGTGGATGGAATGGATGCAGCCCTGTGCGCAAGCCACGGGGTCGGTGATTTAACACCCTGGAGCTACTTGTCCTGCGCAATAAATGCCTTTTGGATTTAGCCTCATTAACATTGTGAATAAAACCACTGTAAGTTGTTTGTTTTGGTTTTTTTAGTTCTTTGAGCTAATAACTGTTGTTAACACTGTTCTTGGCTATTAGTCCAGGTTTTCTAACCTGTGTGACTTCTAAACACAGAAGAAAAGAGGACTGTGAAGTTTCAGAAGAATTGCCAAATAGAGAAAGGAAATCGATGACAAAAATTGTCACAGCACAGTATTACGGGAAGTAGGGAAGCCTGTTGTGCAACTGTAAAAGATCAATTTGGGCATTAGTTTTTATTTATGAGTCTTTATGGCTGGTCAATAACCTCAGTCCTTAAAATCTTATTCCTAACGGTTTGTAAACTAACCCTAAAGTTGAAAGGCTGTCCTGCCTCCCAACCATGAAAACTTGGGAAATGAGGCAGTAAGGCCCTCCCTCGCAACGTGCTACAGACTCCGTTCCAGGGACACAAAGCCACTCACGTCGGTGGAGTCAGAAGGGGCACGGACCCGAGTTCTCGTTTGTCCTGGGCTGTGGTTCCCGATGGAGTCGGACACCTGTGTGTGCTCCACACAGACCGGCGAGCTGGGTGTGCAGGGAGGGCCAAGAGAGCTGGGTTCCAGCAGCTGGGGCCACGGGGTCCAGCCTTGGACAGACGTGGCTCAGCGACCAGTCGGGTTGATGAGATGACACTGAGACCGTCTCTCCAAGTCTGCTTCCTTCTGTCTTGGTTCTAATCAGATTTCCTTTGTGAGCGACAGAGGTGACAACCTGGTTCACGTCTCCGTCCCCACCCCCACCCCATGAGAGGACTCCTGGGGATGGGCAGCCAGGCTTCAGCCATGACCCGGGCAGGCACCAGGTGGTCCCGGGCCCACGGAGACCACGCTGGGCAGGAAGGGCCAGGTCCCAGGGGGTCACTCCTAGGCCACCTCGCACCTTCCCGTGGGTCCCAGGGGCCTGTGTGTTCAGACAGGTGTACTGACACCCTCTTTCTGGACAGTTCTGACCCTCTGGTTACTAATTCCTCTCCCTCTTCCCCAACTTATAAGCTATTGTTTTTTAAGTCAGCTTTATTGAGGTACAATTTTTGTAAACGTGAATGCAATGTGATGAGTTCTGACAAGTTTACACACTCCTGTGCCTGCCACCATGGAGATTTAGGAGCTCTCTCATAGGCTCTAAGCGGCGGTTACATTTTTCAATACACTGGCCTCACTCACATTTCACTCAGTTTGTCCCTGAATCTTTCATGGTTCTGATGCTGACAACGTGTTCTCACGTCACATAGCAGCACTTACTCGGCTTCTGCTTGTTACCTGCTGGTTGGTAGCGATAGTTGACCTTTGCGTGTGGATACTGCCCTCTGCCACCTCACCAACAACGTCATCTGCACAGTCATGTCGCCTGCAGACAGGGACCGTTTCTCTTCTTCTTTCCCCGAGCACGTGGCCTTCGTCCCTTCTCCCTCCTGCTGTGCCGGAGAAGCTCCGCACGGGGTCAGACGCCAGTTGTCAGGCGGACGTCCCGCCTGGTTTCTGACAGAAGGGGCGCGGTCAGTCCTCACCATGAAGGGCAGGGTGGGTTGTGAACTTCGCCGAGTGGAGACAAATTTCTTCCTCTTCCTGCTTCCTGGACAAGCGTGGGTCTTGCCCAGGGCTGTCCCTGCTCCCATGGAAACGATGAGATAGCACACTTGCCTTTGGCTCTGCTGATGTGGTAAACCGCACTGACTCTTGCAGCGTGGTAAACCAACCTTTTACGTACTGCTGGATTCGATCTGCTAGTGTTTTGTTAAGGATTTTTCTTTAGTCTCCATTCAGGGTCCTTTGGTCTGTAGTTCTATAATGCATTTGTCTAGTTTTGGTATCAGGATGATGCTAGCCTCCCAAGTCTGGGCATTTTTCTTCCTGTCTCTGGAAGAATCTGTCTGCAGTGGGCACTGTGTGCTCCTTAAATGTTTGGCAATCTTCACCAAAGCTCGCCATTGCTTTGGGCTTTGTTGGGAAATTTGTAAATCAAAAGATTTAGAGAAACACAGTCCAGGCTACTTCTGCTGGTTTTCTTCTTTTGGAGAAATTGTCATCAGTTTATTTTTTATTGTGGTAAAGTGTAACATAAATTTCATCATTTCAGCCACTTTTAGGTGTGCCGTGGCATTAAATACATTCACACATACATCAGCGTTTCTTAAACTGGAGTTCAAAAAAAAACTTAACCCATTTAGCATTTCAGCGTTTCTTTTACATTACAGTGCCAGAATTTACTCATACGTAACCAAATTTATTGGTGTGTAAGAAAACTGTGCGCCCTTCGACCAGCACCCCCACTTCCCCTCCCCCAGCCCTTGGAAGAAAGCGCCCTTCTGTGCTCCTGTGGGTGTGACCCTAGGCCCTGCGGTGAGGGGCACCTGCAGACATCTCTCTGTCATCAGCCCTTCACCCTGCAGTGGCAGGAGGAGGGAACACCGGTGCACTGGAATGACGTCAGGTGGCGGCTTCATGACAGGCTCAGACGTCATTTCATAAAGTTACGGCGCTTAAATTCCACTTCATCTCGCCATAAGCATGTTGGTTTTGCCCCTTATTAGGATAAATCCCATTGTTAGGAGAATGTTAAAATAATGAGGGCTTTTAAGAAAAGTGTCTGCCTTTGAGAAGTGGCGCTGTGCCTTGCTTAGCGGGTGCTCGCCGTCCCCATCACTGGGACGCCAGCTGTGCCGAGGTCCAGGCATCGTGCGGGCGCAGATCAGGGGCGCTCCCTTCCCGCCTCCTGGCTGCGCAGGGGGGTCCTCGTGCACAGGAAACGTTGACTTGATGCCGATGGCCTGGCTGTGCCACTGACTGGGTTGTCACCGAAGTGAGTGACAGCACTTTGTAAACGATGCCCAAACCATAGGTCAGCACCACTTTAGGAAAGACAGGAGCTCCAGGAAAGGTCAGGCTGCAGACTTCTCTTGGCCACATGGGAGAACTCAGCTGTGCCACCATAGCCAAGCGTTCCAAACAACACAGAATACGTGGCGTTGTGCAAAATAACCAACTTTATTTCTAGAAAACGTTTGACACCAGCCGTACACATGCACACACCCACACTGCGCTTAGCCACACAGGGTCATTTCCTTTTCACCTGCCACAGAGATTCCATCACAGTTGACAACACAGTTCTGAAGACACAATGGGGAAAGCTCTGTCACTCATTTATAAAACCTTCCATAAATTACAAAAGAAAGGCAGTCTGAAAGTCTGTGTAAAGAGTAAAAACAATTTACAAGTGGACAAGAATTACAAAAGAGTAACCATCAAATGCACCTGCCAACAACTTTGTGAATCTTTGTTCGAGTGCCAATGGGTTGGGGGGGCCACTGGGAACAGACTGCAGTCGGGGCGCTCTGCTGTGGCTCATGCGTGAGGGGACGGCTTTCCCTGTGTGCTGCTGCTGCTTGTGTCCGTGTCTGGCATCGTAACGGTTAGTGAAAGTAACGGAAATCCATGGACACAAAATGTAACGCAAAGCGGTGGGCGGTGTCAGCTTTCTGGCAGGTTGTGAACTGGTTCTACCCCTTTCTCTGCTCTGCTCTGAGTGAGTGAAGTAAGTAAACATTTCCTGTGGTGCCTGGCTTTCTCTGAAAGAGCAAACCCAGGACCTTCCAACTCCCAGCCTGCACAGGCTGGGCTGAAACCCCTGCGTGTGTGTGGGGGGGGGCGGGGGGGGGGTGGAGAGCACTGGACGCACCACACAGACCGTGAACAGTGAAATTTTATTAGACAGTACAGACCGTTGTGCAGGAATAAGGCAGAACATCAAGGCGGCTCGACTAGGAATCTCAGGATCAGAGTGAGTGACAGTCACGCGCATGAGGCAAGCATTTGGAAGAGGGAGGAGGGTGGGAGCCATTCCCTTAGGGGCGGATGACAAGTGCACAGAGACTAGGGGCCCGGTGGAGGGGCTGCCAGAGCCTGGCCCGTCTTGGAGGCCCTCCCGAGAGGCCTGGGGCAGTGACTGCCAGGGAGCCGCAGCCCGAGGCCCAGGGAGGCGCCAGCTGGGCCTGCAGGCCTCTGAGGCGGGCGGGTGGCTGGGCAGAGGAGCAGAGCGCACTCTGCTGGGGGAGGGGGGAGGGGTTCTGGGGAGGGCGGAGTCGTGAGAGCCCTCGTTTGGAATTAAAGGAAGCCGCGCGGATTCGGAAGCGTCCCGGCCGTGACTCACTTCACCGCGCCCAGCTTTTTCAGCAGTCTCTTGCCTTTGAAAAGCAGCCCCTTTTTCTTTTTCGAGGACATTTCCCTGCCTCTCCCAGGACTACCAGTACCCACAGATGACGTAGGTGACCCCGAATGGAGATGGGCTGTGGGGGATGGCGCTCTCCTTGCTGTACCTGACCCCTCAGGAGGAACCTGGTAGGTACAGTGTGACAGTTTGAGTGTGTCAGCGCCAACACCACCAAGCCACTCGGCCACATCACACGCCCGGCCCACCCGCGGGGAGGGAAGGTGCTCTTTGTTCTTTCAGGTGCTACGGTGCCAGGGGGAGTGGGGGCCACCCCAGCGTCTCTGGCCCGAGGCCCAGCTGGCTCAGTCTGCGTCCTCAGGGCAGGGGTGGCCAGCGCTCTGGCAAGACAGAGCTAGGGAATCGCTGCCCTTGTGAGTTAAGACCAAGGGGTGGGGCTGTTGTAAATTACGCTGATAGTAAAGTTGGCCAAGTGCCCCTCAGTAATCTCAAAGTGAACGCTCTCAACGGGGATTTTGTTGTCTTTCACAGCTGCTTGGGTCTATGAACCCTGGGGTGGGTGCGTGCGTTCCTGGGTTAGAAATATTGGAGACGGCACACCGGTTGAAAGAAAAAAAACTAAAATGAACCTTAATTACAATCAAAGAAAGCTTCAAGGCCCTCACTGTATGCGGTCATTACTCACACATAACCGGACATGGAATTTTGTCGGTCGTGAGCACGTGGTGAGTTTCAGTGTCTCCACGACCTTGACCTTAAACTGGGAGCGACTGAGCTCACCACGTGGCGTCTGGTGGCCTCGCACCCGACTTGTGGAACCACCGCCCCTCGCTGCCTGACCTTGCCAGAGCAAGCCTCCCCTCCCCCGCCCGGGGTTCAGTGTTCAGCAGGCAAAGGGCACCAGCCAGGGCTTCAAGCTTGCTTGGATTTAAAACCAAGGTCTAACTCTAATGGAAAACTCCTCGTCAAGCATCCCAAAGTCACCTGAAGATACCGTGTTCTCCGTCTGAGGCAATCATTGGAGCTGCATGTCTCCTAGACCAAACTTGGCATTGCACTGGTTGCCACCAGACCAGCCTCTCCCCAATGTCTCTGTGCTTTGGGGAGAAGCGTGGCCTCACTGCACAGAGGTCTCGGGACTGGGGAGACAGGCACGGCACTCAGGCCAGCGCGGCAGGCGGCTGCCATGACTGCAGGCCAGCCCTGCTCACGGCCCCGCTGGGAGCTGACCTCGTCGGGCTTTTCTGTGAAAGCCCCAGTCCCGTAGTAAACATACGTGCGAGGTTGTGCTTTTTGCAAAAGTGGCTCACAATGCAACACGCAGCCTCAGTTACGAGTGGACATTGGAGCTCTACGTAAACACGTAATTAGCCTCTTAAGAAATATGCTCCCAATGTGGGCCTTGCAAATGCTCTCCGTGTGGACAGAAGGAAGTGACCGTGAGGGACGGTCCATCTCACCACACATCCAGTTGCCGTGCAACTGACACCCAGCGACAGACACCTGACACTGTAGGTCCAATGATTTTCTGAGACATGTGTCTTTTTCAACCCCACAGCGAGCCTTAAGTCTACCGCGTTAGTCCGCTAAGGTAGCTTAGGTCGGTGTTTTATAGGTATCTTCAGTTGCTCACTTACGTGAAGGCTACATTGCCTGATTAAGGTGTGAAATGAACACTCTTCTTCTGTTTCCAAGCAGATGAGCAAAGAAATAAAAATATATATATAAAAATATAATATAGAAAAACTCGCAGTGATGAAATAAAACGAAAATGAGACACTAAACGTGAATGTAATCTAGCCGTCAGATGTGCTCGCGGAGCGCTCTGACCTTGGCCGGGAGGACGGGGACCCTGGCGGGGCTGCCTCCCTGCGGCCTCGAGTCTATGGACAGGCAGCCCGCGCCCCCTCCTCAGACCGAGTGTGCGTCGGTCACAGGGGGAAGGCCCCCCTGTGAGCAGAAGCGGGTCAACTAGAACTGAAAGGGTCACTGTTTGTGAAATGTGAGTTTTAGAAGCAAGCACTTTTAGGCACGCCCCCCACAGAAGGGTGGCGGGGACACTCAGGGCATGTGCTTTCGGCTGAGGACGTGAAACGAACAACAGACTGCATGACAGCATAGGTGGCAGTGGCAGGGACGCGAGGCCCGCTGGGGACGGCTGCTTACCCGTTTTGCCTTGGAGCGCGCTGGTGTGTCCTGTGCGTGGGGGGACGGGGCGTCCGAGAGATAGACTTCCACGTCGTCAGGCACTTCTTCCAGGAAGTTCGAGGGCACGAGGCCTTTCTGCCCGTTGAGCTCCCCCTGCAAACACATGGAAGCCAGAGGACGCTCGCTCCACTGCCCTCGACCAGCTTCCCCCCCACAGAAGGACAGCTCAGAGGACAGCGGTGTGGGGGTTCCTTCCAGTTCGAAAGGGGCACAGTGAGAAGCTGCCCTGACTGTGACCATGACCTCTACGACCTCCCCAGATCTGGCCTGTGGGGCGGGGCTGAGAGTGCGAATTGTTTCGGGAGCTGGGCAGCCCCCACACCAGGCCCATCTGGAGCTTCAGGTGGTCTCAGCCCACAGTTCTCAGCACTGGGACCTCAGGGTCCCGGAAACACCAGCCAGACAGACCCCCTCCAGCTCAGGGTCGGGGGGCAGAGAACAGGTTGGAGAGTTAGCTGCAGCGGCGAGACCGCACAGATGGGTCTGTCCAACTACATGTCTGTATCCCCCTGGGCCCGGCTTTGTTCTACTAGAAATCTAGACCCTACAGACGATGAACGGGCCGATACCTCCCCTGAGACCACTGTTTCGGGCCAATGCATGTCCTTCCGGACCCTTCCACCCGTTTACACGTCTGTGCACACAGAACGAGGGTCACAATCTGCAGGCCCAGCTGCCACCTGCACCAAGGGGTCACAGTCCACTGCACTGTGTCTTCCCCACGCCTGATGCCCACCTGCCCCACAGGTGCCCAGGACCAAGTCCCAGGTCGGCCCATGGCAGCCTGTCCTCTGCTCACAAGGTCTGGGAGCTGAAGCATGACAGAGGCCCTCCTGCGTCGGGATGGAAACCACCCAGATGCCCGGCAGGGAAGGAAACCCACAGAATGGGGCCCAGCAGGGGTTTGCATCCACAACAGGTAAAGGACACCCACAGCTCAACCAAAACACAACACAATTAGAAAGGGGCGAAGGGCCCAAATAGCTATTTCTCCATAAAGGCCTGCAATGGCCACCAGGCACCAGTGATCACTAGGGAAATGCAGAGCAAGACTACGAGGTGCCACCTCCCTCCCCTGGAAGGCTACTCTCAAAAACAAAACAAAATCTTCAAAGAGCTGGAAACAGTGCTGGTGAAGGCGTGGAGGCACTGGAGCCTGGCGCAGCCATGGTGGGAGCCGGCCGCCGCTCAAGCCCAACTGCCCTGTGACCCAGCACATCCACTCCAGGTCTCCACCCCAAGAAGGACACAGCCACCGCGGGCCAGACACACCAGTGAACGGCCTGGTGCGTCCTGAAGCTTCAGAAACTCACGTAGTAAAACCCGTCTTCATCAATTTCACCGAAAACAGAGATGATGTCGCCCGTGCAGAAGGTGAGCTCGGCCTGGGGAGAGAGCGTGCGGTGAACGGCCTCGGCCTCCACGAGGGGTTTTCACAAAGGTTTTGTGATTCCTTGATCGTCCCCCCCCATAATTTTGGTATTAACCTACAAAGCTGAAGAGTGCGTCTGTGTGTGTGGCCTGTCAGAAAGAGCGACCCCTCGGAACCTGGGCACCTGCAGGAAAGTGCAGCGGCATCCTGGGTCCGCGGGAACTCAGGTCACAGCCGTGTCCCTCTGCCCTGCCGTCCTAACACCCATCATGGCGTGGCTAACTTGATCACCTGGGGCGTCAGGGGCCTTTGTGTAAATATCCTCCCCTGAGGCAAGAGAATCTGTGCTCGGTTATCAAACACCTATTTCAGTGACCACGAGGGGCCCGGCTCTAGGCTGGGGATGGGAAAATCCATCTGCTAGAGATGCCAAAAAATGCACTTTAGCCGCAAAACATGAGACTGGGGGGACAAGGTCCCTGCGGAAGGGCCACAGGCACCGTGTGCATGCAGCCTGGCAGAGCTCTTTGAATCAGCCCCGCAGGCCGGGCCCTGCAGCGCCCCAGAAGTCCAGGGTGACAGGGTCCAGACACACCCATTCCTCTGAGAAAGCAAGCTCCTAGGGGTGACACCTAATCTCTCCAAAGGCCAGTCCCTCCCGTCCCGCAGGTGTGCCGAGGCCACCAACCTGTGTCGGTCCTGCACACCGTGCACTATTGCCCTCTCTATGCCTCCACCATGGGGCCCTCAGGCCTCCTTCAGGATGACACTATTGGGCCCTCACCACTGGGTCACGAACTGCTCTGCCCATGGAGGCCGCTGTGCCCCGAGCCTGTCCACGGCTGCCCCTCCCCCCAGTGGCCACTGGCTGCTCTAGGGGCCGCAGCCCTGGAGGGTGCCTGAGGACATGCTGGGGAGGGACAGAGAGGGGCAGGCAGTACCTCCACGTCGACGTTGGGCGAGCTCTCCCTCGGGTCGTAGTCGTACAGGGCCACCATTCTGCGCGTGGGTGTGGGGTGCTGCCTGCCACTTCTTCTGGTCCTCTCTGCCACACCCCAGGGGAAGAAGAAAGCCAGGATGATGCCACTGCATGAGCAGTGCACCCCTCGTTCTTGTCAGGGTGGCAGTGGGCCCGAGACGACCGCCCTCCACCGGGTCTCAGGCTCACGGGCCCCGGCGACAGCTTCTGCTTTGGGCCAGTCGCCCGGGCTTCCTAGCCCTGCGTCTTGTTCCAGTTTGGAATAAGCAGGCCCACCCTTGTGGGGCTTGGGGTTATGTTTCCTTAAAACAAAATACATACATTCCAGAAGTGACAAGAGTGCCCTGAGTGGTGAATTCCACTGGGGACGTTACAGCTGGGACCTTCTGACGGTGACAAGGACAGCCCACGTGCGCTCTCCACTGAGGTGTAACTCAGGCCACACAGTCCACTTTCCGGTTACGGCGCATCGGGTCACATCACCACCATGACCTTCAGTACACACTGTCACCCCAAATTCCTGTGTGCCCCTTTATCGTCCCCTTCCGCCCCAGGGAACCAGGGGCCGGTCTTCTGTCCCCACTTGTCAGCCTCTTCCAGAGGCCGTTTGAGTGGAACCTTGCAGCACGCAGCTTTCAGGACGGTCTCGGTCTCTTGGGTGACACAGCTGGGCCCCCGTCGTCACACGCTCCGTCGGTCCTTCGTCCTCTTCACTAGAGAGAAGGTCGCACCGTGTGGACACACCGGGGTTGCGACACCCACTTGCCAGCAGACACTCGAGTTGCCCCCAGTCCCACTGTCAGCCCTGTGTTTATTGAGTGGACAGTTTCCATCCCTCTGGGCTGCTGGGCAACACCGCATGTTTGCAAAGTGGTGGTGGCAGCAGGAGACAGTCCAGTGCCACACAGCCACCCACGGCGTGGCCAGCCCGTTTCCTTGTAGCTGAGCAGCTGAGGGGGCCTCGCTCTCCATCTTCAGCTCACTGGGTTACTTGTTTTCTTGGTGTGGAGTTTTGAGAGTTATTTGTGTATCCGAAGTACAGACCCCTTTCCAGCCGAGTTACCTACACATACTTCCTGCCAGCCCGCGGCCTCCCTTCACCCTTCTGAGGGCGTCTCTCCAACCTCCAAAGTGCTTCAACTTTGACAAAATCTAACAACAGTTATTTTTCTTTTATGCATCATATTTTGGTCTCATTGAAGAAACTGCTGACTAATCACCACAAAGTTCTCCCCACGTTTACTTCCAGAAGTGTCACGGTCTCAGTTTTCAGAAGGTCTGTCCGGAAAAAGTCCAGCCAGTGTTCACGTAACGAGAACAGTTTGCACAACATCACTGTGACCTGGTGGACAAGGAGAGTGGGCTGGGCTCCATTCTCTCCCACTGCTCTAGTGCCTGCCTTTTCCAACATCACCTTGTCCTGATTAGTTTGCCTTTATAGTAGGTCTTAAAATCAGGTTAGCCCGGACCAGTGTGGCTCAGTGGGCTGGGCATCATCCCACAAGTTGCATTCACAGGTTCGATTACCAGTCAGGGCACAAGCCTGGGTTGTGTGTTCAGTCCCCGGTCCAGGCATGTACGAGAGGCAACCAATTGATGTTTCTCTCTCACACTGATGTTTCTCTCCCTCTTCCTCCCTCCTTTCCCCTCTCTAAAAATAAGTAAATATTTTTTTAAGATTTTACTTACTTATTTTAGAGTGGGGAGAAAGAGAAGGAGAGAAATATCCATGTGTGGCTGCCTCTCACACGCCCTCCACCAGGGACCTGGCCCACAACCCAGGCACGTGCCCTGACTGGCAACTGAACCGGTGACCTGTTGGTTCTCAGGCTGGCGCTCAATCCACTGAGCCACATCAGCCAGGGAAATAAGTAAATAATTTTTAAAAACATATTACTTAAAAAAAATCAGGTTATATGACCAATTTTGTTATTTTTGAAAACTGTTTTGGTGATTCCAGTTCCTTTGCTTTTTCAGATGAATTTTGCATTTAGCTTGTTGAACCTACACACGTCCCTGCAGGGACTCTGAGTGGGGCTGCGTCTGTCTCTAGGTCACTTTGGGGATGTTTGACACCTCAACAATATCGAGAACACGGCACCTCCCTTTATTGAGCAATTCTGTGACTTCCTCTGTCCGTGTTCTAGAGTTCAGCATGCTGACCCTGACGTACTTTGTTAGACTCAGCCCAAAGCCCTCCACATTCGGCCGCTACAGCACTGCTTTCTCAACGTGAATCTCCAATGTTCACTGCGAACGCGAAAATGCCATTGCGGGGGCTGCCGTTGACTTTGGTTAGCCCATGTTGAGGAACCTCTGGGAACTGCTTTCTTATAGATTCTTTGAGATTTCTACAAGGATTTTCACGCCATCTCCAGCCCACGCACTGCTTACTCCTGTCTCTCCGAGACCGAGCTGGCCGGGAGCTGGAGGTGGGGGCTGGGCAGAGGGGGAGGGCGGAGGTCGAGCCTCACTCAGGTCTGTCTCTCCCCCGGAAGTGTAAGGATCCCCAGGACCCGCAGGACAGGCAGATGTCCAGCCACACTTAGGAAAATAGAATAAGATACAGACTGCTGCTAGGCATTCTGGGTCTGTGGTTATAGCCTGTCCCCTCTGACTCCGTCACCGCTGATGTCTGGGAAGGTCAGCTGTGAAAGGGCGACTTGGTGCGCAGGGCACAGAGCTTCGGCTCACGGGCTTCGTGGGGCAGCAGGTGCGCGTGAACCCTCAGCCCTCGGTGACTTCACTGACACCAGAGAGGGCGGCCCGTTGTGTTTCATCTGTGAGTATCCCTAAAATTGTGCATGTTCTTCAAACCTTTGAATTTTGTCTTTGAAGTCTGATGTAGAAGTTAACCTGACATGTTCATGTATTGAAACCTTAACTATGAGTGACATAAAACTGATCTTTCTGTCTCCAGCCATTTAGAAGCTGTAAACACCTTGTAAAGAGTGAGTTTCCTTGCACGTGGGAAAAATGAAGATCATAAATGTGAGGCTGCTGAGCACTAGGTGTCTGGTGCAGGTCCAGAGCCTGGCTCACACAGGAGCCCTCCCTGGAGGAAAGGGCGGAGCTCTCCGCGGTCCCTTTTGTGAGGGCGCTCACCCCATCCTGGGGGCTCCACTCTGGAAACCCTATCACCTCCTGAACTTCTCACCCTCTAACATCTCTCCCTGGGAGTTAGGGTCTCAAAATAATGGGGGGGGGGGGGTCGCAGATACTCGGTCTGAAACGACCAGGAAGCAGGTGTCTATTTCTTAGCGTGTCAGCCTTTGGTGAGAAAGCTGCCCTCCCCATCTCCATCAGAAGGTCATCTGCGTTCCTATGTAGGGGCACGCGGGGCTCTGGCCGCCCGGCTCCGTAGGGTGCGCTTTGCCCAAAGCCCGTCCAGGGCAGCCGGGGCGCTCTTACCCGTCTTCTCCACGGGCGTGTTGAGAGGCAGGAAGCCTTGTCTGAGGAGCTGCTCCATCATCTCCTCGTCGTCGGCGTGGATCTCAGAGACCATGTTGCAGGGGATGAGGCCGACCCGGGCACAGGTCTCACCGCGGTAGAAGCCATCGGCGTCCTTGTCGCCATAGACCTGGGGCCAGCAGGAAGAAGCCGAGGCCTTGTGATTGGCAGGCTCAGAATGACATCACCCCGCTTACAGGGCTGTGATTGGCGGGCTCAGAAATAGGACCCCTGGCTCGAAGTGCGGTCCTATAGGCCTCACAGGCAGGCAGGACCATGGCCACAGCCCCAGCCCTCCCAGGGCTCCAGGCCCGCGCCGCCCCCACGTCCTGGCAGGCCGCGTCCCCACCTTGATGATCTGCCCTTCCTTGAAGGGCAGCTCCTCCTCCGCGGCGTCAGGGTTCGGGGACATGCTCAGGGGGTCGTAGTCGAACAGGGCCACAAAGATGCGGGCCAGTGGCTCCTCAGCACCGGGGTCGGTCTCGGACTCCTCGTAGAAGTCAGGGGAAAGCCTGTCTCGGTCTCCATATTCATCTAGGGGTGTGAGGCACACAGGACCGAGCTAGGTCACCCACCAGAGCCCAGTGACCCAGACACACTAATTCCATCATCTTTGAAAGCATGTGGGCAGACTGGTCCACCGGGCCAGGCACGTGTGCAAGGCACACGCCCACCCACGGCCACCGTGTGCGGAGCAGAGGGCTGAGTGGCCCTGCCAGGGTACCACAGTGATGGCCACAGGCACCCGGAAGCGTGTGGGGCTTCCAATGCAAGGTGTGCCACTGCCACTACGCTGTTCCCTCGGCTCCAAACAATTCACATGGTCACTGCCTGCCACCTCTCGTCCAGCCGCGAAGACAAGTTCTTTCTGCAACCCTAGTGTGTGTGCAGGGACAGCTTTAGGCACCATGTTAGACATGAATGTAGGTCACTCTAGCCCATTATCTACAGGAACATGCAAATCTGGCATGCTGTGTACGGCGACAGAGAGAAAATGGGTCGTCTGCTGGCAGAGCCGCAGTCTTGATCAGGGAGGAGGCAATGAGGGAAGGGGGCAGATGGGGACAACGGCCAGCCAGAGCTCTGTCACCTGTACCCGAGCACACAGGGTGGGCTGACAGAGTGTCACGGGGCACGGAAGACAAGTGATGTAGGCACAGCCACGCCGCTGGCTCTGCCACCAGCAGAAACGTTCAGTTGGAAGATAAAGAGCATCTCAGCTGCAGGAAAGCTGGGGGTCTCAAGTACAGTGAGCACTTCACATTGTCTGAACCGGGGTCTTTCCGGGAAGCCTGGGTCCGCTAACGTGCAGTGATCTACCTTCTGCGAGGGAACTTAAACTGCGGGCCTCTTCCATCGCTGCCCGTGCACGTCGCCTCTGTTTACAGGCAGTGGGAAGGTCTCACGCTTCCTCGAGTTTCCGACAGAGTCATCTGAACAGCACTACTCCGACGGGGCCGCAGAGCGGAGGGCGGGGGGCGGGGGTGCTCGCCGCTCTTCTGGGGGACTCCGCTGAAGATTTGTGGGAGGGGCTGGCGCCACCCTCAGGGAGACCACGGCAGTCAGACGTGACCATGTCTCCTCTCCAGGCAGGGACGCCCGCGGGAAAGAGGGCACCTTTCTCACAGGTGGCCTCGTGCATTCAGCGATTAATTTCTAACTTCCCCTCTCTGGACATGGGGGCGTCAGCTGAGCCTCATTTTTGGTGGCTGCTGACCACGAGTCCCTTCTGTTTTCTGAAATATTACGGGACCTTCCACATGAGAACCCTTACACATCGGCTTCATTTCTCTCATGCTGTCTCTCCTCCTTTCTGCCTCGGCTAAGGAGCGGTTCCCCGTGTATAGATGAAAATGCTATTCCCAATCATGTTTCTAAATGTTTGGACTGAGGCTCTACGCAGCCACCGTGCCCTGTGGGTGTTAGAAAGACAAAGGTGTCAAGCAGGCACACTAACCGATGGAGGGGCCCATCCGTGGCCGGGATCTCTGGGGGCCAGCGCTGCCGTGGGGAAACCTCCGGCCCACAGAATCCAGCCTGTCAGCCCGTCCTGCAGATGCAGGGTTGCCTAGAATCTGAAGACAAAACAACAAAGTCGTGAGTCCCACCAGCTCTGGGAACACAGGACCGAGTCAGCCAAATCAATTCAACTTAGAAGCAGAAGCTGTAAAGGCAACTAAACTTAGCTTTTAACTGAAAGGTTAGCTGAAGGGCCGGGAGACAAAGCCACTGAGCCCAGGTACCCCAACTTCCACAGCGGGGGGCAGGACGGAAAGAGTCCCTCAGGAGGCATCTTTGTGGTACTCCTCCTGCTGCAGAAGCCAGGTATTCCGACCCAAAATGGAAGGGCTTAAACACAGCTCATCGTCCTGGTGGCCCTATGACCACGTACAACCCAAACTCTAACCCTTCTCCGACAATCACAAAAGTGGGGAGACACTAAATGGCCACAGAGCCATGGCCACGTGGCCACGGAGAAGCCTCCGGGTGTGTGAAACTCAGGGCAGCGTCCAGCCCCAACCTGAAGACACCGGTCACATTCAGGGCTCACTTGACCAGCTGCCTGCGTCTAACACACACTGAAGGTTGGTTACATCACATTGGAGGGTCAAAGCAAAGCCTCCAGTTCCTGGTGTACTTTGAGTCCAGGCACTCTCCGGGACCCAAGGAAAGAGAAATGCTTCCGGGGGCCAGTGATAAGCTGTGGCTGTGTCCACCGTGGGGGCCAAGGTCCGCAGTGGGGCCGAGCGGTGTGGGTCAGAGCCCCCTTGTGGACAGATCGCAAACTGCACTGGCTCGGAGCCTAGCCGGGCCCCCCTGAGACCTCACCTGTGTGCTCACTGGAGAGTCAGGCCTGACAGGAGCAACTGTGCCTCTCCTCAATTAAGGATGGAGGCCAGGACTCAGCACCAACAACGGCAAACCCCAAAACCACAGGAAGAAAACCTTCTGTGATACCAGCAGTCCGAAATCAGTCCCCACGCCCATTCTGAAACACATATGTGTTGTCAGACTTTGGGGTGACCGCAGTTCAGCTAACCCTTAATTAAAATTTAGATTCAGTTGTCCTTTAACTAAAGCAGCCATAATCACCGCTGATTTGGGGGCAGGGGAATCATTATTCAAAAGCGAAATAAAGAAATCTCCAGCACGGTCCAAAGGTTGGGAAGCAATGAGCCAGGAAGCCAGAACGGCATGGAAACTAACAGCAGCCAGCGAGGGGCCCAGGGGTGCCCAAACAGGGGGGTGAGATGGACAGACTGGTCTGGCAAGCGGAGGCAAGGAGGGCTCACTTCACACACCACAGGGCCTTCTGCCACTCGGGGAGGAGCCTGTGCGTGTTGGACAGTCCCCCTACTGGGGGGCGTTTTTAGGCTTTTCTTCCAGACGTCCGGGCCCGAGGGCTGGTCCCAGCCAGATGTCCTAGGGGCGGGCCTCTCAGGGCTCAGGCGGGCATCATTGCTCCTGACGAGGGCACTGGGGTCCACCTGCTCCCCAAAGTCCTCCTCGATGCTGGTCTGCCGGGTCAGCGTCCGCCGCCGGGCCAGCAGGGGCCTCAGGCTCCTGCAGGGACGGGGCCCAGGGCCTGGGCTGCCCAAGGCGGCCATGCTTCTGGAGCTCCATCGTGGGTCCTCCTCTTCACTGCCACAGTCCAGGCCGCTGTCTGGACTCCTGGTGGCCGAGCGGCTGACTCGAGAGCCTCTGTCTTCGAGAAAGACGTCCTCGGTGTGGGGCCCAGCTGTGGAGCCCCTGGGTTTTGCAGGAAACCAGGAGCCCTGTGGGGACCCGTGCACCCTGCAGGGCCAGGCCGGCCTGGGCTCCCGGGTCCTGGATGTGCACCCTAAGCCCTGTCCATGCGGGAATTCCAAGTCCTCCTCTGCTACTTCGGGGATACTGAACAGCCTGGTGCTGTGCGGGGCCTGTGGGGGGCACTCAGGCTGCTCCAGGATGGCCCCTTCACAGGTCCTATGCTTATGGCACTCCTAAGGGACGCGTGCACAGACGTTGTATGAGCAGGCATGAGGGGCCCGAGGGAGGGAAAGAAAACACAGACAGCATTAGTCTCGGAGGCCAGGGCGTGGCATGCTGCCGGGGTGGTGCAGGAGTGGCATGCTCTGGCCAGGCTCTGAGATGAGAGCAGAGCGGAGCGCGAGAAAGGATGGAGCCAGGCTAGGCGGGAGCAGTGGGGGTGGGCAGACTGTGTGCTCAACCAGGAAAGCAGGTGAGGGCTGCTGAGTGCCAGCCGGCTGCCCGTGGACCAGCGTGACTGGTTCTGTGAGCCAGCTGCGCCTAGGGTGCCAGGGAGACCCAAACTTGCTGCCCGCTGGCTGCACCCATCTCTGGGCAGCTACCACTGGGTGCCAGGTGTGTCTGAGCCACATCACAGAACAGCTCCTGCCCTCTTTCTTCCTCTTCCTAGCACTGAGCTGACTTCCGTCCTTCCTGCCTAATCGTGAAACCAGGACCTGGTCACTTGGCATCTGTCCTCATCCTGAGACCCGTACCTGCCCAGTCCCACCCATCAGTGTCTACAAAGGCCTGGGGTCTGCCTGACCTTCCTCCACACCCCAGACTTCGAGCCCCAAGTGGAGAGCCACATCCTGGCTACTAAGGGCCCAGGGCCTGGCGCCATGCTGGCTCGCCCAGGGGGCGCGTGCTGCACCTCTGCACAACCCCACCCAGCCTCAGTCTCTGCTGCATGGACAGAGCCGCAGGGGGTGTGCTCTGGGAAGACTGACCCTCCAGGCCAGGCATACCCTGCCTGTCCCCCCACCAGGTCCCAATGCTCAGGGGACACGCCGCACGGGAGCGTCGTGATCTACAGCCCTGCCTGTCTCCACACTGGCCTGCGGGCTCCGTGAGCACAGGGGTGTGGCAGGTTCACCGGGGCCTGCAGGGTGCCCGTGGGTGGTGAACGGCGCACACTCTGCCTGCAGAGAACCTCCCTCATTTGCTGACGGGACAACGAGGACACCAGTGCTAGGAACACTATGGGGAGAACAGCTGTGGTGCAGCACGCGTGTGTACCCAGATCTTCCCAGGGCCAGCACGGACCGTGCGGGGCAACTGGACCAATCCAGCTGGGACATGGGCTGGGCGGCAGCTGGGTGAGCCCAGTGCACCAGGTCCCAAACCCTGTCCTGGAATTTCTAGAAAGAGCTGAAATCCAGATCAGCCCAAGACATCTCCTAATTTCTAAAGCTGTAAGAGCACTGTGGACAGACTAAACCGGCTCCACCACTGTCGGCAGCCCTACTTCCTGTCACATCCCTGGCCCCACATCCAGCCTGCTGTGACGTCCCAAGAGGGTGGGACTGTGCCTGTGGGTATGGGACATGGCCACAGGGGTGTTATGATAACCTTGCTTGCCCTCTGGGCCTCCTCTCTGGTAGGGAAAGGTGACCTTTCACATCTCTGCCCAGAGGTTCTCAGGGAGTACCGCCCCTAGAGCTCCCTCCACCCAAAGGAGCAGCACCATGGGTGGTGGGGCACTGGTACATGCTTCTCCTGGCTCAGCTGTGAGCACAGGGCATCCTGGGGAGATTGGACTGGACCCTCCGAGGCAGCTTGGGGCCTTCCTGCAACCAAAAAGGCTCCTGAACCCTGCTGGACGGGGTGACATGGGGAGCTGGCAGGGACAGGGCAAGGGGCCAGCGGGAGGAGCAGGAGCTGCAACCGTGCGGGGTTTGCATGGGGACCCAGCATGTTCTTCGGTGCCGCCCTTGCAGGAGACCATCAGTCAGTCTTTCTGTGCAAGGAGGCACCAGGCTGGCAGCAGATTTGGGTGTTGCCTTCTGTCCACCATTCAAAACACATGACTCTAAGTCCCTGAGAAATGCTGCGGCCGGCCCTTCTCCCCCAGCCTGGGTCTCCTCCCCAAAGCCTTTACATCCAGAAAACCCACAGAGGTCCTATCAGCTGCCCAGCCCTTTGTCTCCCCCACTTGGTTGGGAAGGGCTAGAGGGCAGGGGTCACATCCATCCTTGCACCCCCAGGCTGGGGGCGGGGCACACAGGGATGACCAGCCCATGCTGCCCATGCAGTGAATAAACGCCTGAGCCAGAGCAGCCAGCAGAGAGGTGGACAGCTCCCCAGACAAGTCTGGGGACACACACAAGGGCCAGCCTCTTTCTGGGCATGGTGTCCGTACACATGACCTCCCATCCAACCCTCTGCTGGCAGCCACACCAGAGGGGGATGCTGAGGGTGCCCCGTCTCTGGTGGGGGAGGTGTCTGACCCCACTGCCCCTCAGGATGGCCATCCCTCTCGCCCTCCGCAGAGCCCAGCTCAGTCATTGATTCTTTCCACAGCCCCCCAGCCGGCCCCTCGGGCCCCCGGTCCTCAGTCCTGACACAGGCCGACCCTGCTCTCCTGGCTGCTGCTTCTCTGGGTGTGGAGAGCAGGGGCTTCCTTGTCTGATTCCTTCCCATTTGATTCTCGGTGCAGAGCTGGGTACCCCCAAGAGGGTGCCAAATAGACCCTCCCAAACCCCGGCACCCAGACTTTTTAGCAAAGAGGACAGACGGAAGAGAAGGGCAGCGAGTTCCTGGATGCAAATTCAATGGTGAGAAAGAAGCCAACCCAGATCCATGGGCTTCCGGGAGCAGGGTGAGGCCCCTCTAGAGCCGCCCCGCAGCCCCAGCAAAGGACGGGACAGAGGGAGCCGGCGCCCGGCCACTGACCTTGAGGGCATTGTGGGACGTGCCACTGGGCCGCCGCCGGCCCCCGCCCTCCAGCTGCATCTCTGAGCACAGCTCCTCCTCGTCTTCCTCCATGATGTCCGAAAGGTCTGAGCCGCGGCTGCTCTCTGTGTGGTACTCGTCTCCGTGGCAACAGTGGGGCTGGGGGCAGGAAGGGAACACGGATGAGCATCTTCTCAAAGTGAGCAACCCCACGAGGCTGTCCTTGACACCCGCCCTTCTCTGCTGACTCGTGAGCTCGAAGAGGTGGCAGCAGTCCCCATCCTCACATGCTGATGGGGCAGAGGGGGGCCAGACCAGCCTCCCACTTTGAGCCCTGACGGGAACAGGCTCCCAGCAGCAGCCACCAAGGCCGGGAAACATCGCTCTGCTGGTGCCTCCAACATCTCCAGCTCAGTGGCTGGACAAACGCACGAGCCAGAGGATGCACACCCAGGGGCCGACCGCCTGGGGCCCAGTCATGGGAGGAGGTGCGGTGGTGGGGAAGTGGGTGTCTCTGCACCCTATCAAGGAGTTTAAGATTGTCAATAGCGGCATGTGGTCTGAAATGCACAGACACACGCACACGCATGTGCACACACGCACACACGCACGGGGTTGTCTGGAGAACAGCCTGGTCGGGCGGGAACGGAAGCCCTGTGAGGCTGTACTCACTGCGTGCCCAGCTTGTCACAGGCACCTGCTGGGCCCAAGCCACTGAGAAGAGGCTGGGGACAGCGTCAGAGGTGTCACAGAAAAGCCCCCTGTGACACGAAGAGTCCTTGGTAATGCACAGACTCCAGTGCCAGCGGCCTGACAGGGCGTCCCAGGGAGGGGGCAGCCACAGTCTCAGCCCCTGCTCACCCCCCAAGCATTTAAAGAAAGTAAGTAAAACCGCAACAGCTGAGCTGCACACCCGGCAGGCTGAGATTCACAAGCACAATCACCCATAGTCACGTCGTTTTTGCTTGACGGTGGTGACAAAGGACACACCCCGTTTCCCCCGGTGGGTGGCCAGACAAGTGTGTTTACCAGCACCTGAGACACACACTGATCGAAAACACCGCACTTTCAATGGCCAGCCTAGACAAAGACAGCCCGTGGGGCAAGAGGCAGTATGAGCACTCCCGGCAGAAGTTTCCGGAAGGTCCCACCTGCCCTGTGCCTGAGAGAGGTGGCCTGGAAAGTCCTCAGCTGGAACAGTTTGCTGCATCAGCTTCTGAGGTGCTCTGGCCCTAATTCTCCCAACAAGGCTCCAAGCAGATGATGCAAAAGTGAACAGGTCCTCGGTGAACTGACAAAGACCAGGTTTTCAGCGAGGCCTTCTAAGGCCCGCAGGCATGGACTCCCAACAGGGGCGCAGCCCCACTGGACCCAGCCCAATGCTGAGTTGGCAGTGCACTGTGGGACGGGACGAGTTGTCGTTTGCTTGCCAGATAGGTCATCCATGAGCCATTCATGGGAACCCTATGAACTGGAGGCATGGGCACATGACCCTGGCTGCCCAGTGGGACATCTGACAGAGGGTCAGAGGTTCCAGAAAATATTTTCCTCTCAATTAATATGAAAGTGCCAAGGAGAAAGGCCCTCCTCTTTCACATGACCCTTCCTTCTTGGGATGCTGTCCTGATTGTTGGAGCTATGGCAGCCACTTTGTAACCACGAGAATGGTCAAAAGAACAGGAAATTCAGAACCCAGAGCCCAGACACAGCTGAGTACCTGAATCGACCTTGCAGCCTCCTGCCAGAGACCTCCTTTGACGAGAGGTCACTCTGCGTCCATGCTATCTTAGTCACCATAGCTGGGCACTCTGTCTCTTGTGTGGAAGTGAGTGCACGCAGCATTAACTGAGTCTCACAGATAAAGAAGCTGGTGCTTGCAGAAGTGGGGGACTTGCCTGCAGTTTCAATGGCAGTGGCAGAGCCAGGACGTGGCCCCTGCCTGCCAAGGTCCTGACGCTGCCCTGCTGTGGGAGTGAGTATGTGTTGAGGGTATTGGGTGTCTTCAAGCTGACACCCCATGGTTTGGGGGCTCTAAGGCCCTGCCCTCCTGCTGTCCTGTATTAGTTTTGGTACCACGTGAGGACACTCCCATGGGGAGAGGCCTGGTCAGACCCACAGACAAAGCCACAGGCCAGGTTTGCTGCGTGAGCCTCGTCTGGATGCTGTGTTGCTCGGAGCACAGGATGCCGACAGTTTTCTGCCTGGACCTCCCACAGTACCCAAAAAACGTTCACCCGGTTCACAAAAGTACATTGACAGATGGCAGGTTTTGCCTGAACTGAGCCCATTGGTTATCTGACCCACAAAACCGCCCCATGACCAGGCACTGGCATGGGGTGGTCAGCGTGGGGGCCTCATATTCAGGCTTTTGAAACTGTTCCCAAATGAGGTCCCAGTGCACAAGCATCTCGGAATCTAGACTTCCCAAATCCACTATGCTGGTCGTCACGCAGCCTGGTACCTCCCCATCCCTCTTCAGGGGTCCAAGGGCTGTCTCGACCTCCAGAGGCCTGTGGGGGGTGGTGACGCCAGGAGCTGCCCACCCGCGGCCCGCCTAGCACTCACCGGCTTGCCAAGCTCAGAACCTTTCAGAAAGTCGTCCACTGACACACCTCTCCTCTTGAGGTCTGGGGACATGTAGCCGTCCTCCTCGTCGGAGTTGGCAAACTGGCCCCTCCTCTCTGGGAAGACACTCCTTTTCTCTAACTTGGAAGGAGAGGAAAGACATGGAAGGGCGAGGTGTCGGGACGGGGCCAGCACCAAAGCTGACCCCAGGGCTGCAGAGGGAAGGGGGCATCCAGGCTCCCAGGCCTTCTGCGTTCAACCCTTCCCTTCACCCGGCTCTGCCTCTGACCACCCTCTGGGTCCTGGGTAGGGTCTCCAGGCTGTGGGACGCTGGGCTGCCATCCAACGGGAAGGGGCTGTGCCACCCGCCAGGGTTTCCTGCCCACGGAGCATTGCCGAAGCTCAGAGCACTGCGGTCGGCCAGGCTTCTGCCTGGTGAGCCGGCAGAACAGGGTGTAGCCACAACAAACACACACATTTTCTGAAGTTTGATCACAGTCAGAGGCCGTGGGTCAGAGTTCAACTGATTTTTAAATGTCAGCAGCTAATACAAAATAAGCCAAAGAGCCAGGCCCGCAGTGGTTCAAGAGGCCAACTGGCTGTCCCAGCAGCTCTCCTTCTCCAGCCCACGGCCCTGGAGGTGACCTGCCTCTCAGCCTGACCTCCTGGGGGCCCCTGCCTGGCCTCAAGGCCCTGGGACTCTCAGGAAGTGGGGGTCTCCAAACACCAGCATTCAGAGAAGGTGCTACCAGGGGTCCCATCCTGGAGAGACCTGACATGCGGGCTGGGGTACCGCTGAGCCTGCTGCCTCTGCCAGGGCACTGACCACCCAGCAGACACCAGGGCACCCAGGGAGATGGGCTGACCCCAGGCAGAGAGGGGCACTGGGGGCTGCTCAGTTTCAGGCCCTAGGAAAGGAGAGCAGCCGCGCTGCACCGGGGTTTCTGACCCCCCTCGTTGCACGCAGCACCTGGAGCACGACCTCACGCTCCCTGCCCCCATGGCCCAGACTGTCCCTAGTGATGGCCACGCCAATGCACTTACGGACTTCTGTATCACATGTGCACATGTGCAAACATGTCTACCTATGTATGTGCCTCACAAGCACACAGTAAGAACTTGGACGTGAGTAGGGCCAGGAGGTGCCCCAGGCAGGACGACAGATCCCGGGCCAATGCCCAGGACACACTGGAGCCTGGCTAGGGGCTGGCTGCAGCTGTCCTCTAAGCCAGGCTGGCCCACAACCACTGGCTCTGGTTGTCGGGTCCACATCCACAAGGTAGAAACATGCTGTGATTCCATTGGGATCAGGCCTCAGAGGCAGCCCAAGGGGAGGGTTGGAGGGTACACACACTCCATCTTGGGTGGGGGGCAGGACCCATGCAGGAACCAGCCTTACCCTGCTGCTCTCGGCCACTCTCTGTGCAGCTTCCCGGGCCATGGCCTTGGCGACGGAGGTGGACACGGGGGCCCCCTGTGGCTGTGGGAGGATCCGGCTGGGCGAGGGCGACCGCCTGCCCTGCAGGCCTGGGGGCTCCAGCATGTGCCCGTGGGAAGGCACCCGGCCCTGCTCCCAGGCCTCATCCACTTTGACATAGGGGCCCAGGCGGTCATCTTTGGTATCGGGGACTCCGGCACTTGCTAATGGCTTCGGTGTGGGAGCAGTTCTTGGGGGGGCTGGAGGCACCAGAAGGTCGGGGGGGACGGCAGCAAGGGCAGAGTCCACAGACTCGCCCTGGGCAGAGAGGGTCCGCACGGTCACACCCTTGGCTTCCAGGCTCCGCAGCCGCACCAGCTCCACGGCCGTGCTGTCCGCCATGGGGGCGATGACCTCAGCCACCTGCCACAGAGAAAGCCCACTCGCAGGCTGCGGCCCAGCCAGCCCCTCCCTGCAGCCATGAATGGGGGCCCGCCTCAGACTGCCTCTTGTGGCCAGCAGCTGGGGCCCCACCTATGTGCAGCCTGGACATCCCCTGAGTCTCGGACAGGGGACTTGGCGGGGAGGTCTACAGGCACCAGGACCCCCGGCTGTCGGAGGGTCAGAGAGCCAATTTAGCCCATGGGAGAAAAGGCTCCCGTGTCCAGACCCAGTGCAGAGACAGATGCAGGGGTGCAGAGGGGTCAGAACGCAAGGTTCATTACGGTCAAAGCGGGGCAGGAGAAAGGGCTGGGCTGTGGTCAGGTTGGCTGCCTGTCCAGTGGAGACAGGGTGGAGCCTGCCTGGTGCAGGAGCAGACGGTCACACAGCCTGCGGAGCCTCCGGTCACAGAGGGAGCCGGAGGAAGCTCAGATGCTCACACCCACTGACCAGTCCCCCAAGCCAGCCCCATCCAATTCACGCACCAGGACTGGCCCAGGGCAGAGGCCACAGGCTTCCCCATGCCAGACACGGGACTCAAGGCCCAGCCACATGTTATGTTCCCAAGGAGCCTAAACTCTGTCTTGCCAAGAGTCAGTTTTGGGGATTTGCAAGCCCACCAACTGTTGAGGAGTCCTGACATTGGGGAACTCGAGGCAGGTGGACTTTTACTCCTGGGGCAGGAGAATGAGAAAGGTGCAGAGCAGGTAATCAATGGGAGGCGGGCAGGGAATTCTAGAAAGCGGGGCAGGACAGAAGTGGGGCGCTCAGTGCTCTGTGGCACCCTGGGGTGGCCAGGTGGTAGGTGTTCAGTAAGTGCTGGTGGGTTGAGGAAGGAGGGTGGACGCACCCCCTGGTTACCCCCCACAGGGAGGATGTCAGCTGTCCCGGGTGACCCTCCTGCCCCAATGACTCACCCTCTGCCCATTTGCATACACGCCGTAGCCTGTGACATTGGCCCCATTGGACAGCCCGGTGGTGGTCAGGGTGGGCGGCTTCCAGGAGACGTGGACAGTCGCTGGGGTAGCCCCTGCTTGGACAGTGACGTCTTGCGGGGGAGCCGGAGGACCTAGGGACAGAAGGCAGGTGAGCTGCTCCCATGCCAGGCAGGCTCCTCGGAAGGAGGTCACTGACGGGAGGCACAGACTCCTGGTCACTGCGTGGGTCAGCCCCAGCTGTGCTGGCAGCGCAGGGGCATGGCTGCAGTATTGCAGTGACTTTGTATGGGGACAGAAGGCCACTGATGTGTTACCATGATCACTCAGTGAGGCCTGTCGCTGCAGAACCGCTCTGTCGTGCACCTGGAACTCACGTGCTGCTGGCTGTACCCACCTGTGCGCCAGCTGCACTTGGGTAAAAATGAGCAATGAGGAACGGATCCCGGGCGAAGAGGACAGGTGAGAGTGTGAGCATGGGCCGGGGGCACACAGAGGGCTGCGCCCTCGGGGCCACCGCTCGGTCCTCAGTCTGTTTGTGACTCAGGCCTGGCTGGTCAGTGCAGGGCAGCTTCAGGACCACTGAGAGGTCCCTAGTGCTAGGCAAGAGACACATGCCCCTCCTCCTCCTGCGTCCCCTCCTCCCTCTGTCTCTCTCTTGAGGTGACATAAACCTGAACTGCACATCACCCAGGCTGTGGCCTCGTGGAGGGTGGAGGGAGATGGGACTTGGATGGCAGCACTGGAACCTGGGCATCAGCTCCGCACACACTCTGCCTGTGGGCCCGGAAAGGGCCTCCCCAGACACCGAGTTTGCTGGCACCTTGACCTTGGACTTGCAGCCTCCACAGCTGTGAGAGGGAAACATTCACCCTTTCAACTGCCAGGTTTGGGCAATTTTGTCACAGCAGCTCAGATGGCCCAAGATGCCCGATACCTGGGAGTTGACCTGTGGGACATGCCGCACCCTGTCCCCTGACCCCATCCCCTCCTCTGCAGGCAGCCTTTCCTGACTGTCCCATGGGCATGCCCGCAGCCATCCTGTCCCCACGTAGCCCTGCATGTGGTGTCTTGTTTCCGTCCCCAGCACTGAGCACGGACTCCACACGGGCACCGATGGTGAGAGGGGCCTCCTGATCCCACAGTCACAGTCATGTCCCTGCAGAATGATTCCGTCACATAACAGGAACGAACTGACTGTTCCTAAGCCAGTTTCCACGCGGCACCTCCCTCTAGAGTCCTGTCTGCCCGCCCGCACACAGCCTTGCAGCTTCGTGAGCCAGACCCCATTTGTGTGTGGACGCTGCGGACACCAGGGCACAGGGGAAAGGGAGCGTGGGTCCGCCGCGCCCTGGAAAGCTGGTCTTGAGTTTGGTGGGTAACTTCAGGCAGTTGGTAAAATGTTATGAAGTGTCAGGGAAATTCCTGAGGAAGAGGGGGTGCCGAGGTGGCCTGGCTGAGGGGACGAAGGAAGGCCCTGGGGACACAGCTCGTGCCTCGAGTGTCCCTGCAGAAACCTCTGCTCCTTCCCAGACGGCGGCTCCTCCCAGAGCTCAGGCTCCCCACCGGGTCCAGGGGTCACAGGACAGACTACAACGACCGGGATAAACAGGACAGCGAGCAGACCCAGCAGGCCCGTCGTCTGCAATTCTCTAGAGTGTGGGGGGTGGGGGTCCGCCCCTCCTCTAGCTGCAGCCAAGGACATGAGGAGATGGGCCACTCAGCGCACGTGCCTGGGACCTGAACTACGTCTCTGGAGGAGCTCACACCTCGAGCACAAACGCGTCCAGGTGTGAGGTTCACAGCAGGGGGCCCACCAGAGGAGAAGCGTGGGCTCTGGTTCGCTGTGCAGCTCAGCGGCAGGGCCTGGCTGTGTCCCGGGAAGGTCTCGCTCTGCCCACCTTTCACAGGATGAGCCCCTGGGTCAGGCACGGGTGGGAGGGAACATCACCGACACCGCAGCCCTGAACACAGCCCCCGTTCTGTGTCTGTCTGTGTCTCACACTCACACACACCCTGTGCCTCACAGGTGACATGGGGGACCTCCAGAACAATGGTGGCTAGACGCAGCTTCCCCCTTCTGTGCCCTGCCGCGCCCCGGCCCCAAGTCCTGCATGGGTGAGGCTGCCGTTCTCGCCCTCGGGGGACCCCGGGGGACCCCGGGAGGACGGCTCACCTGCGGGCGGTGTGCAGAACCCCACGGAGGCCTCCTTCTCCTCCCTCTGCTCCAGGGGAAGCTGCCACGGCATCTGGTGGGGCCTGGCCAGGACCTTGACCTTGTAGGCCGTGTTGGGCCTGAGGCTGAGGAACTGGTACTGGTACCTGGTCGCCTGGACCACGTCCAGCTCTTCCTCGTTGAGGAAGATGACGTGGCTGTAGTTGCTGTTGGCGGGCAGCCAGGACAGCCGGGCGGAGACCTGGGTGATGCTGTCCACCCTCAGCTGGGAGGGGGCCACCACCACGTCCTTGCCCACGAGAAGTGTGCACCGCAGCTGGTCCGAGTTGCCCCTGCTTGTCACGCACTGCACAGACACGCGGTGGGCGCCGGCCGTCACGTTCAGCTTCTCAATCAGGGCCTTAGTTCTGCCTGCGAGCGGGAGGCTCAGGCGCGGCTCCTGGTCCACCAGCACGGTGTAGCCGCCCACGGTGCCCCACCCGGGCGGCACGGCCGGGGGCTCCCAGCCCACAATGACACTTCTGGCAAGTTGTTTGATGAGGGTGATTTTCCTAGGGTAAGGCACGATGTCTTCTCCGATGTCATCGACGTTCACGTCCAGCGTCCCCACGCCGCTGTCGGTGATGCTGGCGTGCAGGTGAGTGGGCGAGTGCAGGTCGAGCACACTCTCCCCATCCAGGCCCAGGCCCACGTGGCTGATGAGGCTCTGACCCAGTTCGGTCCCCAGTGTGCTCAGTCGGGACTCGCTGTCCTGGACAAGATCCACGAAGTTGGAGGGCACCAGGCCCCGCTGCCCGTCCAGGAGTTCCCCTGCTGGGTGCAGGACAGAGTGACCACCTGCCCAGCACGCGGGGCCCTGCCGGGAACCCACTTAGACGCCGCCCCTCCGGACCCAGGTCCCAGTCCCGATGTCCCAGCTGCCCCAACCCAGCACCCCGCAGTCCGTCTGGTTTCTGCACGGCACCTGCAGCCTCCACGCCCTCTGCCTGCACCTGTACACTGACCCCGCCTCCGGCTGGGACCACTGCCACTCACCACCCCTGAGCAGCCCCGAGGCCTCGGGTACTGGGTCAGTGTTTGTTAGAAGGGCCAACAACACATGCAGACTGTGGGTGTGGAGGCCGCACCACAAATGCTGCTCCTGGTTTCGGTGCGGGGGCCACACAGACAGAAACTGTGGGGGTGGTCTGCCCTGCAAAGCGCTGTGTGCAGCATCGTGAGATTCCCAGGGTGTCTGTTTGGTGCCAGAATGACCAAAGCCACCCAAGGAGCTCCCGTCAGGAAGACTGGTGGCCGAGGGTGGTCACGGGGGGCCTCTTTCTTTTCATGCAATGGTCTCACTTCTGCATTCTCTTTCTAAGAGTCTCCAATGCCTGCTGGAGCAGAGGCTTGGGAACCGGAAGTACTTGGAACCTTTCGGCACCCCCGGGAACAAACCGTTTCCCCCCATGTCAGAGTCTGCAGAGGGGCCGGCTGGGTGGGAGGCCAAAGGACCCCGGGGGCTGGGAAGCGCTCAGTGCTGCCATCCCATCCAAGGGAAGCCATAGCGACTGCCGACTCAGCTCTGGATTCCACCAGAGTGAGTGAGTACATGGTCTCTGCTCGGGACCCTACGGGGGGGCCTGGCTTGGCCAGTGTGTGCCTGGAGGGAGCTCTGTGAATAATTCGGCCTCGCTGACTATAGGGGAGAGGTAGACAATGATGACAGCAGGGGCGGGGGTCACGACTGCCGTTTGCTGAGCAAGCCCCGTGCGCAGGCCCTGCTCTGACCAGGCCCAGGCCTCACCGTCCCCTCAGCCTCCCCAGGTGGCGCCTGTTACTATGTCCATTCTACAGCTGAGGAAACCATTCGCCAGAGGGGCGACCTCGTGACTCTGGAGAGTGGGAGGGTCAGAGCAGAGCCTGGGGCCAGCAGGGGTCACTTGGGGACCTGACCTGCTTATCAGGCCCTGGACAGACCCGCCTGGTGGGGGGACCAGCCACGTGCACCAGCCGACCGCCATGCTCTAACAGACCTTCGTAGAAGCCGTCCTCATCCATGTCTCCGTAGACATAGAGGTACTTCCCTGCCGTGAGCGGCAGCTCAGCCTCCGGGTTCTCATTTGGGCCATCGAAGGGGTTGTAACTGCGGGAGAGACAAAGCTCACTCAGGGACGCACCGATGGAGGCTGATCGCAGCCCCGGCCTTGCCGACGCGGGACCAGCACTCGCCCTCTCTCCGGACCCACGTGGCGGTGCAGCTGCCGCCAGCCCGCTCTCTGCGCACCGGCACTCCGGCCAGCGCCGGCTCCCTCTCACAGACGGAAAACAGAGTTCTGCGACCGAGCTGCATGTCTGGGGCCTTTGCCTCAGGTGACATGTTTGTAATTCTGATATTTCTGTTCACACCTGTCACTTCTACCAGAGCTATAGATTTCCAAATTAGTAAGCAAAGGTGAAGATGATTACCCCTGAGTCTTTCCATATGTACTATTTAGCAAAGGCATAATCACATTCCACACACTATCTTGTAATCTGCTTATTTCCCCCACCCCATAACCTTTTTAATGGGCATGTAATATTCCATTGGATAGAGTCACATGCTTTGACTTCCTAATGCTGGGCATTGAGGTTGCTTCTGACTTGGGGCGAATATAATCGGTACTGCATCCGTGTCGTCACAGACCTCTTTGCACACTTCCTGCAGACAGACCCCTCGGAAGAACGTTCATCTGGCCGGTCGTGCATGTTTTTGAGGTCTTGGGGACGTACCTCCAAAGCGTCCTGACACGTGGATGCACATTTCACTTTCCCCACCCCACTAGGAGAATAAAAGTGCCCACATCCTCAAGTCCTCAAAATACTGGAGTTACCGTCTCTCAAAGTCTTGTCCAGCATGTAAATAAAACACATTTTACACAAATTTTGGATTCTCCAACTAAAAGGTTAATTAATTTGAAACAACAGAAAAGGTCTCAATAAGCAAACACAAACGGCATTCCTTGTGGTCGCCAGTGGCAGCCATGGCCCCTGTGAAATGACGATGACATCCAGTCACCACTAAATCTCGGTGAGAAAAGCCGAGCAGCTGTTCTTGCTCCCAACTGTAACAGCGCAGTGAGGAGAGCGGACACATCTGAAGTCGGGAGCTCATTGCGGGTGGGGCGGGGCCAGAATCAGGCCTCCTGATCCCCGCCCTGTGCAGGTGTGACCACACCAGGCCTCTCTGTCCCTCACATCCACGTCTAGAGAAGCCTTGCCCAGCCTGCGCTCAGAGCCTGAGAAGGGACAGTGGCAGCTCACGGCACATCCCACACCCATCACTCGTCTGCCCCTGGGCCTTGTGCCCACAGAGGCTCGTGGAGCAGAGAGGCGTGGCCTCACCTGTAGCGGGCGACACACAGGTGCACCTTCCCCAAGTATCTCTGCTTGGAGGGGTTGGCGTTCCGTTCATTGTCCATCTGTCAAAGGCACAGACGACACTCGGTCACAAGGTTATCGTCTCACATTCGTGGGGAGACACACCTGACGTCCCCTCCGTGGCCCCACAGGGCTCCACAGTCTCAGGTGGAGGGGTTCCTGGGAGTCGCTGCTGCCCCGACCCAGGGACGGAGCCGTGCGGGCCTCTCCTGGGACAGCACTCACGTCTGACTCAAATCTGCATCTTGGGCTTCCCGATCTTGACAGAAAGGTGGGCTTGACGGACAGAGGCTCCGGCTTGTCCCGGGGGAGCGTCAGGGGTCGGATGTAGTCCCCGATCGTGGTGCGGCTTCCAAAGGTGCTCTCCTGACCTGGCCCGACCATGGAGACAAGGGGACCGCGGACAGGAGGAGGTGATAAAGCGCTTGGTCCTTTGCACCCCACCCGTCATTTGGCATCAGCCACCTCCACTCTCAGTCTGCCTAACCACACCCCACACGGGCTCTCTGCCAGGAGGGGTCCCCTGCGCGACCATGGCTTGGTGGTGATGAGGGTGTGCACGTGAGGCAGAACAGTCCCATCAGACAGAACCTAGTGGGCATCACGGGCAAAGAGCTTCCCCCTTCCCAGACCCACAGCTGACAGGACATGCAGCCCCATGAGCCGCAGCCCTGTCAGCACCAGGGAAGCCGCTGGTCCGCTGAGCTGGACCCCGCGGGAGCCAAGGCTGCACCCCTGGCTCACCGCCCACACTTGGTGACAAGCTCCCCCTGGCTCCCACCAGCATGGGTGGGTTTTATCACTCAGGGCCCAAAGGATCCCTACAAGACCCAAAGCGGCCAAAGGGCTGGGCTTGGGGTTGAAACCACCTTGACCAGAGACAGAGGATGAAGGAGCTCTCTGCCCGTCTTGCTCTTGCAGGGCCCTAGTGGCCGTGAGCCCCGACCCAGTCACACGCAGGGTCAGCAGCTCTGAGACTGGGCTGGCCGGCCCTGTCCCATGACATTCGGGTCTCAGCTGCTCAGGGCCCCAGAGACAGCCCTCCCCGGTATCTCTCAGTGGCTATCACATCACGGGACTGTCTCGCTAAAGCAACGACCAGCTGAGTCCAAGTCAGCGAGCACCCAGTGGCTCAGAACGACATGCTGAGTTCCGACAGGTGGCCGCAGCAGTCGCCCCCCCACAGACCCAGGGCAGCAGGGGGCTCAGAGGACAGCCCGGGAGCCTCTCTGCAGCCAGGGCAGCTGCAGACACAGCACGTGTGCCCTGCAGGGCTGGCAGCTCCTGGAGTAGGGCTATGTGCTGCTCCCTGCCACGGGCCCCAACACCGACAGCCGTGCGGGGCACACAGCATGTGCACGGGAGCTCCTCACTGGATGAACTGAGGGCCCCAGCTCCTGAAGCCAGCCGGGAACTAGGGCGTGGCTCTTCAGTCCAGGCGGCAGAGGACCGTGGTCCCTGACACACTACTTGTCCTGGCCAGTAAGGCATCCCAGGGTCACCCTGTCCCGGCAACCACCTAGTTCAAGCCCCGCTCTGGGTTCCCCAGTCATTTGGCCCCCATGTGGGGCTCCAAACAGCACGGAGCATGCTCACTGCCAGGGTCGCATTTGCTGACACCTGTCAAGTGCCAAGTGTCTGGCACGCTTGCCCCCCAGGCCCAGCTGTGCATGGCCCTCGTGAGGGTCGCTGGCCACCCTCTCCACCTCAGCCCAGGTGAGCGGGGCTCCGGGCACTCACCTGACCCAATGGAGGGGGCCAGTCCATTCATGAACTGTGGGAAAGGCTTGCCAGGGGACGAGGGGACGTCCAGGGAGGCCACGGAGCTGCCGCCCAGCAGGTCAATCTTGCCCGCGTGCTGCCGGAACTTCTCCAGGTCCCGCGACAGCAGGCTGAACTGCTCGCTCTGCACCCGGCACTTGTCCTCCAGCTCTCGCACCTTGCACTGTGAGACACACGCGGGTCAGCAGGGAGGAGCGTGAGTGTGCACGTGTGTGTGTGCCTGTGCACTGTGGTTTGCACACGTGTGCACGTGTGAGTGTGTCTGCACACAGGTGTGCCCGTGTGTGGCGAGGGCTGCCTCCCACCTCCCTCTGGAACAGCGTCTGATGAAACTGTGCTTTCCACTCAGGCTGGCCGCTGGCCACATGCCCTTTCAGGGTGAACATGGGAAACCCTGCAAACACCCAGCACGGCTGCCCTGGGCTCTGCACGCAGCCTGGGCTCTGCAGGGCTGAAACTCGCAGCGAGAGGTGGTGGCACAGCCCAGGCTTGGGGGGAGTGCAGTGCTCAGCCCCCAGCCCGCCTTGCTCCCAGGGGCACCCGCCCCTGCTCCTGCAGTGCCCCAGAGAACAGCTCGTGAGCAGTAAGGGAGATTCTGCCAGCAGGGTTTCTCGGGCACCACGGCTGCCACTTGCAGTCACCTGGAGACATCTCAGGAGTGCCCGGGGGTGAGCGTCTTCCTCGAGGACACAGGTCAGGCAAGGGGTCACCTGCCCTGCAGCTTGCTCCTATTCTCTCCAGTTCCTGCCCCAGCTCCCGCTCCGGCGGCATCCTGCCCGCTCTGTATGCCTCTCCGGATGCTGGGCCCCCGTCCTGGTACAGAGGCAAGGCTTGCTTGTGCACGGCGGGCACCCGCCACGGAGGGGCACACGGAGGGCCTGCTCTTCCTCCTCACCCCGGCGGCCTCTGCATGGCGCTCGTGGTCCCCACGTTACCAGCTCCCCGAGGGTTTGTCGTCTACCCCTTGGCTAGACGTGAGTGCCAAGCCTTGTCTGTCTGGTTCCCTGATGCGTGCTCGGTGCTTGGCCGAGAGCCAGCCCATAGTAGGTGCTCAGTGACTGTCTGCTGGGTCAGTGATGACAGGGACTCTGCTTGCAGGCATCGAGTCCTTGTTTGTCCACACAGGAGTCCTGCTTTGTCAACGTTCCTCGCGCCCAGATCAGCGGGAAGCTGGGCCACTGTATTGCTGACTTTCCCTGGTTTCTCTGAGGACGGTGTTTTTGTCGGCTTCCTTCCCACTCTGTCCTCAGCACTTGGAAGAGAGCTCGGCCCCAGGCCGGTACCCCCACACGCTTGGCTTCACACAGGTGTGTGTGCAGGGACAGAGAGGCAGCGAGACGGTGATGACAGACCCTGACTGAAGGACCAGCGGACACACTGCCCTCTCCACTGGCGTTAGGCCTTTCAGCACCTTAGTCCAGAGTACAGTGCTATTTACAAACCTAAAGTTAACTTCTTTGATTCGTGTAAAAACGTCAGCAGGATTCTTCTTTCAAAAAGCTGAGGCAGCTCAGCTGCATCGGTGTCCACTGAGGAATGCCCACCACCCACCCCTGGCATAGGTGGGCATGCGGGGAGAGCGTCAGCGCCTGGGGCAGGGGGCAGCTCTGACTACAGAGTGGGAGAGGTCGGCAGCTCAAGGTTGAGGCTCCGGGACTCGCCACTCACGTATGCAGGGCTCTCGGACGGCCGCTGAGCCCCCAGTGCAGCCGTGGGGCACAGACAGCCTTCGAGGAGCCCTGAGGCAGCTGTCCCCATGACGTCTGCCACCTATACCTCCGCTGCCACCCAAGGTGTGCTCATTAGTAGGGACAATATCAGAAACAAAAATGGTGAGATTATCAGCTTTTTCCTAAGTGTGATGGATGGAGAAACAGGCGTTCACTGGGAAGTTAAAGGTGTTTAAACTGAGCCGATCGGCTTGCCTGTCTCAGTCTCTCCCGTCCTGGAGTGATCTCAGGGCTGGCACTCGGGCTCCGGTCTCTGAATGGCCCTGTGTCCAGACACTGGTTCGGAAGACTTCTGGCTGCCCGAGGCCACCAGGAGCTGGCCTGTGGGAGCTGGGGGCAGATGCTCCTCACAGTGCTGAGCTACAGAGCACACTCAGAGGCACCACCAGGTATCCGCATTCTTTATGTGTGTCTGCATGTGTTCCACAGCGTCACCGGGAGCAATGCTGAGACCTGGGTCTGTCCTGCCACTCCCAGGGTGTGTGGCCTTGGCCTTTGGTCCCTCTCGGTGGGCCCCAGTTCCCTCGTCTGTAGAGGAGCGCAGCGTGCCTCCCAGAGCCCCAGGGCACACAGCAAGCGCAGGCCTCAGGCACCCCAGCCCCATCACATTCCCAGCTGCCTGGGCACCTGCTGTCAGCAAAGTGTGACAGCAGTTTGAGCCCACGTGAGCACCCCAGCACTCCCTGCTTTCATCATCAGCCAGAGACACGGGGGCCCCTCACACTTTTTCAGGGTGACCCCCAATTAAGGAGCGCCTTTCACAGCCTCTTAAGTGCCCGTCTCTGCCCTGGCTCCTGCCCTCAATGAGGACACGTGCAGAAAAACTCCACGAGCTCGCAAGACCAAGCTCTGAGACCCGAGGCCTTTGCAGGGCCAGGCACTCTTGACCCTGAAAGGGGACAGAGGCCCCACGGGAGTGAAGCTGGGAGTGAAGAGGTCTGCTGGCTTAGCGGGACCCAGCACCATGGGGACACAGGTCCGCCCTGCTCCCTACGATCCGTGCCTCCCTCAAACTGTGGCCAAAGCCCAGTGACTGAGTGCCACGAGGTGGGCCCGGGCCATTCGAGTCGCCGTGTTTCTGTACAGGGCGCGTTTTTCACACAGGTGTCAGCAGCAGACAAGCACCATTCTGAATGGGACCCAGAGCCCCCGTGCTGCCCTTGGGAGCCAACAGAGGCAGAGATGGGGAGGCTCTGGAGGACGAAGATGGAGTCGGAGTCGTTCCCAACTGGCTGGACTTCCCATCACAGTGGCATGTACAGTGTCCCTGCCACACCCCCTCCCAGCAGGGATGCGGGGGTTCTGGCTATGAAGGCCATTCCTGGGTAGGGGCAGACCACCATCTAGGCCCTGGGAGAGAGAGTTCCTGAGGGATCCAGGGTGTGAGACATCAATAAAGTATAAACCTTTATCTGTTCGCGCCTCGGATTCTCAACACGGCCAAAGTTCTGTTGCACTTGAACATCACACCTGCCCCGCCTCACACAGGTCCTGCAGGTCAGATGTGGCCGCGGCAAGGCCCGCGGGCCACCACCCGGGCTGCCTGTCCCTGCTGCTGCCTGAGGTCGGCCACGCCAAGGGCCACACTTGGTTCAGCAGCTGAGGCGTGAGATGCAAACCGAGCCCGGCCACCTGCCATCCACACAGACACATCACCCAGGTGCAACGTTCAGGCGCCAGGTCTGAATTCCGATGACCCGTACCCCGAGTCTGGGCTCACAGCCGGCCCTCCCACCTGCGGCTGGCCCAGGCTCACAGCGTCCCCTCCCTGGGGTCATCTGAATTCACCAAGCTGTTCTCCAGCCTGAAAGTTACAGCCTGGGCAGAACACGAGAACCCCGGCTCGCTGGGCCTGCTCAACATGCCAGGGACCAAACCGAGTGTCTCAGGGTCCAGGCGAAAGCCTGGCCCCTCAGGGGGCTTTGTAGGCAGCTTCTCCACCCCCACACCCTCCGCTGCATCGGGCAGCTGCGGTTTGGGAAGAAGAGAGGTCGAGCAGGCCCAGGGAGCTGCTCCATGCATGGGGAAGCAGCACCAAGCACACGGGGGTAGGGACACGCTCTCCCGAAGTACCTGCATGCTCTCCAAGGTGTTCTAGGCGAAGCAACGAGACACAGTCACAGAAAGACATGTGAACAAAAGAAGGCGTGATTCTCAGCACGTCGCACGGCCGTCGTTTTCCAAACCAAAGCGCAGTACAGCCGCCACCTGTCAGGCAGGCGAGCAGTGCCACCAGCCCCGGGACAGGGCCTCAGTGGGGCTGTCACAGCGGCAGCTCAGCAAGCGGTTAGAACAATGCAGACCAGCACCTCAACGGGCTCCAGCCGACTGAAAACAGAAGCTACGTCTGCAGCCAGAAGCCAATGCAAATCAAAGAGCAGTGGGTGGTTTCTCGGGGAGGGGGCCGGAGGCAGTCTGCAGGTCCGGATCTCCCCTGCCATCCATCACACTCACCCCTCAGACACTCATCAGCTAATGGACGCTCTAAAAAATCAATGTAATGTAGATGACGAGAGAGAAGGAACCTGTTCCTGTGGGAGACAGGCCCTACAGGGCGACGTGAGAGACGCAGGGCCCCATCTCAAGCGGTCACTACTCCCTGGACGGGGCAAGGTCACCTCTAAGAGGACGCCTGCACCCTGCATCTGGAGGCCATGGGCCTTTCCTGGTGGTGGGAACCGGGAGCAGCCTGCCCTGCAGCTGTGCTGGTGACTGGGGGTCGGCACTGTGCGGACTTTGTCCCCGCAGGCAGGAGGCCTGGCCCACTCACGACCTGGGCATGGTACATGGATAGTGCAGCCAGCAAAGGCCTCTGGGTGACCCCAGGGGCTCCGTCCAGGTTCACCTGTCCTCCTGCTCCCTGGGAGGCTGGCGTTGGGCCAGGACCAGGGACAGAAGATGGTCACTCCTGGCACAGCACCCACACCCACGCTGGAGGGCTTGGTGCCCTTCCCTGCCTGGCCCCCACTACCTGGGCAGCAGAGCAGGGCCACTTGCCCTGGTCGCTGAGGACAGCACTGGGGCCACGTCCCCAAGGGCCTCCATGGCTTGGATGCCCTGGGCCGTCCTCTCTCCAACTCTGCAGGTACCTCCCTGACACCCACGGCCACATACTCCCTCAGCATCAGTGCCGTCCCCTGAAGACTTACTCCACACAGCGCACTCGATGGCAGGACGCCCACAGGAATGGCCTGTCACCCTTCCACCTCTGGGAAACAGGCTCCTGGCCTGTTGGCCTTGAGCCTCAGTAGAGGAGAGCTTAGAGCAGCTGCAGCCATCTTGCCACCATGAGGGGCCCCCACATGAAAACCAAAAGTGCTTCCCAAGCAAGGGCCATCCTCCCTGCATCCCACTCGAGAGGAGCCAACAGAGGCAAAAAGAACACATCTGAGACCCCCAGCCCTGATGCTGGCTGTGTGGCCAAGGGAAAGTCGCTTAACCTCTCTGAGCTTCACTTCCTCTCACGTACAAAGGGAATTGCAATGGTACCTGTCACACAGGCTGCTCGTGCTGACTAGACAGGGAGATGCACACACAGCACCAGTGACCGGTGCCCTGTGGTCACTCAGTAAATGTGAGCAATTGTGCCCACTGGGCCTGGGCTGCCCCAGACCTGACCTCAGCCACCCCAGAAAAAGAGCCCGTGGGCCGCATCTGCTTACCTCTAGCAGCTGCACGGCGCCTTCATGCTGCTTCTTAGCTTCAACCTGAGCCTTTTTGATGATAAAAAGAGAAAAGTGCACATTTAAAGGAGAAAAAATGGAAAGAATGGAATCAATGTCTAGATCATCAGGGAGAAGGCCATCAATTCTTATCGCCGTCATAAGCCCCGAGTTCTGAGCGTCTGGGTCAGTTCTCATTTTCCTTCCCCTTTGGGCAAGATGGAGTGGGCTTCGGCTGGGTCTGACTCTGTGAAGCCGGGGAAGTGTGCCCTGACCCGACAGCAGGAATGGGCTGACAGGACTCGGACGGGCGTGCAGGTGGCGGGCCCTGAGCCTGCTCCTGAGAAGAACAGCAGCAGGTCACCACCCAGAACAGCAGGACGGTTCCTCCCGAAGCCTCAGGAAGCCCCACCATCTCCCCAGGTATCCTTAACTGTCCGAAATGACACAGGCATGCGGACCTGAACCCCAGAGGGCTGCAGGCCAGGCGGGACTACAGACCCAGAGGGGAGGCTGTGGTGGGCGCCCTGAGCCTCCAACGGGCTGTCAGCAGCTCAGCCACAGCAGCAGGACACCGCCCTCTTCAAAGTGCGTGGGGCAGAACCATCTGCTCCACAGAAGAGAAAACTCCACAAGTTTCACTAAAGAACGTTCTGGGGTTGGCTGCTGCCTGGGCCCAACAGCAAATTCACACAAAACCGAAATGCCGCGTCACTATTCCTTGTCCCCAGGGCCCCCAGGTCCTGGCATCGGGAGCACAGTGAGTGTCTGCTGGGTTTGTCCGCCTGGCATTTGTGCCCCTTCTCCCAGGAAGAGCCCCAACTTGGCAGGGGATCCAGCCTGCCCCTGACTGAGTCCATGAGAGCAGTTCAGACTCGAGTCCTGGTTTCCTTTGCCTGGGAATTCTGCGGAAGATGGAGGCGCCTTGCCTACTGGACGGGAGCCGGGGTGACGGGGAGTTTGCCACATTGCCACCATGAGGGGCCCCCACATGGGAACCAAAAACAAGGCTATTTATGTGTTAAATTGAGATTTACATTTAGAATTCTGTTCTGTAGAGACACCATGGACCCAGTCACCTCTCTAGGTATCTACCTGAAATTCCGACAACACGTACTTGGAAAGCTACACCTGGGCACCCTTACGCTCACTGTGGTATTTTCCATAGTGGCCAGGACATGGAGGCGACCAAAGTGTTCTTGGATGGATGATCGGATAAAAAAGATGTCGTACGTACATACAATGGAATGCTACTCAGCAATAAGATGGAACCCGCCGTGTGCGACCACACGGGTGGGTCACGAGAGCATCGAGCTAAGGGAGGTAAGTCAGGTGGGAAAGGACGCGAACCACGTGATTTCACTCCTGTGTGGGTGTAAAACTGAAAGCAACAAACCTACCAACAGGACGAGCAGACAGACTCGCAGACACAGGCGGCAGTCACCACAGGGAAGGGGGTCGGGGAGGACGAACAGGGTAGAGGGCTCCAACATACGGTGACGGAAGGAGACTCGGTTTCGGGTGGCGGCCACGCGGTGCCATAGACCGAGGGCGTATCACAGAATTGGACACCAAAACTTAAATAATGTGACTAGCCCATTTCCCCCAGGAATTTTAATTTAACAAAAGAGCCCTGATCAGTGTGGCTCAGTTGGTTGGGTGTCACCCTGCAAAGCAAAAGGTCACCAGTTTGATTATCAGTCAGGGCACACGGCTGAGGGCGTTTGAGGGCAGCCATTGACATTTCTCTCCCTCTCTTTCTCCCTCCCTTCCCCTCTTTCTGAAAATAAATAAATAAAATCTTAAAAATAAAAATGAAAAGAATTCTCAGTCCCAGAGGAGTATTTTCTCTAGGAGACAGAGATTCAGCATCCTAAGCCCATGAACATTATCCATTATCGGAACAGCGTCTGCTTCTCACTTGCAAACCTCCGTGGGTGAGAAAGAGGGAGCACCTGGCCCACACCACCGCCCCCCCTCGGCAAGATGAGTGAGAAGCAGCCTGAGATTTCTGTAGTGCTCATTCATATGCATTATTCTATTCTCACATTTTTCAAATGAGGTTTTTAAAAGCTGGGGAAGTGAATAGAACACAGGCATTTAATTACACCATTCTTGAATTCAGCTCAATCTCCAAATGCTTAAAATTGTTCCTTTCAAAGCAAAAGTGACAATACGTAACAAAACGGGAGAAAAAGACAAACCAGCCGAGGACATATAGGGATTACGTAAATAACGCCACCACCGAGCCGGTCGAGTTGGAGACAGTTTTCAAGTGGCAGGGACGGGAGGAAGCAACAAAAAGCAACGGAGAGGCTGCAAAAACTCAGCCAAGTTGGCAGGGGCGACTCGGCTTCCGGCCTCGACTGAAAACCAGGAGGTGGTGCCCGCAGGCTCCTCGCAAGCTGGGCCGTGGGCAGTCAGGAGGGGTGGTTAAAACTAACCGTCCACATTGGCAGCGCTGAATTCTTGCAAAATCTAAGCGACAGCTTAAGCAAGGCTCGTGTCAGGGGTCAGTTTGTGGGGAAGCTGTGACCTTCAGTGGACATGGTCTCCTGATGAGCACAGTGGCCTCAAGAGGAACCAGGACGCAGGGAGGCTCAGGGTCCGGCGGTGAGAAGAAAGGGGTGACCACCCAGGGAGCAAGTGTCAGGGGTGGCTCACCACGCACACCGGTGGCCTCAGGGGAGGCAGAGACACACAGGAGTGATGGATGTCCTGTTGCCACGGGTTTGACTTTTGGCTGGACAGACGAGATGCCCCAACTCAGAGCAGCGAGCCCCCCCTGCCCCAAGCACTGTGGGGACTGAGTTGGGAAGGTGGGCACTGGTTAGGAGGGAACAGGCGAGGGCCATTCATGGGCACTGAAAATACAGCTCCACACAAAGCTGAATGATGCACGTGGCAGCAGGCGGGACCATAAGAGCCTCACACCGAGCCCCCGCATTCCTCAGAGCTGAGGAGGCCGATGGACACGTCCCACTCTGCAGGAGCAGGTGTGGGAGGAAGCAAGACTGAGGCAAGTGCCACGGCAAGCAGACACAGTGAACCACTAGGTCCCTGCCGCCTACGCACAACAGCTCACCCCAGACACCCGAGGGCAGCGCGTGGACCGCAGACGGCGAGGTGGCCCCTCCTCTGTGGATGGCCCACTCCAGGAACAGCCTTACGCGGAGGGCAAGCCTTGCCCAGGAGGGGGGCACCCTGCCCCTAGTGAGGCCAGGCAGCTCTGCAGGCGAGCTTTAAGTGTGGAGACTCCCAGAGCCCTGGGTCGTGAGAACTGCTGCTCATAACAAGGCGAGGATGTGCCTGCCCTGGAAACCGGGAAGCTGGGGGGACCAGAGCGGCTGCAGTCTGCTCATCAGTTCCCTGGCACGGGTCTCAGAGCCAGACCGCCGGGGCCTGGAGCACGTGACCTAGCCTCAGGTGCCTCATCTGCAGGGCAACTGTCACCCACAGGTTATGCTGAGGGCTGACTGATATCTCTACTGCTTTCCTCAACAGGCACTTACTTATCAGTCTTCGGGCTTATCACCACTCATCTCATGTTATTTTGGCAGATTGCTCACTCTTTCACTCACACACTTACACACTCACTTGCTCACTCATTCACTCACTCACACGCTCACTTACTTACACACTCACTCACTCACTCACTCAGTGTTCTTGAGCACCTCCATCCCCTGCTTGTGGAGTCCCTGGCATGTGTCGGGCAATGTTCTGGGACTGCAGACACCTGCTCTGGAGCCAGGGGCACCCCTGCACAAGGTGATGAGGCAGGGAAGCTGGAAAGAGTCCAATGATAAAAACAAGCCACCTCTGCCATTATGTGGGGACCAGGCATTCTGGGCAAAGACCCCGAGAGACAGACAACTCAGGGTGGGTTGGGGACAGGGAGAAGGTCAGTGCAGCTGCAGCACGGGAACACCGGGAGGGAGGGTGACAGGACACAGGAGGAGGCAGAGGGGGCGGGGACGTAAAGGAGGGGGCACATGCGTCCCTGGTGCTGGGCAGACGCTCCACATGCAGAGTGGAGGTGCATGCTGTAGCTTCTGTCGTCCTTACTCGCAGCTTGTCCCCACCGCCACCTCCCCACTGGGCCTCCCAGGACACGCTATGGGAGGAACAGACTGGACACTGGACCCACGGCCAAGCCCCTGGCCCAGCCTCCCTGAAGAGCGCTGGTGGCACTGAACAGCACCCACCGTGACCTTACCCACCGAGGTCGCCACCCCTCAACCCGTCACTCCATCTGTCACTGTGCTTCCCTGTTCGGAACGGATTTAACCGTTCTTCTATTTGTCCACTGTCGCCCTCGGCGAGGACAGAGGCCCTGTCTCGCCGGCCTGGGTGCCCAGTTTCCAGAACAGCCCCTGAGCAGCCCACGGCCAGCGCCAGCTGAATGAATGAACAAATGAATGAGCGATCCCGTCAGCGAGTGCGGCACCATGCCACGCCTCGTGGGGACAACAGAAAGAACTCACCCACCTCGTGCCGCTCAAGGCTCAACCTTCCTCTTCTAGCCCTTTGCAAAGCCAGAGCCCTGAGAGGTCACAAAGGCGGCACACACGAGTTTCCTGAGTTCCTGTCCACGGCTCCCCCACCGAGGAAGTGTCCGTGTCCAGACCAGAGGCCACTGCAAACGCGGAGACGAAGGAGCCAGGGAGGTCACACAGGGCTTGGGCGTGGAGCTCTGCATCGGCGCCGGTGTGCTTGCCTCGGCGTCGTGTGCTTGGGAAACAACACCCAGGCTCTGCCGAGACACCGACCTGCCACCCTTCCGGACGACCTCGTACACCCGCTGGCTGTTATCTGCTGCAGACACACCAGCCTGGGGACACAGCTTCCCGGAGCCAGGCAGCCACCACCGGGTGCCGGAAGGTCCTCGCACCGCAGGTGGAGATAAGACTGGTGCTGTGGCCCAGCGGGACGCTTTCTGGATAGCATCTAATGAAATATTGCCTCTCGGTTGCCAGCCACCTTGCAATGACAGGTGACAAGGGCTGCGACAGTCCCCATCAGCGCTGCCTTAATGAAGTCCATGCCTAGTCCCGGTCTCAGTAAATGATTAGAGGAACAGGATATGAAGGTATCACCTGGCACCACATCCTCTGCTGCTGAACCCCGGGGAGAGACGCCACCGGCAGACGCCACCCCCAGCAGCTGCTGGACGGGCAGTCCTGGCCTTTGTTTTGAGACCAAAGACCTGGGCACGCTGTCAGGGGGGTTCAGGGGCTGCCCACCTGCAAGGCCGGCACCTGCCCCAGCGAGGTGGACTCTGGGTGCGGGGCCGCTGCCCGTGGGGAGGGGTGAGCAGGGGTGGGCGTGGGGCGCGGGCTTTGAGGACATGGAGACGAGGGCTACACGCAGGGACCCCAAGCCCTGTGGCTCCGAGAGAGTGTCTCATGTGTGTTTGGGGAGAGACAGGAGGACCATGGCTTTCAAAGGTCGGGGGACTTGTCTCAGCCCCCGTGCTGTCATCGGTGCTGTGGGTGCACAAACAGCTCAGTGCCCCTTCTCCTCTCTCCCTCCCCCTCTGTCGATGAGATCACACCACAGACACTGCCCTGGAACTTGGTTTGCTCCCTGAACAACACAGCACATGACCTCCCCAGACAACGGATGCAAGCCGAACTGACTCGGTGACGTCACACTGGCCCGTGGTGTGGTGCTGGCAGGACAGACGCAGCCTCGCCCTCGGATGGGTACTGGAACAAGTCCAGTTCCCCACCCTCACCCCACAACAGCAGTGCACAGAAACCCCAGATCCTTCCGAGCTTCCTGCAGGCACACCCCAGGGCGGAGGTCACAGGGTCAGAGTGGGTGTATTTTGGGTTCTAACTGCTGCTGTGGGATGTCCCCCTCACCGGCGACCCGAGTCCTTCCCCACAGCCCCACCAGCAAGGACTGGCAGCTCGGACACGACATGGGTCAGGTCAGGGAAGCAGAGAGCTCTGGGAGCACAGAGGGCTCGGAGCATCTGCGGGCCGGGACCCCCAGCCTGGGGTGACATCCTTGGGGGGCAGCCCACCCACACCCAGCGCCCCTCGCCTGTCCTGTACCCACTGCCCACCTCCTGCCTCTGCCCCACCCGAGCACGGCGCCCCCCACTTACCTTCTGCAGAAGGTCGATCTCCTGCTGTTTGGCGTTGAGAACAGCCAGGGCCTGCTCATGCTCCAGCTCCAGCTGTTGCCGCCTCTCAGCAGCCTCTCGCATGTGCTGTGGGGACAGGGCAAGTCAGGTGGGTGTGCGGGGGCCGTGCCGTGGGCCGTGCACAGGGACCCCCTTCCCCGCTCCGACCCCCCGCCCCTTGCTGCTCATGCAGCTTGTCCTGAGGGTGGTAGCTCCGCGGGGACGCCCTGGCACTGACACAGCTCCCACCCAGGTCTCCCTTTTACAGGTGGAACGCGGGAACTACAGGCTCCGGAGCAAAGGTGAGAAGGTGAAGGCTCTTTCTCCTTGTTTGGACACGATCTCCATCTCTCCCTGCACTCCCTCCCTAGTGCCCTGCAAGGAGCAGCCAGGGTCCCTCGCTTCCTTCCCGTGCAGCAGGTCTCGTCCCAAGCTGGTCACAGCTGCCTAAGCCATACAGTTCTCATCTTTGCTGACCACAGGGCTTGGGGGCTGCAACCAGCCCCGTTCCGCAGAGGGGAGGACCGAGCACCAAGAAGCTTCCCTTGCTCGTCACACGGCTGGTAGTGGCTGCCGAATTCAAACCTGAGGCCCTGGACAGAGCCTGAGTCTCAGCTCGGCCGTCTGCTCGCTCTGCTGGACCGAGCGCTCAGTGGCTGTGAGTCCAGAGGCCCCTTGGCCAGGTCTGCCTTCAGAGCAGAGGCTGGTTCCCTGGCTGTGCCCTGTCCTTCATGGCCAGGTACAGTTCAACCTATGTTTAATGAACAATTAATGAGGTAGCTAATGTTAATTATTGATTAACACCTGCTTCCTAGAGGTGTTCTGAATATTACATGAATTAGAATAATACCTGTCACATCTCAGTCCTGTGTAACCCTTTACTCTGAACGTAAGAAAACCCCTTCCTACTAACCTTGTGCACTGTGACATAGCACAGAGTAAGGGAACACAGAGTGACATAATAGTGTCACGTAATAGTCACATAGCAGAGTCATGTAATAGTGTCATGTAACACAGAGTCATGTAACACAGAGTGATGTAATAGTGTCACGTAACACACACAGCACAGAACCACGTAGCAGAGTCACGTAACACAGACTCATGTAACACAGTGTCACATGACAACCAGACAGCTAAGACAGAGTCACACAATTCAGCATCCTGTGACGCAATGTCACGTTACAGAGCTGTGTAATCCAGAGCCATGGGACGCTGCTCCTCTCTTACACCCAAGGGGCATGGCACGGTCAGTGACCGGGGCCCCACCAGCAGGACCGTGACAAGGACGATGGCACCAGTGTGGTGATGGCAAGACAGACTGGTGGCCATTTACCAGGCCCCTGCCACACACTGACAGTGCCCACGCACCGCCTCAGCGACGCCGAGTGGGCGCCGTGCTCACTGGCTCCCACAGGCCCAGGAGGCAAGCGACTTGCCTGAGGCCGCACAGGCCCTGCAGCACAGCGTGGGAGCTGCCTCGACGTGTCGGGCCTCGGGGCAGTGCACGCCTCACCACCGCCTCCCCTGGCCTGCGTCCGCTCCGCCACGGCCGCTTCGCCATGGCGCACCACTCGGCCAGGCCAGCCCTTCCAGGCTCCCGCACAGCCAGCCTTGTGCGGAGGCCAGTGACACAGGTGTCTGATGACGCACCACCCCGGCAAATGCTCCTGAGAGCCCAGCCTGCCCTCCTTATTTAGCCCCAGGAAGGAAGCTGTCAGCGGAAGGAGGGGACCGTCTTCCTCACAAAGGTCCATCGCAAACGTCACATGGACATGGAAGTCACTCCGGGTGTGCTGCGCTGGCCGTGGGTTCACGAGAGGACGAAGGGGGACAGACACCTTTGCCAGCTTCTTTCTTAGGGATGGAAAGGACACATGGCTTAGGAGACGGACGGAGACAACTGGGGTGGGAACCACATTCACGTTTCCCAGGTTGATGAACCAAATCAACGTGTAGTCCTCAGAAAAGCAGAAACGTGTGAAAACATGCGCCCTCCATGGACATGGCGTGTGAGGTCAATGGCGGTGCCACTGCAGGATGGGGACGAGAGCTGGGGACTCGGACCCCACCTGCCCCTTCACAGCTGTGGTGCCCGCGGGGCTTCCTCGTGGCTGGCTCTGCACCCTCATGTCCACGGCCACGGTGCCGGCGTCTTCAGTCCCATCCCTCCCACCGCTCAGCTAAAACCAGCTCCCTGATGTCCAAGCCAGCAGCCATTTCTCTGCCCCCAGGGGCCCTGTCTCTCGGGGGCACTTGACACGAGGGTCCCTCCTTCATGGAACTTTCTCGGCTCTTGTCCAGGAACCCCACATTTGCCTGGGCTCCTCTCCTGCTGGTCCCCAAATGCTGCACTTCTCCTGGGAGGCGATCTGCGTGTCACTCACAACTGCCTCAAGCCTTTGCAATTCCCGTTTTCCCAGAGCGTCTGAAAGCCCCTGCCTTTCAGCCCACAACAAGCTCCCCCTAGATTCCCATTGTGTGTGCTTCCTTCCACTTCCATCTACAAATGTCTTCCCCACTCCAAGGACGCCTGCCATGCCCCACGGGGACACGCACATCTGAGCAGTCCTGAGGACCACACAGCCCTGCGGAGCTTGCCCACGCAGCTCTGCCCAGGAAGGGCTGCTTTTTAAAGCTGTGCTTTTTATAACAGGCTGTCGACATCAGCACCAGCACTAAAGTGGCCCACAGATGTCACGGGGCCGCTTCCCCAGGGAGCTCAGATGTGACATGAGTGAAGGGACACAGAGCAACTGAGTCAGCTCCTTAACACAGACCCACAGGGGATCGACTCCTGCGCAGACCTGGCCCTGTCTGGGCGAAGACGTTAAAAAAAGTCATTTCCCTTCTCAAGACTTACCAGGGACGCTCTTCCACTGACCCACATACTCACAGGTGGTCTGTGCCCTGACTGGGGACCCAACCCGCAACCTGGGCACAGCAGCGGGATGACACTCCACCACCTGAGCGCTATGGCCAGGGCTGGCCACTGACACCCTGCGCACCACACGGGGGTGCATGGTGCACAGTACAGAGAAGGAAGCGTCCCTGTGCATCAGCGCGACACCTGGTGAACAAACGCGGCACTTACAGTGCCCCGTCTTTCAAACGAGAAAAGCAGGCTTTTGAGTCCGTCCGGGCTCCCTGCCCTATGACTCCCTGTCCAGTCGTGGAAGTCAGACTCATTCACAGCGAGAATTTCCATGACCAAGAGCCTTGTGAGCTTTGAAAGCTGAAATGCAACTTTGTCTCCCAGATGATCAGGGGCACCCATGTGCGATGGGCTCACCGCTCTGCCTGTCAAGGGGCTGCTCGGGGTGCCCGGCTGAGAGCAGGAGCTTGGCTGCCCTGGGCATGAGACAGCAGTGTCCTCCACAGTGGGGTCAGAAGGACAGCGTGTGTCCCACAGCCCCAGCCAGTAAGCTTCAGTGCCCCCGACAAAGCCTCCCCATGGAGTGGGGACGGACTGGGCTTCCAGAGCAGTGCACTGCCTGTCCATCGCTGGTGCCTGAAGGTCGATGGCACGGTCAGCTGTCTGGGTCCATCACTGACCCAGCGGCCGACCAAGGGGTCCACTGGAGACTGAGCCTGAAACTGAGCCCCACACTGAGCCTTCTGGAGGCTTTGCTCAGAGTGCACATCTTACAACATGGAAGACGACCTCAAAACATTAATTCAACGTGAGGATGACTGCAGGCGGGCTGGACAGCAGGTTGGGGTGAGTCTCTGGGCCCAGGCCTGGGGCCCCAGCAGGTGCAGAGGAGGAGCCACAGACACAGGCAGATTAGTGGTCCTGTGGGAGGCACTAATCCCAGATAATTAGCCCGTCTGTCACCACAAAAGAAGCCCTAGATTATCCACATCACTGACCAATCTGTCAATCATGAGAACAAAATTTTGTTCTGAAAACTTTCCTTTTTCTTGGCATCAAAATAGAAGGTGTTAAATTTAACTAATCAAAAATGTTTTTTTTTTATCCCCTGGGTCAGATTTCTGGGCTCTATGCCGCACGCTGAGGCATGCAGGTGGACAACCAAAGGAGAGGTTACCAAGGATCCGGCTGTACACCTGCTCCCGCAACCTCTGCCATAAGGGGGCGGTCCTAATTAAGTCACGGTTTGTTTAAATTCAACAGATATCTGTCTTGAAATCTATCACTCCACAGTCTTACTGCAGCATCCAAACACTTGATGGTTTGGGCTTCTCGGTGGCCAACAGGGATGGGAGGGAACAAGCGTGTTCTCCGGAGCTTATTTCCAAATCAGGGCACAGTCGCAGTCCTGGGCGCACATGACTCTGGGGGCAGTGCTCACCACCCCCCCCCAGCTGTCCAGCGCTTCTCTGGGAACTGCTGGTGGGCCAGGCAAGCGGCTGCCTCGGCCAGAGTAACTCTCTACCGCACCCCCCCCACCATGGGGGCCCCAGCCCAGCCCAGCCCAGCCCAGCCCACGCCTCTGTCAGCAGTCCAGTTGCTGAGCGCTCAGGTTCAACACAAGGAAGGAGCCCTGGCCTCAGAGACAGACAGGCGTCTCTGTTTCCCCTGACAAACAGGGCCACCTACGGGGCCTGAGCAAGAAGGCAGGCAGGCTGCATCTTGGCCATCCACGGTGACGGAAGCCCCACATACTGCGTCCTGGGTCCGTGTGAGATGCCCAGATGCAGAGAGGCCTGAGCACCAGGTATCCACAGTGACGGAAGCCCCACATACTGCGTCCTGGGTCCGTGTGAGATGCCCAGATGCAGAGAGGCCTGAGCACCAGGTATCCACGGTGACGGAAGCCCCACATACTGCGTCCTGGGTCCGTGTGAGATGCCCAGATGCAGAGAGGCCTGAGCACCAGGTATCCACGGTGACGGAAGCCCCACATACTGCGTCCTGGGTCCGTG